>CM076581.1:1051157170-1051611699 GCA_034641835.2 Pinus albicaulis
AAAGAGTTGCAGTCTCACCATCGTTCCCAAAAGTAGGCATAGCTTCGACCCACTTCGTAAAGTAGTCTACTGCTACGATAATGTACTTGTGACCTTTTGCCGAAGGCGGGTTACAAGTAGTATAATCCATACCCCACTTTTTAAAGGGTCCGACAGTAACGACTGGAAAAAGCGGAGCTGGATGAGCGCGCATTTTTCGAGTATACACCTGACAAGGATGACACTTATTGACCGATTCAATACAATCTTTGAAAATCGAGGGCCAGAAGTAGCCAGCACGCAGAATCTTTTGGGCTATAGCAAGCCCTGATAAATGACCCCCACAAGCTCCACTGTGAGAATCATTAAGCACAGCCTCAACTTCTTCGAAAGTTAAGCAGCGTCTTATGATTGAATCAACCCCTCGACGGTACAAAGCATCACCAATAATCAGATAACTTTTAGCTAAGTGACGCAACTTACGACGCTCATCTTTCGAAAAAGAAGAGGGAAACTTCGTAGTCTGGAGATACACAATGATATCCCCATACCAAGGATCTTGTGGAGAGATTAAAAACAAGTGTTCGTCTGGAAAGGACTCATCATAAATCATCTCCTCCCCACAAGGCAACTCGGAGATCAATTCCGCAAAGACTAATGACTTCTTGGATTTGCTTGGAACATAGCTCCTAGATCAATTCACAACCAATATCTAGCCCATCTATTATATTTGCCCCAATCACTCCTTTCTTGAGACAAACTGAAATGGATTGGCAGCTGCCAAGACATAATTTTTGCGAAGAATAATGTAATGCCGGAGTCGCTGCACAGCATGGACTGCTGCTAAGGCTAATTTTTCTATCGGGGTGTATCGCAGTTCAGGTCCTACCAGTCCTCGATTAAGGTAGTAAATAACATGCTCAATAAGAGCATCATCCTCCTGAACCAGAACCATACCAATGGTAGATTCTGCTGTAGCCAGATACAAAAGAAAATCTCTGCTATAATCGGGTGGACTCAGTAAAGGAGCAGAGGTCAATGCCTTTTTCAAGGCATCTAATGAGCGTTGAGCGTAGTTGTCCCAAAGAAAAGGAACTCCTTTCTTCAACAATCTCATATATCCCTTTGTAATCTCAGCATAGTTGACGATAAACCTCCGAAGAAAATTAGACTTCCCTTGGAGACTTTGAAGCTGACGGATTGAAGACGGGGGAGGCAACCGGAGTATTGCCTCAACCTTGAAGGGATCTACCCTTATCCCTTCCCTAGACACGATAAATCCCAACAGCCGACCGGATGTTACCGCGAAAACGCACTTGTTCGGATTCAAACGAATTTTATAAAAACGACATCTCTCAAATATTTGCCGGAGGTGTCCTGGATGATCCATCCTCTTTCGAGAATGAGCAGCTAGATCATCTAAGTATGCCTTGATGATTTTCTTGATGTCGTGGAAGGCGTAAGACATGGCCCGCTGAAAAGTAGCTCCAGCATTTTTAAGACCAAAAGGCATTTTCTTATATGCAAACGTACCCCGGGGACAAATAAATGCGGTCTTATGTTGATCTTCTGGACGGATAGTAATTTGATTATAACCAGAGAAACCGTCCATGAAGGAGAAAATCTCGTTACCGGCACACTCGTCAATAATCTGATCAATGAAGGGTGTGGGGTAATTGTCTTTAGGACACGCCTTATTCAGGTCTCTGAAATCGATGCACACTCGAATTGTTCCTTGCTTTTTATCAACTGGAACGGGGTTTGAAACCCATTGATGAAGGAGGCAGGAAAATGAATCCCGCCTTAAGCAGCTTTTCAACTTCAGCTTTGATGGCTGTTGCCTTCCTAGGATTAACCGGACGAAGTTTTTGCTTGACCGGCTTAGTGTTTTCATACGTCTTCATCTCATGCTGGACGATAGATGGGTCTATGCCAGGCATTTCCTCATAAGACCAAGCAAAAACATCCCTATACTCTTTGAAGAGTTCGGTATAGGTTCGAATCTCGTCACTGGAACATTCAGCTCCAATGAAGACATTCTCGACAATATTGGGATTCACGGGAGTGTTCACCGGCATAGTAGGAGAAATTACAGCCATGTTCCTTGGTATCAACTTTGTCTTTGGTCTTTAAGGAGCTCAAGGAAGCTGAGTGAACGAGGGTCCGGGGAGGCGGGGACTTGGAAACTTGTTTCGACCATTCAAGTCGGAGTGGAAGTATTAAGACCGATGATGCAAGTCATCCCACGGTCTATCTATACCAATCATCGCTTCCAGAGTCATTGCTTCAGGGATGGCCTCTTCAAATGGAAGAGTGGTATCTAGACAATCCTGGGCAGAAGCAGAAGTAAGCGTCCAAGCCGGAGCCACATCACCATCCAAATCTTCCGGCGAAAGAGGAGCTGGATCAGACTCTGCAGTGTCAACAACAGACTGATATGCAATCTCAGCTGCAGAAATCGGGAATGCCATTCCACCCACTTGCCCTTCCTCCAAAGTGGCAGTTGGGGAAGGTAAGGTCCAAGGGTCCGAAAAATAATGAGTTCGAAAGAACTCTCTTCGAAGGGGGGCCTTGGAGGATGAAATAGCATTGATAGACACCTTAGGAGGAGGAAGATCAAAAGATCCCATCAGGGAAGAATACATTCCAACTCCCAGATTCTCATTGGTAACCTTGGTATTATCCAACTTAGGTACAGATGAGTCAGAAGGCGCATCCAGGTCTACAGGAGGACAGTCCAGTTGATCCACTGTGACTATCCTCCCTTCGTGGGGAAAACATACAATTCGAAATAATGAGGATGTAATAGCATCCATCTCATATATCCAGTTCCTCCCCAACAGAAGGTTGTAGTCCAAGGCTGCATCTACTACCTCAACTTCTATGTTAACGGTTTTGCCCCCAACACAGATGGGCAAAGCCGGGACAATACCATGGGGTCTGTGAGAATGACCATCGAATGCAATAAGAATAGTGCTAGACGGAGCAGCTTTTGGAGATCCAAGTGTCTTCCAGCATGCGAAAGACATCACGCAAGTAGAAGCACCCTCATCTACAACCGTGCGAAAGATGTTAGTCTTCCGATACGATGATTTAATATGGAAGGCCATATGATGAGGAAGTCTCTTCTTAAAATTCTTCATATCAAAGGTAATCAGAAGAGAATTTTTCGGATCAATAGCCCCAATGGTAGTGAGAAAAGCACTGCGCTGAGCCGGACAAGACTGGAGTACCTCTAAAGCTGACATAGCACAAGGACTCTGCGCCAGATCTTCTACAATCGAGTAGTTCTGGGCAGCCTCATGTTCGGATTAATCGTTGACCGCTTAGAGGATGCCTTCGGTATCCGAGGCATAGACTCGACAGTTGGCTTCGTGATATGAAGCGGCTCAGTAGCATCAGGAACTTCCTTAGCTTTCGAAGATTCCTCTCCGCCATAATCACGGGATCTCGTAGCGACATCCACGTGAGAACTCATCATAAAGATATTCGATGGAACTTCCCCTTCTTGAGCACCTCCAGAGGAAGCCCCAGGATTTTGATTCGCGCCAGCAATTAATTGCTGCCCTTGGGGAAAAGGGTTTGTTAGCACAGCCTGGGAACTAGAAGAACCCTGCTGAGATAACAGGCGCTGAGCATCCTGAATTTTCGGGCAGAGGTGTGTGAGATGGTCTCCAGTACAAAGCTTGCATGGAAACTTCACTTTCTTTTTCTCCTTTTTCCCTTCACCAACACGCTCGTTGGTTTTATTTGCATTGCCCTTCCCATTCTTGCCCTTCTTCTTGTTATTACGTCCCTTCTTCTTCCCAGCCGGATTTGTTGATTTCCCTTTGGGTTGAGAAGATTGGACGGCATTAATGGACAAAGACTGGGAAGGTGATGAATCAGCAGGCACAGCCTGACCAGAAGGAGCAGATTGTAAAGACAACTGCTGCAATTGAGAAAGCAGGCTGGCTGCACTACTACTGACCGATCCGACAAGTCCGTCACCATGCGGACCAGGTTTGGGTTTCGATAGATCCAATTTGGAGCGAGGAGCATTGGGTAAATACTTATAAAGCATCCCAGACTGAGAATAGATCAACTCTAACTGCTGGGCCCTGAAGATGGCCTGCTCCTCGGAATATACCCCTGACATGGATACATCCTTTGAAATGTCTGACTGAAGCGATTTCAAAAACCACTCGAGAAGGAACTCACCTGGAATGTGGGCTTTGATAAGCCTCTTCCTTCTCCTCCATTCTTGAATGTGATCAGAAATGTGAGTTGCCTCATCCTGCTTAAAATTGGCCAGGAGTTCGGTCCCAGCCTCATATCTGACAGGCAACTGAAAATGGTTAAGAAAAGTGACAGCCAGTTCTCCAAATGTGGCGAAACTGCCCCCAGTAAGCTCTATATACCACTTCGCGGCATTTCCAATTAAGGTGCGCTGAAATAATCTCAATCTAATCGAGTCATCGATCAGAGAGTTCGACGAGCACCATAAGTGGAAAGTGGTGACATGATCTGCCGGGTCTTCACCATTCTTACCTTCAAACTTAGGAATGTCTGAAGGAAGTTTGGTTGGAACCGGAGGCCACCCCGGACTATACTGAATCGGGTCATTAGTTAACTTCGCCAAGTCTGGCAAGTTTAACGTTGCCAGAAATGGTAATCGCGGCGGAGCCTGAGAATTCCATCCTTGATGGGATGGATTTCCCACATTCTGGAAAGAATAGCCTGGATTTGATGAGGCACCAGGCTGCCAGAAAGGACCCGTAGAAAACGGAGAAGAACCTCCTCCCCACGCCGAGCTACCAAGACCCAGACTAGTTCCCCCCGCTGAAGTATTGACTGAAGATGTAAGCCCCTGGTAGGGGTTCCATTCATTAGATAGAGGAGAAAAAGACTGATAAGCACTCGATGCAGGGAAAGAAGCATTCCCTGGATGACTCGCGATGAACTGATTCCCTGCCCCAGACGTTGCAAACATAGGATTCCATCCCATAAAAGCGGTCGAACTCGGTCCCTGAGCCCAAGGGTTGAAACTCTGGGTCTGGGACGTGAAAGGAAACGACCCTAAAGAAGGATTGGGACTGGGAATATGCCCAGTCCCAAAGGGGAAACCCTGAAACGAAGCCGATCCACTAGCCATGTTAGACATGGGTGTAGATCCAGTTGCACCGGCGGTAAAGGAAAAAGAGGGATTTCCAGCAATGGACATCCCTGAAACAAAGGGACCAGATTGAGAAGCATATGCTTGGGTGAACCCAGAGCCAAACATAGCAGTGCTAGAAGCACTCGAAGATAGAGCAAGAGTGCCCCTTGCCTCGACAGAAGAAGGGGTCTGAATGCCCGCAGCACTCACGGTAGAAGCCGCGTTCCCAGTCGTGGCCATCGAAAGATAAGAAAGATATGGAAGATCCGGCGGTCTCTCGGACTCCGGTCCGACGTACTGAATAACAAACGGATGATCAAGAGGAAGAGGAGATGGACCTGTAGCTGCAGGCTCAGGTATATCTTCTATCTGAAAATCTTCTTCTTGAGGAAACAATACTCTCGAGGTGAGCGGAACGCTCCTCTCGGAACCGACACCGGAATCAGCAACGAAACCTTCAGACCTTAGTGGAGGATCTCTCTCCACAGCGTCAGACTCTACAGGGTGAAAACCACCTGCTATATCGCTCCTACGCCATCTCGAAGAAGGCTCTGCACTCTCGGGAGATAACCCCCGGACTCTCCTCGAACGTCGAGGCGCTTGATCAGCCACTTTTACAGATTTATTATATTAGACTCAAGAAAAGTGAAAAGCTAGGCAAGCTAGGAGCAAAGAGCACATACTAAAATCAAAAACCCTGAGAAACAGCAAGCAAGCAGCCTCCAAGTATTTCCGCTCCGGGTGATGAGGACCGGACACCAAAATACAGGAAAGCAAAGTATAGGGCCTTCCGAAAGCAGTATGGGATGATTAGGGCCCAGAACAACTAGCGAAGGTATCAGAAACAGTTACGCCGACCTCCTAACAACAGCCTTTGCCGGCTCAAGCACCCAAGCTTCGCAAGGGCACCCCCCAGAAGTACTGCTGGAACTGATGCGACGTCTGCCTCGGGTACCACGGGTATTCCCCCCCGCAGTCACCTGTGTGGAACCTAGGAACAGCAACTATGGACACCAATCCGTATCAGAAGCTGGGCGGAACGGTCTTGAGGTCAGATTCAGCTAATCGGAGGGGGGTATCCCTCTTCTTAACCTTCACTTCCCCTCGCGCTTGACTCTCGGATGAGAGCTTTCCCAGTCCACCTCACGGAGTTGGATTTCGCTCAATTAATAAACTTCTATGTTTGTTTGAGCGGCCTTGGAGAGTTAACTCTCCTCTCTCCTATTCAAAGGCCCTACAACCTAGCTAGTTGGTGATTGACACTTAATAAAACTTGCTAGTTGATTTTAGATTAAATCGCTTATTTTAAGGGCTGTTGTATTAAGTCACAAGGATATGGAGTTGAAACCAATGATGTTCTGACGCAAAAGAAATTAATAAAAACCTGACTACATGCACATGCAATTCTTTGTCTTTCGATGAAGAGCAATTTCTATATAAGTTCTACGAGACTAAAAATGTATTTTCTTTTCGAATTACAAACTCACACTCACAAAAACTAAGAAGCTAACTAAATGATTCAATGCACCTAATGCAAATGACCACTAGCATGTAAATTCTAAGATGCAAAAAGTCCCTTGAAACAAGGTGAAATTTCCCAAAAAGCTCCTTCAGTTTTAACTCATCTTTTGTTATCCAGAAAGCCAATTCTTGAAACAAGAACTCTTAGTATAAGACAACAAAAATACTTGACAACAAGAAAAAGAAATCAATTGACAACTTTTCCTCAAAATCAAACCAAAAACTAGAAGCAAGAAACTTCACTAAAACTCCAAAAGATAAGGCCAAACGAAAATGAAAAACGCAACAACAAAAACAAAAACAAGACCAAATGTTTTTGAGTTTTTGAAATGCAAAAAACAAAAAGCAAAACAAATGTTTTTTGGGCTTTTCAGTTTTATAAAACAAGAGCTCAAGAAGACCAAGCACAACTATCCCAATTCAAGCCAAAACGAGACCGAATTTCAAGCACAAACTTCAACTATGCCCCCAAACCTTATAAAGCTAATGATAGCAAGATCAATAAGAGCAACGGAAGACCAAAAACTCAGCCAAGCAGCCTAGACGAATAGTGCAAACTAGCCGCAACAAAAGACTCCAAAGAAACAAGCAAAGTTCTTTGAAAATTGCAACAAAACCCTAGCCTATGAAACTCAAGAAAACCAATCGAAAACAAAGCAAAGAACGCAATGCAAAGCACAACACAAAGATAGGAGCGAGTCAGTGAGCAGAAGCTCTCTGTTCTGATAAAGCAGAACAGCCAAGAACACTCAGAAAGCGATCTTGGAACTCAATCCAGGAGTGCTAGCACCAACAAGGACACTTTGCCAAAAAGATCAGTTTTCGGACAAACGAAAAGCAGGCTTTGCTCACTGCCCACCTGTCCACTCGGTGAAATTATAAAGACTCTGGCTCCACGAGGCCTAAACCAAATGAAAAGACCCAAAACACCAAATCTTAAAATTTCAAGCCAAACCTAAATTATACGCACGACTGGTGACAAATATTAACCGGCGTATATCTGCGTGCAGTGTGGAGGGACCTCGTATCACGCGGATCCTTCCTACACAAACTCATGGGTATACGCGATTGTGTACAACAAAAAGAGCGTATATAAAGAAAGATAATGAAAAACAAAAAAGACAAATGCAGGAAGACACAGAACTTAGGAAGCCATTACCAAGAAAACAAAGCTGGGATCAAGTGATTTGCAAAAAAGCCAGAAAAAGTTGTTGGTAGCCTACCCAAGCTAATTTGAAACAATAACGGGAGAATCAAAGAAATGAAGTCAGTAGTCACCGAGTTCTGTTTGAGAATTAACACCCTAGAGGTTGGTTGGGATTTCAACCTCCCACGAGCGGCGTACTACTTGAACTCACACAATCATGCACATTCATAAAAACTAAATAGAGCAGAATGAGAGGTTTACCCGTTGGTCCTACGTTTGAAGTAGATCCACGTGGAGTTCAAACTCCCTGCAACCGTCCTTCCTCCTTAACCTAAAATACAAGAAGAAACCAGCACAAAGGACAAGTTGTACAGTATATTTCTACTCTATATGTTAGTGAGATTCATATAAAACATTAAATAAAACATAATGAATGCATGTATAACAGATATTCTTCATACATTAAAGCATACACTAACACGTTTATTTCAGGAATAGCATGATACTTCTGTATTATAAATAGTACGTACAAAATTAATCAAGAGGAGAGATCACCTGATCCTTCCAAGGCCTTCGCAGACCATCGTCCGGATCCGTCCAGCCCTTGCCTCGCTAAGACTCCTTCCAACTGGTGCACGAGAGATAACATATAAGGGGATGTGTATCTCAAGGAAACAAGGGTTTCCTACAATGAACTGGGAAAGTGCAGGAGGCACGGGGAATCAGACTTGGATAGGGAACCAACAGAGTATAATATCAATACTTTCTCTCTCCCTTAGGCCATACACATGAGGTCTTTTTATAGTCCCTCCAAGTAGTTTCAGCAGTTGGAAACAGTTGGCCACGGGCTGGGGTGGTTGAACTACCTGAGTAACCATCAACCCAGCGCGAAATTAGGGATTTTTATATTTTTTTAATCATTAAAATGGCATACGCGGAAAAGTCTAGATATACTCGCGTATACACGCGGAAAAGTATGGGCATAGTCGCGTATGAGGGATTTTACACTGTTTTTAAGTGAATTTGTCCAAGTCTGTAGGAATGGGTGCCCAAAAGCCATAAAGCAATCATGAATCATGTCAAAGTGAGAAATGATGCTATAACAGGGTTTCTGATTTTCTTTCAAGGGAATTTTATGCTATATGATGTTTGTGTAATAGGCCCTTAAGTCCTCATAACTCCAAGCAAACACATCAATGAATTCCTTGAATAGGTCAATGTATTTATTTTTCATGCTTGCAGGCAGGGACTTAGCCAATTTGATCATCTTGGGTTTATCTTCAGTGCCTATGTTGCATTCCTCAACATCAGAGTCTGCATGTTCAATAGTGGGATTTTTTGCTACATCATCAAAGTCAAAAAGGTCCTTTAAAGGAATCATACCTCGAGGTATGT
Source organism: Pinus albicaulis (assembly GCA_034641835.2). Classification (NCBI taxonomy): domain Eukaryota; kingdom Viridiplantae; phylum Streptophyta; class Pinopsida; order Pinales; family Pinaceae; genus Pinus; species Pinus albicaulis. The sequence goes on from CM076581.1 coordinate 1,051,166,350, forward strand.
TCTTATCTTTGGCTTGCAGCACCTCTACTTCTTCACTATCTGCATTTTCACATTTTTCATTTGGATTTCCAATCTGTTCGTTTAAAGTGTTTACTTCTATATTACAGGGTGTTTCTTCCTCCTCTGAGGACTCTTCACTTAGGCAGCTACTGTCAGATTTAGAGTCTGAATCAGAAAATTCAAACTCGTTTCTGCCTACCAGGAAATCTTCAATCTGTTTATCACCCTCAAAGACCTGCCAATATTTTTCATTGTCCGGCACTGCAGGTCTGAATTTGGTCTAAATGATGATATGTTGGTCACTGGGAGGCTTATGATATGAACTAGCCATGCAGGCTAGTCCATTTTCCATTTCGTTCTAACCTCTAGGGACAAACACCAGATCGTATTCCACAAAAGTTTTCAATAGATCCATAGCGTCATTCCTGTATGCCCTCAGTCTAGGATTTTTTGCTGTATATTCACCATTCACCTATTTAATGATCAGCTTAGAGTCCCCATGCACATCTATCCTACGGGCTCCTAATTTTCTCAACAGGTTTAAGACTAGGATAATAGCCTCATACTCTGCAATATTGTTTGTACATTTGAAGTGCATGTTGCAGGCATGGCTCTCTGCATAGTCACTCTCTATGTTATGCACCCACACTCCTGCTCCAGCAGTTCTCTTGGTGCATGACCCATAAAAATTCATCTCCCATAAGGTTTCATTCGCAGGTTTATCATCGTTTCATTCTTGGTGTGGTGTATGCGTTTGTGAAGGGTGACTAATGAACTGACGGCATTCTGTTTCTGGTTTAATTTGAGTTTTTGTTTCAGAGCATTGTTCAAATTTTCCTACATCTTTCTCCTCTGAGTCTAGAGTAGCCATTATGTTAAAGTCCATGGGCTCTGTTTCCTTGTTCGTATCTCTGTTTTTGGACTCTGACCCTTCTGAGGATTCATCATTACAAAGGATGAAGGAGTCAAGGTCTGTATGTATAGAGTATAAAGGTGAATTTTCAAGCTTTTCGAGGCTACTAACCAGGAATTTCATTTGTGCCTCTCTGTACAGTCTTCTAAGTTGGCCAAAGATTGGGATTGTGGCATAAGCCCCATCCATCTGCATTGTTCCTTGCAGCTTGGCTCCCCATGATCTTGATAATAACATGCCATACTTAGGTGGCACATCTGCCACCACAACATCCATGATGATACATTTTGAAAGAATCTGGGTAAGGCTCACACATAGATCTTTGATCAAGCCAAGACACTTTACTCTGCTAGAGTCAAATGAATATAGGTCTTTGTAGGGACGGGTTATCTCTAGGCCTAATCTTTCCATCACTACTTTAGGCATCAGGTTGTGTGATGCCCCAGAATCATGCATTGCATTGTGGAGAATCTTATCATGGATATTAAGACTGATATAAAAAGGGGGCACTACCCCTTCCTGAAAATTTCCTTCTATCTTTGGACCAAACAGAAGGGCAGGTTGATCATCACTCAGATTTACAGTGTCACTGTTCTCACCTAAATTTAATGCTTTCAAAATTTGGCCTTTATATACATCCTGAGTGGCTAGCTCAGAGAGTGGGACAGAGATTTTAATTTTTGCAATCTCACTCTCCAAATTGAAAGTGGACTGACTCTTTGGAATGTTCAACTTTGTTTTGTTAGTCACCACCTTAGTGGCTGAATCATTATGTTGTTTCTCACTATGTACAATGTTAGAAATTTTTTTGGTTGTATTTTTCTTTGTTCTTGCCAGAACTCTCAGCTGATGATTTGTTACTTTCAGCAGTTGCTTTAGAAGATTTCTCAGGCCTTTTCTTGATGTAACCTTAGAAGCCTTTGGTTTGGCAGTTTCTAGGCTCTTTTTTCTTCTAAGTTCATATTGTTCTCTGACCCGCATGATGGCATCTTCGAATCCTAACCTGTAATCCTCAGATTATGACCATTCTTCATCCCAGTACGAGGGTGAGGGTTGATCTTCTTCTGTGGAACAGTTGTGGATTGAGTTTTCCACTTCAAACAGGTTAATTGTGTTTCCCTCAGACTCTTCTAAGATTCCCTCATCTTCATCAAGAAAATTCTCTTGGAATGGGGGAATAACTTGCTGATCTGATTCTCTTTGTCTATTGGGAGTGGTATTGTTTCTTCTAAATTTTTGGTTTTGGTTATGGTTTTTATTTCTGCTTAGGTTACTAACTATGAAAACCATTTTTTTCACCATTTTTTGTAGCTTCTCTACGTTTTTGGACATGCAGTAATTATTGGGGTCAGATGTGGAAGCTACATTGTCATCTCTATATGCTACCTTTTTTTCAGCTCTCAATCTTTCTTTTTTCTCAATCATATTTGCCTCTACACTCACTGCTCCTTTTTGCATGTCTTCCAATGTGTTGTAATCCCTCTCCCTAAGCTGGTAGGCCATGTCAGCATCCAAACCTTCAGGGTATTTCACTAGTACCATACCTAGGGGAGGTTTCATGTGTGGTGGAAGAGCATTATAAACGTTGTTGAACCTTGTAGAGTAGTCCTGAACACTTTCTCCTATGTTTCTTTTCAGGTTCTTGTATTCTGCTAGGATTTGGAGAGGGTTGGCCTTAACTTCCCATTTGTTTATGAAGGTCTGATATAAAGCAGGAAGATCTTGGATACTATTAGGAGGTAGGATTTTGAACCATTTCTTCACATCACCTCCTAAGCTCTGGGCAAAGATTCTCATTTTGACTGTATCATCATCTATTTCCATGTAGTCAAAAGAATCTTCCATCCTATCTACATGGTGTTGAGTTGTGGTGGAATCTTTTGCAGTGAAGTGTGGGATCGTTGATTGATAATCATTGGGTAAGGGTACTAGAGGCTGAGGTAAAACCAAAGGTGCATACCAGGCTGCCATGATGATGTTCTGATGAGGCAATCTGGTATATGGATGACAGGAATGCTAGGACCAGTAGAAGCTTGTTGGGCATATTTAGGGTGGCAGAGCCCCAAGTTTTGAATGAAGTGAATATCAGGAGGTGTGGATGGAGGGGTCTGTCTATTCCCATGGTGTTTACCACTTTGAGGTGGTGAACTAGGAAGCTCAAGGTTTGGCTGGTCAAGGACACTGAATGACCTACTTCGTGGTAAGTTTTTTTGAGTGCCTAGGTCAAAAAATGGGTCTGATAGAGCTGTAAAGTGTTCTGGTGTAGAGTTAGCTCTATGGATGTGGCTGGAAATAGTTGATTGTTTAGGTGTAGGAGATCTCTTGAGGATGCTCTTAGGGTTTTCAACTATTTCAGGGGGTTTTGGGTTAGGATAAGCTCTTGTGTGAATGGTTCTTGAAGCCAAAATGTTGTTTTCCAACCAAGCAGCTTAACCCTACTTGTTTCTTCTATCGTGGTTCATTTTGTTATGGAGGCTGGTCTCCCAGAGGAATCTTATGTGAAACCAAGATAATTAGTAGGCCTACTGATCACCAGTGGATTCTTTGATCTTTAAAGGATTATGGAGTCTCCAGGTGGAAGGTTTAGGATGTTTCTGGAGGGTACACTGTCCACCACAGTGCTTATGAGATATCCCTTTTCAAGGATATCTTCACAACATAGAAAACTCTAACCAAATATCGACTGGGAGGGCTTTAACCGGATATGTCACCTCTGAAAGAGTGTGAGATCTGGAGGGTACCTGGCCCTTTCCAGACTCTGTCTAAGAGTGTGGGAGAAACACAAAAAATGGTATAGAGGTTGATTCGTGAATAGGAGTGTTTAACTGCCAACCTAACCAGAGATTGTAGGTTTCTGAGACTCTTATGATGTATTAAGGTGAGAAATACTCAGAATATTCCCCAGTGGAGTCGCCATTATGTTGGGGTTCCCATGTTTTGGCCAGATTGGCGAGGCCAAAATATGAGACAACATCAAACCACTTTCAGACCTCAGGATCTAGCCCTCCTGGGTCTAGAGAGGGATCTCTCTATGATATGTCAAAGATATATGACTTAGAAGCTCAAATGTTGAGATATTAGGCTAGTTATAAGGCTTGGGTTTGTTTGTTTGATTGTTTGTTTGGTTGCTGGTCATCAGGAAGAAGGGTTCAATGTAAGACAAGGATGAGAAAAGAGGATTTAGGCAAAGGTGAAGTGTTCCAGGGAGCATTCAAAACCATTGGGAAATGGAGTTAGGAAAGGTTTTACTTTCTATTCAATGTGCAGGCTTTCAGTTGGGCTAGTCATATAAAACGTTGGATCTTAAAGATGATAGTGTGGTATGGAATGGTAAGGGAGGAGGAAACAATAAAGATTTAGAACAAAAATTTAAAGACCTGAGATCGGAGAGAGACTTTGAACTCTCAATGCTTCGGCCTCCAGCTTGAGGGATCTTAGAAAGGTTCAATTAATTGAAAAGGATCCTAGTGAGATAGAGACAGGGTTCTAGACCTCCCAGTGTTCCCAATTCTTTCAATTAAATCCTAACAAGAACATCTAAGAACAGATTCATTTAATTCATACATCAGCTAGCAGGCAACAACATCCACTACACTGGTTAAATTAACTGAAATCAACTCTTATATAACACATTAAGCAGAAAACATTAAAGGCAAGGAGAGCAGAAACATAGGGTACCTAACAAGGGTAAATCCTATGCCAGATTTCTAATGCAAGCTAGTAGAAATGAAATGAAACGGAATGTAAATTAATCACAAATACAGAGACAGGAAAACATCATCGCTGCTTTAGATCAGGATCCAAAGAAATGTTCTTGTCATATTAAGAAGCAACACCAGTCAAGTACAACATTTCCAATAGCTGGATACTCAATCAGAAAACATCTTCCTCAACCTATCTTACAACTTTACACAGAGACTATGTCTCAAAAGAAACTGCTTGCAATTCTCTGATAACTGATCAACAACCATTACAATGAGTTCCTTCACGAATTTATAGCTCAAGTGGAGCAGAGAAAGTAAGTGAAAACTAAATGTAGCATTAAAACTCAAGAACTGAAGAGGGTCGAGCCCATTCTATTTAAATTCTGTGCATTTATCCATGGCACTCTTTGGGTGAAAGAGTGGTCTTTCTCCAGGCTTCTATTTACTCCGGTATGTCTCTGATGTAGTTTGGCTGCAGTACTCTGTAGTACTTCTGGTGAATAAAAAAAAAGTAAATAAATGATGCTAGGGTCTGCCATACTGTGAATCAAATGCTCTGATAGCATCAGGACTGTTTTCAGGGAGGAAGCTTCACCTGGACACAATTTAGACTGAAACAACCATGTGTACCATGTCCTTACTCAGGAAAAACATTCGGCTGATTTGAAAACCTTGCCACCATTATTTCCGTGTATTGGACTTTCTGGTTGATCCTCGGGGTCTTCAATTATTGTACCTTGCCTTTTAAACACTCGATTAAGGCTTAAGATCTTCAACAATGTGCTTTAGACCTTTAATTCCCTCACTGATACTCTTTGCTGCTTCAAACTATCTCTGTCAGCGAAAAACTGAGCTTTAATGGCTCCGAAGAGGTTTTGCAGAGTTCGAACTCTGTCCTTTAATGAAATTTATGTTGCGGACACCTTTCCGGACATTTTCCTGTAATACTAGGCTCTGAATTTAGCTTCCTCTGCGCACCGTTCCATTACAATAGTGCTTACGGATCATGGTGTTTATTCCACCTGTCTGTAACCCTGCAAAACACGCAAACATGTTAGGAAAACATGCATGGGAGGGCGAATGCAGCGAGGACGATGAGGACGGTCATGCAGATTGGTAAAATGGCGGAAAAATGTAGGATTACGGTGGAAAATGGTCGTGGCGAAAGTTGGCGGATTGCAGTCAGGGATGGCGAGAATGAAATTTTAACGTAAAACATTAAAATTGACCTTGGAATGCATATATATACAAGGACGGTCGAGAAATACGATGAAACACGTGGAAAGAGTGACGTGGCGGGAGTGGTCAATGGCGGAACATGCAATCAAATCTAGACCGTCCGATCTCAGGAGGAGATCGATGGCTGGGGACATGGCGGAGGGCGATTGAATCTGGACCATCCAATCTTGGGAGGAGATCGACGGCTGAAAATGCATTGGAGGGTGACGGATGGTGGGCCAGGGGTACGGATTCCTTGGGTTATCTTCTGCGCATCTTCGGGGTGCGATGACCATTGGATGGAGAGCTCTGGATTGTATGGCGTACGTGCATATCGCGCCGAGTTTTCCACCGAATGATAACGTGCGATGGGGAGGCAGTTCTGAAACAGTGTCGGTGCCACGCGTCATGCAATGAGTGGAATCACTGGCCAAACGAAAATTACTGCCCACCCCTCAAAGGCGGTGTGATAGAAACCACCGGATTTTGAATAGTGACCATGGCGTGGGGACAACCGAGGTAGGCGGATTCCTGACCGTCGGATCTGCGGGTAAATGAACGGTTATGATGCATTAACGGGGCGGCGACAGGGTTGACCGATGAACATTGTGGGGCTCGTGATGACCGTCCGATCAATACAAATCAACGGCTCACGACGCCCCCGATACATATTTGCGCTAAGCGCTTTTTCAGAATGGCGGGTGGTTCTAGCACCAGGCTACATGGGGGGGAATACAGTTCTGGGGCTGGCCAAAAAGGTGCTAAACCCATACACATAAAAAAAATGGTTATTCGGCCCATTTTAATGCAATTTGGGGGCAGAATTGGGTAACGATAGGGGAAATAAGGAGAAAAAGGGCCAAACAAGGGGTGCGTGAGGGATTGTAAGGGGGATTTTGGGGGAAATTTGACTAAGGGAAAAGAAGGCTAAAATGGGGCATTCTGCAGGGAGCAAGGGGCAAATGTAGAATTTTGGAGCACAACTTTTGCAATCAGTGAGACCTTATAAAGGGAGTCAGCGGAGGGAATTTTATCAATGGAAAAGGCACAAGAGACTTCAAGGATGATGTGTCTTCAGGGGAGATGCATTCCTTGAAGGCTCAAAAACATTTTAGCCCCCTACTTTGCTTGTCAAAATATCTATAGGGGGCTAACACCATGGACCCATGTTGCTCCCGGTTTTCCAAAAAAACGTCATTTAGGGCCTCAAAACGGCTCTGGAAGTTCAGGACCCGAAAAACTACTAAAAATAGTAAGTTGTGTTGTAACTTAAAAACTGAACGAACTGATGGTGGGGGTTCAAATGGAATAGGTGGGTGGCCACCAATATCCACCTGGATCATTATGTGTTGGGGTTCCCATGTTTTGGCTAGATTGGCAAGGCCAAAAGATGAGACAACAACAAACCACTTTCAGACCTCAGGATCTAGCCCTCCTGGGTCCAGAGAGGGATCTCTCTATGATATGTCAAAGATATATGAATTAGAAGCTCAAAGGTTGAGATATTAGGCTAGTTATAAGGCTTGGGTTTGTTTGTTTGATTGTTTGTTTGGTTGCTAGTCATCAGGAAAGAAGGGTTCAATGTAAGACAAGGATGAGAAAAGAGGATTTAGGCAGAGGTGAAGTATTCCAGGGAGCATTCAAAACCATTGGGCAATGGAGTCAGGAAAGGGTTTACTTGCTATTCAATGTGCAAGATTTCAGTTGGGATAGTCATCTAAAACATTGGATCTTAAAGATCATAGTGTGGTATGGAATGGTAAGGAAGGAGGAAACAATAAAGATTTAGAACACAAAGTTAAAGACCTGAGATCAGAGAGAGACTTTGAACTCTCAATGCTTCGGCCTCCAGCTTGAGGGATCTTAGAAAGGTTCAATTAATTGAAAAGGATCCTAGTGAGATAGAGATAGGGTTCTAGACCTCCCAGTGTTCCCAATTCTTTCAATTAAATCCTAACAAGAACATCTAAGAGCAGATTCATCTAATTCATACATCAGCTAGCAGGCAATAACATCCACTACAATGGTTAAATTAACTGAAATCAACTCTTAGATAACACATTAAGAAGAAAACATCAAAGGCAAGGAGAGCAAAAACATAGGGTACCTAACAAGGGTAAATCCTGTGCCAGATTTCTGATGCAAGCCAATAGAAATGAAATGAAACGGAATGTAAATTAAATACAAATACAGAGATAGAAAAACACCACCGCTGCTTTATATCAGGATCCAAAGAAATGTGCTTGTCATATTAAAAAGCAACACCAGTCAAGTACAACATTTCCAATAGCTGGATACTCAGTCAAAAAACATCTTCCTCATCCTATCTTACAACTTTACACAGAGACTATGTCTCAAAAGAAACTGCTTGCAATTCTCTGATAACTGATCAACAACCATTACAATGATTTCCTTCACGAATTTATAGCTCAAGTGGAGCATAGAAGTAGGTGAAAACTAAATTCAGCATTAAAACTCAAGAAAGGAAGAGGGTCGAGCCCATTCTATTTAAATTCTGTGCATTTATCCATGGCACTCTTTGGGTGAAAGAGTGGTCTTTCTCCAGGCTTATATTTACTCCGGTATGTCTCTGATGTACTTTGGCTGCAGTACTCTATAGTACTTCTGGTGAATAAAAAAAAAGTAAATAAATGATGCTAGGGTTTGCCATACTATGAATCAAATTCTCTGATAGCATCAAGACTGTTTTCAGGGAGGAAGCTTCACTTGGACACAATGTAGACTGAAACAGCAATGCGTACCGTGTCCTTGCTCAGGAAAAACATTCGGCTGATTTGAAAACCCTGCCACCGTTATTTCTGTGTATTGGACTTTCTAGTTGATCCTCGGGGTCTTCAATTCTGGTACCTTGCCTTTTAAACACTGGATTAAGGCTTAAGATCTTCAACAATGTGCTTTAGACCTTTAATTCCCTCACTGATACTCTTTGCTGCTTCAAACTGTCTCTGTCAGCGAAAAACTGAGCTTTAATGGCGCCGGAGAGGTTTTGCAGAGTTTGAACTCTATCCTTTAATGAAATTTATGTTGCAGACACCTTTCTGGACATTTTCCTGTAATACTAGGCTCTGAATTTAGCTTCCTCTGCACACTGTGCCATTACAATAGTGCGTATGGATCATGGTAGTTATTCTGCCTATCTGTAACCCTACAAAACATGCAAAAACGTTAGGAAAACATGCACGGGAGGGTGAATGTAGTGGGGACGATGAGGACGTTCGTGCAGACTGGTAAAATGGTGGAAAATGCAGGATTACGGTGGAAAATGGTCATGGCGAAAGTTGGAGGAATGCAGTCAGGGATGGCAAGAATGAAATTTTAATGTAAAACATTAAAATTGACCTTGGAATGCATATATATACAGGGACGGGTGAGAAATACGATGAAACACATGGAAAGGGTGACGTGGCAGGAGTGGTCAACGACGGAACATGCAATCAAATCTGGACCGTCCGATCTCAGGAGGAGATCGACGGCTGAGGACATGGCGGAGGGCGATTGAATCTGGACCGTCTGATCTCGGGAGCAGATCGACGGTTGAAAATGCATCGTAGGGTGACGGATGGTGGGCCAGGGGTACGGATGCCTTGGGTTATCTTCCGCGCATCTTGGGGGTACGATGACCATTGGATGGAGAGCTCTGGATCGAACGTCGTACGTGCATATCACGCCAGGTTTTCTGCTGAACGATAACGCGTGATGGGGAGGCAGTTTTGAAACAGTGTCGGTGCCACACATCATGCGATGAGTGGAATCGCTGGCCAAATGAAAATTACCGCCCACCCCTCAAAGGTAGTGCGATAAAAACCACCGGATTTTGAACAGTGACCATGGCGAGGGGACCACCGAGGCGGGCGGATTATGGACCGTCGGATCTGCGGGTAAATGAACGGTTATGATGCGTTAACGGGGCGACGACAGGGTTGAACGATGAACATTGCGGAGCTCGCGATGACCGTCCGATCGGTACAGATTGATGGCTCACGACGCCCCCAATACATTTTTACGCTAAGCACTTTTTCAGGCTGGCGGGTGGTTCTAGCACCAGGCTACATGGGGGGGAATACGGTTCTGTGGCTGGCCCAAAAGGTGTTAAACCCATACACATAAACAAAATGGTTATTCGACCCATTTTAATGCAATTTGGGGGCATAAGTGGGTAACGATAGGGGAAATAAGGAGAAAATGGGCCAAACAAGGGGTTACGTGAGGGATTGTAAGGGGGATTTTGGGGGAAATTCGACTGAGGGAAAAGAAGGCTAAAATGGGGCATTCTGCAGGGAGCAAGGGGCAAATGTTGACTTTTGGAGCACAGCTTTTGCAATCAGTGAGACCTTATAAAGGGAGTCAGCAGAGGGAATTTTATCAACGGCAAAGGCACAGGATACTTCAAGAATGACGTGTCTTCAAGGGAGATGCATTCCTTGAAGGCTCAAAAACATTTTAGCCCCCTACTTTGCTTTTCAAAAAATCTATAGGGGGCTAATAGTGGCTCCACATGGGGATTGCTTCTTCTTGGAGTCAAGAATTCAGAGAATATATCTTTGGAGTAGGCCAGATGCCTGGTACCTTGAGCCATCTTTCTTCCTTGATTTTCAGCTGCCACAAATATGATAGATCAGCATAAACATTCCCAAACAACTACCTACCCACACTACAATCCTAGCATTTTTTCTTCTAATGTGAATTTGAACTAGCAGACCCTTTACATCATTTTTATTTTTTTACAAACAAGAAAATAAACCTATTTTATTTCTACCCTTATTGCTCCATGAGACCAGATTAAATTGTTGGCCTCATATTTTTCTCTACCTATTCTAACATCTGCTGGGATTAAACTGTCCAGCAGATTTCTTCTCTATATTCTACAACATAAATTTAAAAACAGTCAAACTAGGATTAGACAGTCTAGTTTGTTGTGGATCCAAGGCATAAAGATAGTTGCACATGGACAGAACTTTGCAGAAAATTGAAAACAAAATCTTGAAGGCTTGAAATCTGAAGATTGAAGCATCCTTCTTTCCTTTGTGACTCAAGTTTTGAGCTTGTTAGAGTCACTTTTTTTTTTTTTATATTTCAGCTTTGGTTTTGGGCTTGTTAGAGCTGACTCTTTTTCTTCTTTGCTGGTCCAGGTTTTGGGCATGTTTGAACCAGCTATCTTTGCTTTCTTTGGCTCAGGTTTTGATCATATCAAAGCCAACCTTTGCACTTTAGAGGTTCATGTTTTGAGCATGTCTGAACCTCTCCTTTCTTTGTTTTTTTTTTTTTTTTTTGGAACATTTTCTCTTTTCTTGAAAACAAAAACTACAATGGTATGTACAACAGAAATGGAAACTGGAAATTGGAAATCAACAGAAGTAGTGTTTGAGCATCCTGCCATTGACAGGACCCCCAAACAGCTCTGTACCATCTAACTCTTGTAGAAAAAATGCATTTGGACCCACAGTGGCCTGGATGATGTAGGGACCTTGCCACAAACTATCAAATTTGATGTGATTTCCTTTGTCCTCTCTCCTTGAGTCCCACTTCAGAATATTATCTCCAATTTTGAAATTAGAGGCCTTAGTTCTTTTGTCAAATAACTTCTTTATATTTTCCTGAACCTTGATAGCTCTGTTATAGACCTCCTCCCTTGTTTGTTGGAGATAAATTTTCTTGTTTATTCTCCTCACCATGCTATCTTCTTCTGTTTGTATCTCCTCAACAAGTTTAATCATTGGTATTCCAAGGCTGGTGGGAAACACTGCTTCTGTTCGATAGACAAGCTGATATGGTGACATGCCAAAGGATTTCTTTGTTGTAAGCCTGTCAGCCCACAAAGCATGCACTAACTTGTTATTCCATGACTTTTTGTTCTCTTCCAGTAGCTTTTTGATGATGGTCACCAGGCTCTTGTTTGATGATTCATCTAATCCATTACCTTGAGGGTAATAGGTAGTTGAATGACCGAGTTCTATTTGATACCTGTGACAGAAATCAACCATTTTCTTGGATCCGAAAGTAGCAGCATTATCAGTGATTATTTTCCTTGGGCAGCCAAACCGAGAGAAGATATGTGTTTCGGGGAATTAACACCCTAGAGGTTGGTTGGGATTCAACCTCCACAGAGCAGGGGCGTACTACTTAACAGAGACTCACACAATCATGCACGTTCATAAAAACTAAATAGAGCAAAATGAGAGATTTACCCGTTGGTCCTACGTTTGAAGTAGATCCACGTGGAGTCCAAACTCCCGGCAACCGTCCTTCCTCCTTAACCTGAAATACAAGAAGAAACCAGCACAAAGGACAAGTTGTACAGCATATATCTACTCTATATGTTAGTGAGATTCATAATAAACATTAAATAAATCATAATGAATGCTTGTATAACAAATATTCTTCATACATTAAAGCATACACTAACACGTTTATTTCGGGAACAGCATGATACTTCTGTATTATAAATAGTACGTACAAAAAGTAATCAAGAGGAGAGATCACCTGATCCTTCCAAGGCCTTCGCAGACCGTCGTCCGGATCCGTCTAGCCCTTGCCTCGCTAAGACTCCTGCCAAACTGGTGCATGCGAGATAACATATAAAGGGATGTGTATCTCAAGGAAACAAGGGTTTCCTACAATGAACTGGGAAAGTGCAGGAGGCACGGGGAATCAGACTTGGATAGGGAATACCAACAGAGTATAATATCAATACTTTCTCTCTCTCCCTTAGGCCATACACATGAGGGCTTTTTATAGTCCCTCCAAGTAGTTTCAGCAGTTGGAAACAATTGGCCACGGGCTGGGGTGGTTGAACTACCTGAGTAACCATCAACCCAGCGCGAAATTAGGGATTTTTTATATATTTTTTAATCATTTTAATGACATACGCGGAAAAGTCTAGTTGAACTCGCGTATACACGTGGAAAAGTATGGGCATAGTCGCGTATGAGGGATTTTACACTGTTTTTAAGTGAATTTGTCCAAGTCTGTAGGAATGGGTGCCCAAAAGCCATAAAGCAATCATGAATCATGTCAAAGTGAGAAATGATGCTATAACAATATGATCTTCTAGGAACCTAATGATGACTGAATCTGTGGCATTCCTAGTAGGTATGGCCTCTATCCACTTAGTGAAGTAGTATGTGGCTGTTAAGATCCATTTGTGTTGTGTAGAAGAAGCAGGGTGGATTTCTCCTATGAAATCTAGGCCCCATTGCATAAAGGGACCTTCAACAGTGATGGGTTGTAGAGGTAAGGGGAGGAGTTTTCTTTTGCCCTCAAAAATCTGGCATTTGTGGCAGGAAATTATCATCTTATGGATATCACTGAAGAGTGTAGGCCAATAGTAGCCAGCTCTGAGTATTTTGTTTGCAGTGGCTTTCCAGTCCAGGTGCCCTCCACACTCTCCTTCATGGAATTCTTGTTTAATATTTTCTGCTTCAGATTCAGGAAAACATTTAAGCAATAGACCATTTGCATTCTTCCAGTATAAACATTCATTCAGAATACAATAACTTCTGGCCTTCAGTTTTAAGAATCTGGCCTTGGTCTTTGATAGTTCAGGAGGGGCATTGAGGTGTGTAAGCACATACAGAATGTCAGAATACCAAGGAGAGCTCTGAAACTTCTCCTCAACAGTGGGATCAGGTAATCCCTGCTGCTCATGCAAGGCATCTACCATGTTAATGTCTAGGGCTTGTAGATTTTATTCAACCATTAGTTGAGCTAGGCCCTGACCTTTAATCAGTTTGGTGGGTTTTATCTCAAGGTCATACTCTAAGATCACAACAATCCATTTTCCCCTCTTCCCATCTGGGTCTTGGGACAAGATGTCTTTAACCACTATGTTGGGTACATAGGCTATGGTGTGGGAATGCAGTATGTACACCCTAAAGTCTTTCAAGGCCTTAACCAAAGCATAGGCCTGTTTTTCCATAATGTTGTATTTCAAGGGTGCATCCCTGAGTTCTTTGCTAAAGAAAGAAATGGGCTGTTCCATTCCATCTGGATTTTTCTGCAGTATAACTGCAGCTATCGTATGCTTGGAGGCAAATGAAAAAATCAGGAAATATTTTGAGAAATCTGGGCTGTTTAGGACAGGAGCCTGGGTGAGTGCAAGTTTAACTGATTCAAAATATTTCTTAGCTTCAACAGTCCACTTAACTCCTACACCTTTCTTCACCATGTTATTCATATTTCTAAGGTGTTCAGCTAATTTGGGAATAAACCTCCTGAGGAAGTTTATTTTCCCAATAAAGGACTATAACTACTTGATGTTTCTAGGGTGTGTGATTTGTAGTATTCCCTCAACTCTTTGTGGATCTATCCTAATCCCTTTATCAGATATGACGTGGCCAAGAAGCTTACCTTCTTGCAGCCCAAATATAGTCTTTTTAGGATTCGGTGACAGACCAAACCTTCTGCATTTTTCAAACACTCTTCTCAGGTGTTCTAGGTGTTCTTCCTCAATCTTGGAGTAGACTGTTATGTCATCCAGGTAGATGACAATGAAGTGTCCTATTTCATCTGAAAAAGCTATGTCCATTTCTCTTTGGAAGGTTGCGCCAGATTTCATCAGTCCAAAAGGCATCTTTACATACATAAAAGTGCCCCATGGAGTGGTAAAGGCTGTTTTGAGTTGGTCTTCTGGGATTACTAAGACTTGGTTGTAACCTAAAAAACCATTTAGCAGGGAGATCCTTTTAGAGCCTACTACCCTCTAAAGAATATGTTCCATTTTAGGCAAAGGGTAATTGTCTTTGAGTGAGGCTCTATTAAGGTTTCTGAAATCAATGCAGAGCCTGATCTCCCCTGTTTTCTTTCTCATAGCCACTAGGTTTGATACCCAATCAGACAACCTCACAGGCATAATTATACCTGCCTCATACATTTTCTTAATCTCTTTTTCAACTGCAGGCAATTGTTTCGGTTTTATTCTGCGAAGTTTTTGTCTAAAGGGTTTGTTTCGGGGAATTAACACCCTAGAGATTGGTTGGGATTCAACCTCCACAGAGCAGGGGCGTACTACTTAACAGAGACTCACACAATCATGCACATTCATAAAAACTAAACAGAGCAGAATGAGAGGTTTACCCGTTGGTCCTACGTTTGAAGTAGATCCACGTGGAGTCCAAACTCCCTGCAACCGTCCTTCCTCCTTAACCTGAAATACAAGAAGAAACCAGCACAAAGGACAAGTTGTACAACATATATCTACTCTATATGTTAGTGAGATTCATATAAAACATTAAATAAATCATAATGAATGCTTGTATAAAAAATATTCTTCATACATTAAAGCATACACTAACACGTTTATTTCGGGAACAGCATGATACTTCTGTATTATAAAAATAGTACGTACAAAAGTAAGTGGAGAGATCACCTGATCCTTCCAAGGCCTTCGCAGACCGTCGTCCGGATCCGTCCGGCCCTTGCCTCGCTAAGACTCCTTCCAAATGAGTGCACACGAGATAACATATAAAGGGATGTATATCTCAAGGAAACAAGGGTTTCCTGAAATGAACTGGGAAAGTGCAGGAGGCACGGGGAATCAGACTTGGATAGGGAATACCAACAGAGTATAATATCAATAATTCTCTCTCCCTTAGGCCATACACATGAGGTCTTTTTATAGTCCCTCCAAGTAGTTTCAGCAGTTGGAAACAGTTGGCCACGGGCTGGGGTGGTTGAACTACCTGAGTAACCATCAACCCAGCGCGAAATTAGGGATTTTTTATATATTTTTTAATCATTTTAATGGCATACGCAGAAAAGTCTAGCTGAACTCGCGTATACACGCGAAAAAGTATGGGCATAGTCGCGTATGAGGGATTTTACACTGTTTTTAAGTGAATTTGTCCAAGTCTGTAGGAATGGGTGCCCAAAAGCCATAAAGCAATCATGAATCATGTCAAAGTGAGAAATGATGCTATAACAGATGCCCCCTAATATATGAGGTCAGAAGGGGTACATGATGGCCGAAATGTATTATGCACATAGAAAGAACTTCGCAAGGACAAGAGAGGACTTCACTAGATTTCAGCCTGCCAAAACCAATGAAAGAAACCAGAGAGTCAACTCATGCTGAGGCGGGCATACCCATGCTCAGTCAAAAATACATCATATGGAAAGTACTGAAATAGATCCAATATGTATACAAGTATAACTGAACTGAAAATACATAGTGAATCATCTGAGCAGGGCCCGGAAATACAAGTCTGAATCAATGTCCAAGTATCACATATAGAATAACTGAACTGAAAATACATAGTGAATCATCTGAGCAGGGCCCGGAAAGACAAGTCTGTATCAATGTCCAAGTATCACAGATAGAAAGCTGATCAAAGATAGTGCAACTGGATGTCTGATCAAGTAACTGAATCTCCAAGTACCGGATCATAAGAGGCGGATCAAACGGTACAATCACGCAACTCGGGGACCAACATATAAGATGCTGCTGTGCTGAACTGCAACATATAAGGGTGGACGGCAACACTGGCAGAAACTGAAAAGACTGTCAACAGTGAACCGAGAAATGCTGATGCAACCCGAGGTCTTCACCGATCACAACGGCACAATTCTACACAATGGGAATAAATGAGCTGAAGTCGACCATG
Source organism: Pinus albicaulis (assembly GCA_034641835.2). Classification (NCBI taxonomy): domain Eukaryota; kingdom Viridiplantae; phylum Streptophyta; class Pinopsida; order Pinales; family Pinaceae; genus Pinus; species Pinus albicaulis. The sequence goes on from CM076581.1 coordinate 1,051,182,804, forward strand.
TGAGAAATCGTTGGATTACCGGGCAATGATGTTTCCCGTTAACTAACGCGAGACAACCCACCGATAATGATAATGAGTGTCAAGGTGCCCCAGTACAATCTGACAAGTGTGAATGAATGAGTTGAAGTCGAACACTTGAAAGAATCTACCAATCAGGAGGCAATGATGAATCCTCACTGTCGATAGCGAAGAGTCTGCCACTGATGACTGCAAACCCTAAGGTACTGATAAAAAGACTCTAGACCTTGTTCCCAGAGCAATGAGTCGAAGTCGATGGGAAAAGATCTGCTGGAAGGAAGGCATTAAGGCATCCCACATCAGTCCAGCGCGAGTGTAACCCGCAGGCCAAGATTTGGAAGGAATCGGACGAAGTAGAGTGATGGAACCAAAACCGAAGTACGTTTCCGACGTGCACAAGATGAAGCTAGCGCACGGAAGAAACCCTCCGAACCAACCAATAATGAAAGCTGACACAGAGGCGAGAAATCCACCGATAGGGTCAAATGGAAATCCAGGTACTGCACGAATCCCAAGTGTGATAATGTGTGCTGACGTCGAACACAGGGGAAACCACTCGGTCAAAGACCCATGATGATGATCAAATGCTGAGCACGAGGTCACCTATCAATGATGGAAATAGGCCCAAGGTGCGGCTCTAGGCTTGCTCTCAGAGCAATGTGTCGTAGTCGATAAGAGACAAACCCGCCGGCAAGAAGTCGATGGAGACCTTCTCAAACCAGCACGAGCAGAAGATCAAAACATCTGATGAGATAGAACATGATACTGACAAGACCGGGAAGGCCGACTGGATAATGAGTCAAGAGACACCGCAGAATGGCCGACTCAGGCTAGACTTCCCTTGAACAAAAGCACGACTCTGTGATGACCATGGCAGTAAAAAGTGACACTGTATAAGTCTGTCCTGCGGGAGGCAAAACAAACTCTCCATATGATTGGAAGAGATAACCAACCGGGGGAGAACTGACAAGTGAAACATGGTAAAGGCTGAACCTAGGTCAAAACTAGAACCATCCCAAATGAAGGAAATATATATAAGTATATGTGCTTTGTTCAAGGGCGACAAACTGACTCTGTACTGCCATCAAAATAACGAAGATACATCCAGTTCCCGCTCTTTTTGTTATATTTGATTTTTTTGTCTTTTTCATATAATAAGCCTGAAAAAGAATAAAAGAATGCTATGGTACAATGGATAGAACGAGTATCAAAGAATCAGATGCACTAGTTCCTGGGATTGGAACAATCCTATGCTCAATGCAAGGTGGCGGAAACTGGTAAGCGATACTCAAAGGAATGTTCCATCCATGGGTAAAAGGGTGTCAAGTCGCGATAGCTAAGTGCATGCAATGGTAAACTTGTACAGATAGTCAAGGTCAAAAGTTGGCTTAAACATCGAGTCCAAATGAAGCCGGCTAAAGGCCAGGATAAACAAGTAGCCAATATGCAATGCGGTAATACAACTTAACGACACCAGGGAGCCTCTAGGGTATAAGCCAGAAAAATGATAAGTGATGAAGGAGAAGAATGAAGCTTCAACACAAAAGACATGGCGGGACTAAAGAGGACTCCCGAGCCTACATAAAAGTAGCATGGGCAACAAGTGATAGCGAGGAACTAACTAGGAAGCCCATGTAAAGGAAGGCTCTACCATCAAGTCATGATTAAAAATCGGCGAGTGAAAAGGGTGTAATACTCATGACCTGATGGGATCGACCCTAAGGCAAGTTATCAGTATGGAGGCTAGAATGCAAGATGCAACGGAAAGTGATTCCCTAACCTATATGCCAGTGAAGATCATATACCTGCCGTGAAGAGTCTGAAATCATGGATCAAAAACCGGAAAAAGTCTCAAAATCGTCAAAATGTACCTGAAAACATACCAAACTGGGCACTTCCAAGCAATCGAGTTATACAGCATAAGACAGCTCGAAAAAATAAGCATAAGGAAATTTTTGCAAAAATTTTCAATTTTTTAGCCATAAATACACAAATTACCTCTCAATTGGTTCATTATTGCATAGCTGATTTGGAAAAATTGCTCTGGAGCTAAAAACTTCTTTCAGCAAATCAGGAACAACCGACCGTCGGAACTCAGCGAAACTTCAGGTAGGCTCCTTAATCATCTTGTTTATTCATTTTGTCCGTTTGAAAATTAAAATTAAGTGATTTTTTTCTTGGAAACCCTTCTTAAAAAATGCGTATCTGCGCATACGCGGGTTCAATGAAGGCAAGCCGCGTATACACGCGACTGTGCACAGGAAAAGTCGCGTATGCGCAAGTCCGTAACCCAAAAAAGTGTTTCTAATGCAAATTTTGATGAAATTTCTCAGGATGACCATCTCATGGAGGGAACGTGAGCATAGTGCAATAGACCAAGAGGTCATGGAAGATCGCGCAGCACAAAATGTCCTCCGAAACTGTGGATTGTTCAAATTCTTTAAAATGCCGAATATGAAAAGTAATGTGCGATTGCTTGAAATGCTCATAAATTACTGGGAACCGGATCAGGATTGCTTCATAATTGATCAGATGCCTCTACGCATAGAAGTGGAGGATATATATTTCATCACTGGACTCTCCAGGAGGGGAGACCCAGTAGACCTGCACGGAAAACCCCTGGGAGGGTTAACCGTGGAAGATTATGTCCAGATATATTGCGTAGAAAATTCCAAGAAGGTTGGAACACAAATTGCAATTAGAGATATCAGGGATTTGCACATAAAGATCCTCCTGTTCACCATCGGCAGAGTGGCAGGATCTGCCTCACTACATCAGGCGTCCAGGACGCACATGAGCATAGTTGTAGAGTGCTTAATTCATGTGTATGATTGGTGCACAGCCCTGCTACTGAACATGAAACAACAGCTGACCTCCATTCGCCAAACAAAGACAAAACACTTTGGCTATGGGACCATTTTGACAACATTCTTCTTCGAGAGGGTTCCAGCTTTGAGACCCAGAGTCATCTCGACTATCAGCAGCCCGCGGGACCTAAGAATTGCCCGTTGGGCAGACATGATGAAGAGACTGGGGGGCAGCGAGGTACCCCGAACCACCTGGGACGATGAGTTCTTCCTGTGGTGGAGAGAACAGATCATCGCGGTGGACGACTATCCCTATGCCGGGATGGACTTCCGAGGAGATCCAGATCTAGTACTTCCACCCGGAGCAGCATGGGGAGCAGTCGGTAAGTTTTGCAAATTTTTTTTAACTTATATGATTTTTTGGATTTTTTCAAATATGTATGAAAAATGAAAAACATGTTTTTGATTGGATTCATAATGACTGACAATTAAAAATGATCATGTTTCAGATGTTGGACCGGTTCGTCCTGAGGGCCTAGCACGTCACAAGCGCCGCAGAGGTGAGGCGGAGATAGCGGATTCTGACAAGACACTCCAGGCCATGCAGAGAAACTTGGAGGGACTGACCCGCCAAATCCCTCTGGCTGCCGTGGAGGACTTGCCAGAAGCCGTCCAGAGACGAGTTGTAGGAGTACCCCGGGACTGGGTTAGATTGTTCCGCCGTGTGGCCACTGCAGTGATGTTCTATAGGAACACGACTTCTGGGCAGGGTCCTCAAGAGTAGACAGATTTTATATATTAGATGACTGTATATTCTTTTTGAGACTGAACATGATGGGGCATAAGCCCAAGTTTTGTACGGCATTTATGGATCCAAATTTTGTAAAGTTTTTTGACATACCGATGATATATATACAACGATATTTGATGTGATGTGATAAATGTATCAAATGTATGATGTTTTTGATGATTAGATTTTATTGTATTGAATGATTAATATGCCAATCTAAAGCTTGATTAGCCAATGAGTCGGCAAACCAATTGTCAGCTCGAGGAATATGAATGAATGTTAAAAATTGAAATGACCTTTGTAACAAACGTACCCTCAAGAACAATCGTAATAAAAATGGATCTCGTACCCGATAAGTGTTGTTCAACTGCGACACCACCAGCTGGGAGTCCAAGAAAACTACCAACGAATCAACACCCAAAGATATTGCCTCAGAGAGTAGATGAATGACTGCAGTGTATTCTGCTACATTATTGGAAGCAGGACCAATGCAGACTCCTCTTGATACCAACAGCTGACCGGAAGGATAATGAAGCACCCAAGCCGCGGAAGCTAAGTTCTGGGTGTGTCTACTAGCACCATCGGCGAAACCAAAATGACTCATGACATCCAACACAACCTGCCAAAGCAGATCAAAAAACATCACCACCTCATCAAAAATCGAAAATCAATCAGATATGTACAAAACAAAAAACTACTATATACAAAGCAAAATGCCAGGCCAAAGCCTAGGCATAATACTTCTTCAAATAGAGCCCATTTCGGGGCTCCGGCAACTCATTCCCTTCAAAGTCAACCAAGGTATACGCTCCTTTCTTAAGGACCTTTTTGACGATATAGGGGCCATACCACATCGACTTAAACTTTCCTGCCCCCAAGGCATCTTTTTCTTGGGCATAGACCAAAACAAGGTCACCTTCGGAAAAGACCCTAGGCTTAACTGCCTTATCATACTGAACTTTGACTCGGTTTTTATGCGCTTCATTCAACGTGGCGGCATCTCGACGCTGCTCATCAAGATGTTCCGGATGAAGAAGCCGCTCTGCCAGACTAGAAGTGTCAGGAAGAAGCTCAACAGCTAATTTAAGGGAAGGAATCTCGCATTCAATGGGAAATACGGATTCCACCCCGTGGACTAACTGAAACGGAGTAAAGCCAGTTGCAGTTTTAACTGACGTCCTGTATGCCCAGAGTGCGGGATATAGCATAATGTGCCAGTTGGATCTATGTTTATCAATCGTCCGTTGAAGAATTGTCTTCAAGGACTTATTCACGGCTTCCACTTGGCCATTGGCCTGAGGATAATATGGAGATGAATGCTCCTGCCGGAAACCCAATTTAAGAGCCAACTCGGCCATCATACTGTTCTGAAAGTGACTGCCATGGTCAGTGACAATCTCTCTAGGTATACCGAAACGAGCAATGACTTGGTTGAAGAAGAAAAGAGCTGCAGTCTCACCATCGGTCCCAAAAGTAGGCATAGCTTCGACCCACTTCGTAAAGTAGTCTACCGCTACGATAATGTACTTGTGACCTTTTGCCGAAGGCGGGTTACAAGTAGTATAATCCATACCCCAATTTGTAAAGGGTCCGACAGTAACGACTGGAAAAAGCGGAGCTGGATGAGCGCGCATTTTTCGAGTATACACCTGACAAGGATGACACTTCTTGACCGATTCAATGCAATCTTTGAAAATCGAGGGCCAGAAGTAACCAGCACGCAAAATCTTTTGGGCTGTAGCAAGCCCTGATAAATGACCCCCACAAGCTCCACTGTGAGAATCATTGAGCACAGCCTCGGCTTCTTCGAAAGTTAAGCAGCGTCTTAGGATTGAATCAACCCCTCGACGGTACAAAGCATCACCAATAATCAGATAGTTCTTGGCCAAGTGACGCAGCTTACGGCGCTCATCTTTCGAAAAAGAAGAGGGAAACTTCGCAGTCTGGAGATATACAATGATATCCCCATACCAAGGATCTTGTGGAGAGATAAGAAACAAGTGTTCGTCCGGAAAGGACTCATCATAGATCATCTCCTCTCCACAAGGCAACTCGGAGATCAATTCCGCAAAGACTAATGACTTCTTGGATTTGGCAGACATGAACTCGAGATCAAATTCTTGTAAAATCACAATCCACCTATTATATTTTCCCCCAATCACTCGCCTGCTGAGGACAAACTGAAATGGATTGGCAGCTGCCAAGACATAAGTTTTGCGAAGAATAATGTAATGCCGGAGTCGCTGCACAGCATGAACTGCTGCTAAGGCTAACTTTTCTATCGGGGTGTATCGCAGTTCAGGTCCTACTAGTCCTCGACTAAGGTAGTAAATAACATGCTCAGCCAGAGCATCATCCTCCTGAACCAGAACCATACCAATGGTAGATTCTGCTGTAGCCAGATACAAAAGAAAATCTCTGCTATAATCGGGTGGACTCAGTAAAGGAGCAGAGGTCAATGCCTTTTTCAAGGCATCGAATGAGCGTTGAGCATAGTCGTCCCAAAGAAAAGGGACTCCTTTCTTCAACAGTCTCATATATCCCTTTGTAATCTCAGCATAGTTAACGATAAACCTCCGAAGAAAGTTAGACTTCCCTTGGAGACTTTAAAGTTGACGGATTGAAGACGGGGGAGGCAATCGAAGTATTGCCTCAACCTTGAAGGGATCTACCCTTATCCCTTCACTAGACACGATAAATCCCAACAGCCGACCGGATGTTACCGCGAAAACGCACTTGTTCGGATTCAAACGAATTTTATAAAAACGACATCTCTCAAATATTTGCCGGAGGTGTCCTGGATGATCTATCCTCTTTCGAGAATGAGCAGCTAGATCATCTAAGTATGCCTCGATAATTTTCTTGATGTCGTGGAAGGCGTAGGACATGGCCCGCTGAAAAGTGGCTCCAGCATTTTTCAGACCAAAAGGCATTTTCTTATATGCAAACGTACCCCGGGGACAAATAAATGCGGTCTTATGTTGATCTTCTGGACGGATAGTAATTTGATTGTAACCAGAAAAACCGTCCATGAAGGAAAAAATTTCGTTACCGGCACACTCATCAATAATCTGATCAATGAAGGGTGTGGGGTAATTATCTTTAGGACACGCCTTATTCAGGTCTTTGAAATCGATGCACACTCGAATTGTTCCTTGCTTTTTATCAACAGGAACGGGGTTTGAAACCCATTCAGTCAGAGGAACTGGGAAAATGAATCCCGCCTTAAGCAGCTTTTCAACTTCGGCTTTGATAGCTGCTGCCTTCCTAGGATTAACCGGACGAAGTTTTTGCCTGACCGGCTTAGCGTTTTCATACGTCTTGATCTCATGCTGGACGATAGATGGGTCTATGCCAAGCATTTCCTCATAAGACCAAGCAAAAACATCCCTATACTCTTTGAAGAGCTCGGTATAGATTTGAACCTCTTCATGGGAACATTCAGCTCCAATGAAAACGTTCTCGATAATGTTGGGATTCCTGGAGATGTTCACCGGGATAGTAGGAGAGATCACGGCCATGTTCCCTTCAGCATAAACCTGTGCTGGTGCTAAGGGGCTCAAGACTGGGTGAACAGGTCCAGGAGACTGAGGACTTGGAAAACTTGTTTCGACTTCACTCAAGTCAGGTAGGAAGTAAGACCGATGATGCAAATCATCCCACGGTCTATCTATACCTGTCATCGCTTCCAGGATGGCCTCTTCAGATGGAAGAGTGGTATCAAGACAATCCTGGGCAGAAGAAGAAGTAAGCGTCCAAGTCGGAGCCACATCACCATCCAACTCTTCCGGTGAAAGAGGAGCTGGATCAGATTCTGCAGTGTCAACAATAGACTGATATGCAATCTCAGCTGCAGAAATCGGGAATGCCATCCCACCCACTTGCCCTTCCTCCAATGTGGCTGTTGGGGAAGGTAAGGTCCAAGGGTCCGAAAAATAATGAGTTCGAAAGAACTCTCTTCGAAGGGGAGCCTTGGAGGATGAAATAACATTAATAGACACCTTAGGAGGAGGAAGATCAAAAGAACCCATCAGGGAAGAATACATTCCAACTCCCAGATTCTCGACAGGCGCCTTGGTATTATCCAACTTAGGTACAGATGAGTCAGAAGATGCATCCAGGTCTACAGGAGGACAGTCCAGTTGATCCACTGTGACTATCCTCCCTTCGTGGGGGAAACATACAATTCGAAATAATGAGGATGCAATAGCATCCATATCATATATCCAGTTCCTCCCCAACAGAAGGTTGTAGTCCAAGGCTGCATCTACTACCTCAACTTCTATGTTAACGGTTTTGCCCCCAACACAGATGGGCAAAGCCGGGACAATACCATGGGGTCTGTGAGAATAACCATCGAATGCAGTAAGAATAGTGCTAGACGGAGCAGCTTTTGGAGATCCAAGTGTCTTCCAGCATGCAAAAGACATCACGCAAGTAGAAGCACCCTCATCAACAACCGTGCGAAAGATGTTAGTCTTCCGATACGATGATTTAATATGGAAAGCCATATGATGAGGAAGTCTCTTCTTAAAGTTAGCCATATCAAAAGTAATCAGAAGAGAATTTTTCGGATCAACAGCCCCAATGGCAGTGAGCAAAGCACTGCGCTGAGCCGGACAAGACTGGAGTACCTCTAAAGCTGACATAGCACAAGGACTTTGCGCCAGATCTTCTACAATCGAGTAGTTCTGGGCAGCCCTCGCGTTCGGATTAATCGTTGACCGCTTAGAAGATGCTTTCGACATCCGAGGCATAGACTCAACAGTTGGCTTCGTGATGTGAAGCGGCTCAGTAGCATCAGGAACTTCCTTAGCTTTCGAAGATTCCTCTCCGCCATAATCACGGGATCTCGTAGCGACATCCACGTGAGCACTCATCATAAAGATATTCGATGGAATTTCCCCTTCACGGGGACCTCCGGAAGGAAACCCCTGGATTCGGTGCTTGAAAATTCGATGCTGCCCTTGGGGAAAAGGGTTGTTGAGACTGACACGGGAACTAGAAGAACCTGGCGAGATGCTGTGTGAATAGGGAGAACAGGCAAAAAGGTGTAGGGATATTCTCTGACACAAAGCACGGAAACTTCACTTTCTTTTTCTCCTTTTGCCCCTCACCAACACGCTCGTTGGTTTTATTTGCATTGCCCTTCCCATTCTTGCCCTTCTTCTTGTTATTACGTCCTTTCTTCTTCCCATCGGATTGTTGATTTCCTTTGGGCTCAGAAGATTAGACAACATTTATGGACAAAGACTGGGAAGGTGATGAATCAGCAGGCACAGCCTGACCAGAAGGAGCAGATTGTAAAGACAACTGCTGCAATTGAGAAAGCAGGCTGGCTGCACTACTATTGACCGATCCGACAAGCCCGTCACCATGTGGACCAGGTTTAGGTTTCGATAAATCCAACTTGGAGCGAGGAGCATTGGGCAAATACTTATAAAGTACCCCAGACTGAGAATAGATCAGTTCTAACTGCTGGGCCCTAAAAATGGCCTGCTCCTCGGAAAATACCCCGGATAGGGATACATCCTTTGAAATATCTGACTGAAGCGATTTCAAAAACCACTCGAGAAGGAACTCACCTGGAATATGGGCTTTGATAAGCCTCTTCCTTCTCCTCCATTCTTGAATGTGATCAGAAATGTGAGTTGCCTCATCCTGCTTAAAATTAGCCAGGAGTTCGGTCCCAGCCTCATATCTGACAGGCAACTGAAAATGGTTCAGAAAAGTGATAGCCAGTTCTCCAAATGTGGCGAAACTGCCCCCAGTGAGCTCTATATACCATTTAGCAGCATTCCCAGTTAGGGTGCGTTGAAATAATCTCAATCTAATCGAGTCGTCGATCAGAGAGTTCGATGAGCACCATAAGTGGAAAGTGGTGATGTGATCTGCCGGATCTTCACCATTCTTACCTTCAAACTTAGGAATGTCTGAAGGAAGTTTGGTTGGAACCGGAGGCCACCCCGGACTATACCGAATCGGGTCATTCGTTAACTTCGACAAGTCTGGCAATTTTAACGTTGCCAGAAATGGTAATCGAGGCGGAGCCTGAGAATTCCATCCTTGATGGGATGGATTTCCAACATTCTGAAAAGAATAGCCTGGATTTGATGAGGCACCAGGCTGCCAGAAAGGACCCGTAGAAAACTGAGAAGAACCTCCTCCCCACGCCGAGTTACCAAAACCCAGACTAGTTCCCCCCGCTGAAGTATTGACTGAAGAGGAAAGCCCCTGGTAGGGGTTCCATGCATTAGACAGAGGAGAAAAAGACTGATGAGCACTCGATGAAGGGAAAGAGGCATTCCCTTGATGACCTGCGAAGAACTGATTCCCTGCCCCAGCCATTGTAAACACAGGATTCCATCCTGTAAAAGTAGTCGAACTTTGCCCCCCAGACCAAGGGTTAAAACTCTGGGTCTGGGACGTAAAAGGAAACGACCCTAAAGAAGGATTGGAACTGGGAATATGCCCAGTCCCAAAGGGGAAACCCTGAAACGAAGCTGATCCACTAGCCATGTTAGACATGGACGTGGATCCAGCTGCACCGGCGGAAAAGGAAAACGAGGGATTTCCACTAATGGACATCCCTGAACAGAAGGGACCAGAATGAGAAGCATATGCCTGGGTGAACCCAGAGCCAGACATAGTAGTGCTAAAAGCAATCGAAGATGAAGCAATAGTGCCCGCTGCCTCGACAGAAGCAGGGGTCTGAATGCCTGCAGCACTCACGGTAGAAGCCGCGTTCCCAGTCATGGCCATCGAAAGATAAGAATGATATGGAAGATCTGGCGGTCTCTCAGACTCCGGTCCGATGTACTGAAGAACAAACGGATGATCAGGAGGAAGAGGAGATGGACCTGTAGCAGGAGGCTCAGGTATATCTTCAACTTGAAAATCTTCTTCCTGAGGAAAAAGAACTCGCGAGGTGAGCGGAACGCTCCTCTCGGGACCGACACCAGAATCAGGTACGAAACCTTCAGATCTTTGTGGAGGATCACTCTCCACTGCGTCAGACGCTACCGGGTGGTAACCACCAGCTAAATCGCTCCTACGCCTTCTCGAAGAAGGCTCTGCACTGTCGGGAGATAACCCCCGAATTCTCCTCGAACGTCGAGGCGCTTGATCAGCCACTTTTATAAATTTTATTAATTAGACTCAAAAAAGTGAAAATCTAGGCAAGCTAGGAGCAAAGAGCACTCACTAAAAAAGAAATCCCTGAGAAACAACAAGCAAACAGCCTCCAAGTATTTCCACTCTGGGTGATGAGGACCGGACACCAAAATACAAGAAAGCGAAGTATAGGGCCTTCCGAAAGCAGTCTGGGATGATTAGGGCCCAGAACAACTAGCGAAGGTATCAGAAATAGTTACGCCGACCTCCAAACGACAGCCTTTGCCGGCTCAAGCACCCAAGCTTCGCAAGGGCACCCCCCAGAAGTACTGCTGAAAGTGATGCGACGTCTGCCTCAGGTACCACGGGTATTCCCCCCCCGCAGTCACCTGTGTGGAACCTAGGAATAGCAACTATGGACACCAATCCGTATCAGAAGCTGGGCGGAACGGTCTTGAGGTCAGATTCGGCTAATCGGAGGGGGGGTATCCCTCTTCTTAACCTTCACTTCCCCTCGCGCTTGACTCTCGGATGAGAGCTTTCCCAGTCCACCTCACGGAGTTGGATTTCGCTCGATTAATCAACTTCTATGTTTGTTTGAGCGGCCTTGGAGAGTTAACTCTCCTCTCACCTATTCCAAGGCCCTACAACCTAGCTAGTTGGTGATTGACACTTAATAAAACTTGCTAGTTGATTTTAGATTAAATCGCTTATTTTAAGGGCTGTTGTATTAAGTCACAAGGATATGGAGATGAAACCAATGATGTTTTGACGCAAAAGAAATTAATAAAAACCTGACTACATGCACATGCAGTTCTTTGTCTTTCGATGAAGAGCAATTTCTATATAAGTTCTACGAGACTAAAAAATGTATTTTCTTTTCGAATTACAAACTCACACTCACAAAAACTAAGAAGCTAACTAAATGATTCAATGCACTTAATGCAAATGACTACAAGCATGTAAATTCTAAGATGCAAAAAGTCTCTTGAAACAAGGTGAAATTTCCCAAAAAGGCTCCTTCAGTTTTAACTCATCTTTTGATGTCCAGAAAGCCAATTCTTGCAAACAAGAACTCTTAATATAAGACACCAAAATACTCAACAAGAAGAAGAAGAAATCAAATGACAACCTCTCCTCAAAATCAAGCCGAAAACTAGAAGCAAGAAACTTCACAAAAGCTCCAAAAGATATGACCAAACGAAAATGAAAATGCAACAACAAAAACAAAAACAAGAGACAATGTTTTTTGAGTTTTTGATATGCAAAAACAAAAAGAAAAACAAATGTTTTTTGGGCTTTTTAGTTTTATAAAGCAAGAGCTCAAAAAGACCAAGCACAACTATCACAATCCAAGCCAAAACGAGACCGAATTTCAAGCATAAACTTCAACAATGCTCCCAAACCTTATAAAGCTAATGATAGCAAGATCAATAAGAGCAACGGAAGACCAAAAACTCAATCAACCAGCCTAGACAAATAGTGCAAACTCGCTGCAACAAAAGACTCCAAAGAAGCAAGAAAAGTTCTTCGAAAATTGCAACAAAACCCTAGCCTATGAAACTCAAGAAAACCAATCGAAAACAAAGCAAAAAACGCAATGCAAAGCACAACACAAAGATAGGAGCGAGTTAGTGAGCAGAAGCTCTCTGTTCTGATAAAGCAGAACAGCCAAGAATGCTCAGAAAGCGATCTTGGAACTCAATCCAGGAGTGCCAGCACCAACAAGAACACTTTGCCAAAAAGATTAGTTTTCGAACAAACGAAAGAGAAACAAGACTTGAAACCACTTCCTTCACACTCCAGTAAGTACAGAGACACTGTAGACACAGGCCTCCACAGCCAGAAAGGACCAAAAAGCCAATAAACTCAAAAATTCAAAATCTGCCTAGGTATACGCGACCTTGCAGTTATGCAACCAGCGTGTATACGCGTCTGTGTTGAGGGAAACTCGCGTATACGCGGATCCTTCTACACAAACTCGCGGGTATACGCGACTGTGTGCAAGAAAAAGAGCGTATACAAAGAAAGATAATGAAAAACAAAAAGTACAAGCCTGGGAAAGATACCAAGACTTCAGACTGACTGCAAGAAGATAAACTGGACTGTAAAAGACAGATGAAACTGTTGGCAACCTACCAAACAGCTGAAACAACCCAACAGGAGAATCACAAAAATGTGATCCCCAGCGGAGTCGCCAGTTCTGTTTCGGGGAATTAACACCCTAGAGGTTGGTTGGGATTCAACCTCCACAGAGCAGGGGCGTACTACTTAACAGAGACTCACACAACCATGCACGTTCAGAAAAACCAAATAGAGCAGAATGAGAGATTTACCCGTTGGTCCTACGTTTGAAGTAGATCCACGTGGAGTCCGAACTCCCTGCAACCGTCCTTCCTCCTTAACCTGAAATACAAGAAGAAACCAGCACAAAGGACAAGTTGTACAGCATATATCTACTCTATATGTTAGTGAGATTCATATAAAACATTAAATAAATCATAATGAATGCTTGTATAACAAATATTCTCATATATAAAAGCATACACTAACACGTTTATTTCGGGAACAGCATGATACTTCTGTATTATAAATAGTACGTACAAAAGTAATCAAGTGGAGAGATCACCTAATCCTTCCAGGGCCTTCGCAGACCGTCGTCCGGATCCGTCCATCCCTTGCCTCGCTAAGACTCCTTCCAAACTGGTGCATATGAGATAACATATAAAGGATGTGTATCTCAAGGAAACAAGGGTTTCCTATAATGAACTGGTAAAGTGCAGGAGGCACGGGGAATCAGACTTGGATAGGGAATACCAACAGAGTATAATATCAATAATTCTCTCTCTCTCTTAGGCCATACACATGAGGGATTTTTATAGTCCCTCCAAGTAGTTTCAGCAGTTGGAAACAGTTGGCCACGGGCTGGGGTGGTTGAACTACCTGAGTAACCATCAACCCAGTGCGAAATTAGGGATTTTTTTATATATTTTTTAATCATTTTAATGGCATACGCGGAAAAGTCTAGCTGTACTCACGTATACACGCGGAAAAACACGGGCATAGTCGCGTATGGAGGATTTTACACTGTTTTTAAGTGAATTTGTCCAAGTCTGTAGGAATGGGTGCCCATAAAGCCATGAAGCAATCATGAATCATGTCAAGGTGAGAAATGATGCTATAACAAGATCGTGGTGCAGTTGAAGCTAGCAAGGAAGCCAATGTGGCTTCATCAGATCTTGTCCGAATTTTTTCTTCATCAGTAGCATCCAACTACACTTTGGTGTGATAATCAGAGTGCCATTCAACTATGTAAAGATCCAGTTCAGCATTAGCGTATGAAACACATTGAGCTCCACATACACTTCATCAAAATCCTATTCATGATTGTGTTCTTGAAGTGCAGTATTGTCCAACCAATGATCAAGTAGTCAATATCTTTACAAAGGCTCTTACAGAAGCAAAGTTTACCAAACTTCTATCCATGCTTGGAGTTCAGGAAAGTTATCACCCAATTGGTCCATGATCTCTATTTAAAGAGAATGGAGGGTCATTTTTCCGGTAACTGTTTATGAGAGAAACATATGTAAAGTTTCTTTTTATATTAATAAATTTTCTGAAGTGGTCGCGATGGCTCAGGCCCTGGACTGCTTCCCTCTTCGAGGGTTTTAACCATGTGATATACTGGTGTATTGATTTTTGATCTGTTTGTGAGCGGTGCCCTTTGGTTTTTGATCTAAGGAACTTACCCTGTATATTCCTACATATATGACAGTCATTTTGTGCACCACCTAAGGAAATTCATGAAGCATTGGCTGGGGCCTTAAATTGTGAAGGAAATCACTGATGGTAGTGCGGTGCGATTGGCCACGTTGCGCGGTTAGAATCTTCTCGTGTATTTCAATGGAAGCTGACTGAAGTCATATAGGGACAATTCTGTGTCGACCAAATGGCTATATGGTTGGAGCATAAGAATCCAGTGGTTTGAGCGCGGCATAAAGGAAAGGCACAGACACGTGCGACATGAGCACAAGGGTCATGCGCAAGAGGAGAAACTAGCCGTTGGAACAATCAAATTGGGTGAAAAAGTGATTTTACCATTGGATGAACTGGTTTTTCTACATTTAATGAGCCAATCTTACAAGATTCTTCACCATTTTTACGGAGGTAAGTTGCATTTAATGGAGATCCGACCGTTTTCACCTTGGATTGCCTATAAAAGGAAGGGTGTGTATCACATTTGGTTCCTTTACTTTCTGAGTACATTGTGCCATAAGCCTATCCATAAATTACAATGTCATATTTTCTGTGAGCACTGTATTTCTGGTCGAGAGACCCCATCTGACGTGAGTAATTCAAAATTTATCTTTTGCCCAAGAATGAAAAATACCAATCCAATGAGCACACCATCCGAGGAGCACTCTGCGCCTCTCACAACATTGACTGAGATGAGTTCAGATGATGTCCATGAAGTGGTACCTAAAGTTGAAGAATTTGTGTCTACACTGGCTAGGGAAAGGGAAAAATGATGAAGGTGTCCTCCTCGAAGCCACGGATCTCTCCTAGGAATGTGAATTCCCCACGCCAAGCTACAAAGGATAGGTCGCCTATGGGTGATCCTATAAAGAAACCAATGAGTGCAATTTAGGAGGTTCCACTCGTTGAGCCAATCTCATGGAGGTCGTCGTATGTCAAGCCGCCCAAACCCTTTGTGTAGTGCACCAAAGAATGTAGATGCGGTGAGCGATTACTTTCAGATGATTTTGGTCCCGCAGGCAGTCCCCCTAATCAAAGATACGTTTGGAAAGATTACCCATGTCAAATTCGATGACTAAGACCTTGCAAACGAGGAAACATTCCCCGAATTAGCGCCAAAATATTACTTGGGGCGCATGCTCTATGACGATGTCGTGAAGGTTGAGCCTATGTCGTGGCTGTGCGGTCCATGCAATGTCAGAATCCTCAATCTGTTGAGTATTCCTCACCTCGGTAGGTACCTTATCACCACTATGTGCGTGCACTAGTTGCTAGCATTAGTGCATTAGGGATGCCTATGGATTCAAGGAAGGATTCTAATAGATGCCGCGTTGATCCACCAGATCACTAGCCTACCCAAGAAGGGGCCACATCCTATGGCAAGTTTCGGTAAGAGTAATGAGCTCAAGGTTGCTGCGAAGGTAAAGAAAGAATACTAGGTCGGACGGGATGCCCGGGGATTCCTGGTACAAAAAATTGCAGACGCAAGTGTGTGCCTACCTTAGTCCTATGCTGCAAGATGATGCGCAAGTGCTACCCAAAGACATTCCTTGTGCACGTAATTGCATTAGCAGGCCAACGTGAGAAGGGGGTCATCTACAACTGGTCCCAATATCTTTGCCAGGAATTTCTAAACAATGTGCACGAGGTGCAGGAATAAGGCAAGAAGTTATACTAGTCATGGTTGTTGTTTTTTATTGCGCTGGTAGCCTGGGAGACCCCAGAGGGTGAAGTCCTCCCAGAATTGGAGCCAAGCATATGTGAGGGTGCACGCTACACCAATCTATGGGATTCTACCAACCCTAAGCAAGTGAAGGAAACAAAAAAAATTTGGGTGTTATTTGAGGGCGTGCTCACTGTGGCAATACATTCGAGAACAAGACTAACCGCAACAGTATATGAGGAGTACAAAAGAATCACAAGCTTTCATATTACCATGCACCATGTGCAGATCAGGGTGCGCAACGACCCTATGTGGTATAACTTGCCTTTCATGGTGACTGAAGCAGAGATCGACCAAGTCATTGCGACTTGGCGAGAAGTGTGGAAAGTTGGACTCCACTCCACCCATCCCATTACAACATCTACTTTGGGGGAAGAGACAACCCCAAGAGACAAAGAGAAGGAAGTCGAGTTGCGCACTGACAAGGATGAAAAAACATGCACAGAAAATAACAGTGAGAAGGATCTCGAGCAAGAAGAAGAGAAGGACACGGATCAAGATCTTAGAGGCGAAGCTGATGTGGACCCTGAAGGCCTCAATGGGTTAGAAGGCACTGGCACCGAATCTCCGCATGGCATGAAGCGCGGTGTAGAAACCCTCAAGGGTCCATGAAAGAAGCGAAAAGGGTCCAAAGTTGGAGGCACAAAAGAGGTCACTTTGACAGAAGATGACCTGGAAAAAATAGCGGATGCAGTCGCATTTACCTCTGAAGACAGATGGACTACCATAGAAGAACAATATAAGGCTGTGGTTGAGGCATTACAATATGGGTTACATGTACTCCAGCCGAAGACTGATAATATACAAGCGAGTGTGAATCGAGCGAGGCCGATTCTAGCGAGCCTGCCTACAGAAATGATAATCACCACAACAGCCAGTAGGATCTTCCCCTTCCCTAGCACAGAAGTCACTTTGGAGCAGCCAGAATTACGCGCGCAGGTGCAGACATGCCTAGAGCTCAGGATCTATCTCTCCATGTTTCCAAGTGGAAACGTACATGTTATCCAAACCATCATCACCGATGAACTGTAGTGCAGGAAGGCGTGCATGCAGCAGAAGTTGAGAAAATCAAAGCAGAAGGTTGCAACTAAAACCGAAGAGTCAATTCAAGCCCAGACAACACAGCAAGTGGTTGTAGCGCAACAAGCAGAGCTCGAGCATCTGATTGACAGATTTTGTGGGGACCTCCTAGAGGTATCCATTCCTACATCAACCGAAGGCTTCTCGGTCGGAGGTGAAAATAGTAAAAGCAGAGTTCAAACAACAGATTGCAGTGTTGCAGGCTAAGCTGCAGCTAGAGAGTCCCCCAAAGGTGTGCGCGCAATAGGCAGCCTTGGTGAAGGAAGCCTCAGAAATTATTGTTGCCACGGTTGACAAGGGCTCCGCGCTACTAGAAAAAACAATGGGACTGTGGAAATCTATGCAAACAGACCCACTAGTTAAGAATATTTCTCAATACTTGCGCGTAAAGGTGTAGGCATTCAAAAACCTCCAGGAGGCCCTGCCCAATTTTGTCCATGATCGGCGCATTGCCCGCTTGTACACACGTCAAATATTGAGTGATGAAGTAGAGGAGATGTGGAGGAAAAATAATATCGTGACAAAGCACATGAGCCATGGGAAGACGAGGCAATGAAGTTGTCACAAGACCTGGATGTAGCTGTTAAGAATCTGAATCATACCTATCAAAGCATCAATCTAGCTGTAGAAGGGTTGACGTTGTATATTCTGGTGGACACAATGCAAAGTGCATCAGATCAAAGTGCAAGCATCCTGGCGCCCTTTGTTGCTATTATTGAAGTATTGCGGACCAAAATGAAGAACCCAACACCAATGTGACTCGGGACGAGTCACAAGATTGTGTTGAGGGGCTGTTGGAGCGGGGTCCCTTAGCACCAAATTTGGATGAAAATACTATATTTTTGTAAGATTTTGTAAGTTAAGTTGTGCGCGCTAAGCAAAGCACAAGTCAAGGGGCTTTGGGGTGGGTCAAAGCCCCTCATGATTTGTAATGGTCCAAAGGGTAGAACTAGGGGCTGCAAACCACAGTTTACGGACCTTAGATGAGCATAGGCTAAAGGTATAAATAGGAGTCTAGATTGAGTTTAGAAGAAGTAAGTGGTAAGAAGTCTAATATGTTTTGATGTTCTGAGCTAAGAAGCGAACTTGTCTGGGTTAGAAGGCTCATGTTGGCCGTGTGCATAGGTAGAATGAAGGTGTTGCAAGGAATATCCAAACTGTGAATGAATAAAGGAATGATTTGGATGAAATTTGAGTATCAAATTCATCTGTCTTCTGCTTTATGATATGTTTATGCATGTTATTTCTCTTTACTATGTTATCTGTGTTTGGATCGGTTGCGCAACTATTTTCTGCCTTAGATGAATGATTAATGGATGGATCTATTGCTGTTGAACTTAAATAATATTTATTAAGGACTATTGAAGGGACTGCAGAATATTTATTAGTGCATGTGTAGTGTAACCTATGTAAATTGACCTAAATCTATCTGATTAGGATTTCTGGTTAGGAATTTTGTTGCGGAGGTTAGATCATAGTTGTTTTAGATCTGAAGACACCCACATCATTTAACTCTCTCTCAGGGTGTGGAAACCTGGTTCCAGCACCCCCCCATACTTCTTCGGGTGATACTTTGACTTGCACAAGTAGGTCACTGCCGAAAGGGCTAGTAGTAAGAGGGTTTTGTTGGTTAACCTTAAATCCGAACCTAGGTCAGGAATCCTTAAGCCAACAAAATTGAATCTTTATGTCATCTTCTTGAAGGTTTTGGATTTTGCAATAAACCTCTAATTGATGAATCCAATTATCCAACTTCTCTGCATTCAGTTCACCATTATACATCTAAATCTCAAATTTAACATCAAGTTTAAGTAAGGGTGATTTATCAGCTCCTTTTGAAGTATGTGTATGAATAGATGGAAGAGTTGTGGTACTAGAAGATCATGATGAGGAAGGTGAAGATGGCGGTGAGGATGATGGATTATTACCATCTCCATGGCCTCCTCCTCCTGGAGAACCCTCTCCTCTTGGAGGCCTTGAAATTTCTCCTTGCATCCTTAAATTCCTCTCTTCATAGAGGACCTTAACCATCTCAGTCATATCAAATAATTCCTTCTTGAATGCTCTCTCATCTTCTGTTATGGTAGGTTCTCCTTCATGAGACATGCTCAATGAAGACTCAACTTCAACTTGAGGATGTTCTTGTGTTGAATACTTTGGCAATATTTCCCTTCTTCCTCTTGACCCAACTGTAGGGCTCTGAGCAAGCTTCCCTTCTCTTCTTTTGAGTTTTAACCTTGTAAGAATGACACAAACTTGCAAACAATTAGATCCCTTCTTGCACAAAAAAACCTAAATCTCTGATACCAAAAATGATCTAAATGAAGTATGTTAGTGTTTTTGTACTAATTCCTCTTTCAAATTCTAAATACAATGTCTTATGTGTGCTTAAGGGTTCAAGTTCTCTTGAAAATTATCAAGTCTCATGAGTGTTTCTCGTGTTAATTTTATGAACAATTTAACATAAAATAAAGGCTAAACAAAAAATAAATAAAATTACAGTACATCACCATACAACACATCAACATAGATATTTGATGAAGGAGTTCACCCCTTCTCGGCTACATCTCCTTGGTCCAACTTCCATGGCTTGGGCCTCTATATTATGCTAAAATTTGAAAAATGACCTATTTACAATGCTTTTATGCTCTTAGAACCTACACCAATGAGTCCAGAATTCCCAAAAAGGGTAATCTACCCTCTTTCTACACCTGATTTGTTCAAAAACTCCAAAATTTATGACCATTTACATTTTCTCCACAATTTCAGGCCTAAATTTAGGTAACTAGAGCTAAATCCGGTTAGCTGGAGTTAAATTGGTAGTTCTGCCAAAATTAGCGGACCACTAAGTTAATCCTCATTAACATAATTAACTACGGTTAGCATTAATTAAGAAATTCTTAGCGTTAAACCCGCACTTAGGATAATCCCATATTAGTTTAATAAATGCGGATTAAGTGATAATTAACGGAGGATTAGTATTAAACTTCATGCTTTGTATTAATCTCCGCTGGTGGTTATGAGGTGTCAGTTGTATGAATGGAGGGCTAGCCCCCTCTCCCCCTGCCATAAAACATTACAGTCATTAAATATGTTTGGATTGGTAATATGGTTAATTCCTAACAGTGTGGCAGAATGGTAATGTGTGGCGCTTGTGTGTGGGAGGTGGCGGGGTCGAACCCTAACGCCTCTGCCCAGTCTCAACCATAAATTTTGTTCAACGATCCACCATGTGGGGGAGGGGGCACGTGGCAGCCCTAGGCTGCAGCACGTGTCCTCACCTAATTGGTTCTATTTCCAACCAATACAAAACTGCCAAATAACCAAAAATTTCAACCAATACCATGTTTCCACTTGGCAGTCCATTATTCACTGGAGGAAAATGTAAAAAATTCGACCCTGCCCAATTAGCATGCTAGTGAGCCCTGGTATTGCACCAAGAGTGCTGCAACTCCTAGGGGTTGCCCTAATTTACTTTATCAACCTGGGGTTTGTACAAAATTGGAGGTGACAGTGTTATATACACAACAGATGGATTATGTTCATGTCATCCTCTTCTGCTCTACGAAAGGGTGCTACTTCTAGGGGTTCTCAGTGAAGTTTGTCACACTTCAATGAAACTAAACTAAATTGCAGAAAGGAAATTACAGAAGCAAACTAAACTAAATTGCTGAAAGGAAATGACAGAAAGGAAACTAATCTAAATTGCAGAAAGGAAACTAATTTAAACCACACTTAACTTGGCCAATTGGCTAAACAAACCCTACTCATCTTATGCTCTATCTACCATGCTTCTATCCATGCAGCTAAGCTAACCATGAATTAATTCTAATTCAAAAAGTGTTGATTTGCAACTTAGAGAAGAAAGGGGTAAAGGTTATAATGGGGGGATAAACACATGAAACAAGTCTTAGAAGTGAAAATATGGGTTTGAACCTTATTATAAATTTATTATAGCGCAAATTGCTTTGGAGCGGAATAATTTTGAAAAGTGCAATGGCGTAGTTGCGACGAAGGACGAAAATGTGATATGTGATATCGCAATTGCAATATCACAAAGTTGGAGGGATAAGGGTTAATAGGAACAAACTAAAAAGTGTGATTTGCGATGTGTGATGTAGAGGATGACGTGGTGGTGGGACCAGTGGCAAAGTACGAAGCGATATCGCAATAAGTAGACAGGAGCAGTAAGTGTTAAAAAAAAAAAAATTCCCTACACGGAGGGGAGTCTTGGGTAGATATCTGTTATCTGGAAAAAAATCGAATAAATATTGAAAGAATGGCCACAGACCTCTTGCGACCTTCTTTCATCCTTCATTCATTTCTTGTCCTGAAGATGGATCCCCATTGGGATTCGAAATCGACAATTGTTTTACGATATTGTGGATAATCCAGATTCTGCAAATAACAACAACCATAGGAGTTTGAGAACCATCATTATTTCCCTACACAGAGGGGAGTCTTGGGTAGATATCCGTTATCTGGAAAAAACTCGAATTAATATTGAAAGAAGGGACAGGGACCTCTTGCGACCTTCTTTCATCCTTCATTCGTTTCTTGTCCTGAAGATGGATCCCCGTTGGGATTCGAAACATCGACAATTATTTTATGATACTGCGGATAATCCAGTTTCTGCAAATAACAACAACCATAGGAGTTTGAGAACCATCATTATTTCCCTACACGGAGGGGAGTCTTGGGTAGATATCTGTTATCTGGAAAAAATTCGAATTAAGATTGAAAGAAGGGCTGCAGACCTCTTGCGACCTTCTTTCATCCTTCATTCATTTCTCGTCCTAATGATGGATCCCTGTTGGGATTCGAAATGTCGACAATCGTTTTATGATACTGTGGATAATATGGTTTCTGCAAATAACAACAACCACAGGATTTTGAGAACCATCATTATTTCCCTACACGGAGGGGAGTCTTGGGTAGATATCTGTTATCTAGAAAAAACTCGAATTAAGATTGAAAGAAGGGCCACAGACCTCTTGCGACCTTCTTTCATCCTTCATTCATTTCTCATCCTGAAGATGGATCCCCATTGGGATTTGAAACGTCGACAATTGTTTTATGATACTGTGGATAATCCGGTTTCTGCAAATAACAACAACCACAGGAGTTTGAGAACCATCATTATTTCCCTACACGGAGGGGAGTCTTGGATAGATATCTGTTATCTGGAAAAAACTCGAATTAAGATTGAAAGAAGGGCCACAAACCTCTTGTGACCTTCTTTCATCCTTCATTCACTTCTCGTCCTGAAGATGGATCCCCGTTGGGATTCAAAACATCAACAATTTTTGTATGATACTATGGATAATCCGGTTTCTGTAAATAACAAAAACCACAGGAGTTTGAGAACCATCATTATTTCCCTACACGAAGGGGATTCTTGGGTAGATATTTTTTATCTGGAAAAAACTTGAATTAAGATTGAAAGAAGGGCCACAGACCTCTTGCGACCTTCTTTCATCCTTCATTCATTTCTCGTCCTGAAGATGGATCCCTGTTGGGATTCAAAACATCGAAAATTGTTTTATGATATTGTGGATAATACGGTTTCTGAAAATAACAACAACCACAGGAGTTTGAGAACCAAGGTAAAAACTGCGAAGTGCGAAGTGCGATGGGCCAAAATTTATGATTTTTGATGTAGTAAAAGTTGCGATGTGCGAAGTGCCAAAATTTGCAATTTGCGATTTGGTAAAAGTTGCGAAGTGCGAAATGTGATATCGCAGTTTGAAATATCGCAAAGTTTGAGGGGTAGTAAAAGTGTTGTCAAGGAAAATTTGCGAAGTGCGAAATGCGCTGGGTGACATGGTTGTGGGACCGACGGTGGAGTACGGAGAATATCGCAATCGACGTCGGGAGTGGTAAGTGTTAAAGGAACCAAATAAAAACTAAAATTTGCGATTTGTGATTTGCGATGGGGATAAAAACTGCGAAATGCAATTGCAATAGGAATGAAATGGAAAAATGCTACAGTGATGTCGCAATCGGCAATTGGGAGCAGTAATTATTAAAGGAAAAATGGAAAATGTTGTGAAATTAAATTGCGATGTGCGATGCAGCAAAGTTATCGCAATCGGCGTTTGGAAGTGGTAAGTCTTAAAAGAAAATGAGAAAAGCTACAAAGTGTGATTTGTGAAAAGGGAAAAGGTTACGATCTGTGATATGTGATATCGAAATATCACAATCGGCAAACAGGAGTGGTAAGTCTTAAAGGAAAAGGGGAAAAGGTTGCGAAGTGCAATTTGCGAAGAGGCAAAGTACGATAGCGGGAAGTTTGAGAAGAAAGGTGGAGGTCAAAATTTCAGCATTTTGAAGTGTTTTCAAGTTAAAATCGTTGTGATAGTTGCGCAAAGTGAAAAAATGGGATAGAAGGTGAACTTTAAGGTTTTGGGGGAATTTTCGAGACTAAAAAGGGTGCGGTAGCTGCGATAAGAGAAAGGGAAGGGATAGAAGGCATAATTACTATGCACAAGGGCGTAACACAGTGTACCAGAGCGTAACAGCAGAGATGGAAGGAAGATGGAGGATGAAGCAGGAGGTGTTGGAGAACTTCCCCCGAAATTTAGTATTGATTTCTACAAACAAACCTGCGGATTCATGCACAGAAAAACAGACGAAATGCATGACAAAAACAGTGAACAGAAAGAATTTTTTGCGTGTGGGAAGGTCAACCCTGCTCAAAATCTATTGACAAATATGAGAAGGGAAGTCTAGATCCATGTCTTTTATATTTTTATCCTCTATTCTATTACTCATAAGCAAATGAAAAACTAAAACAAAAAACTGAAAGCAAAAACTAAACATCAATGAAACTATCAGAAGCAAGATTAACTAAATGATAGAAAGGAAACTAGCTAAAGTACAGAAAGGAAAGAATGAAAACAACATAGAAACTAAGGCACATGGGTTGGGCTCTAACCCATGAGCCTCTCTCCCTGAAACTAGATCAGTAAAACAACATATGACTACTCATTGCATTATAGAAATAAAGTCTTATTAAATCCCGAATGTCTTAAACAACAAAAGCCTAATAGCTTGCATCAAAAGTTCTAAATGGAATCGAATTGAAGGATCCTTCCTAGCTCTAGCTCTGCTCTATTTATTCTACAAGGCAGTGAAAGTAGTGATTGAGTTCACTTGACTCCAAGTAAACATAGATTGAGTGCACTTCGTCTTCAGTTGCTTGGCTGCCTATGGAACTCGAATTGTTGGAGAGAATCTTTGGGGTGATTTAGTCCACTTGACTCCAAGTAAACAAATATTGAGTTCACTTTGTCTTCAGTTTTCTTGGCTACCTTTGATAGTTAAGGAGGGTGGACAAACCAGTTGAAATGTCTCCAAGATTTCTCCATAATTTCCTGACATTGTGCTAATTTATTCTTCACTCTTGATCTTCTAGTGGCAGGGAGCAAGTCCCTAAATTAACTCCTTCTCCAACTATACATAATATGCCAATTATTCTCACAATATTCTACAAAAATAACCAATATTAGGAAAAAATATGAAATTACCTTTAAACCTTCCTAAGAAAATATTAAAGCATAAGAAAACATTATTAAGTGCATAAGGAGAGATTTAATATATATTTTCATGTGAATAAGAGAGCTAGATGGGCCTAAGAAAGGTTTGATGGGCCTTAATTTATGTCCAATTTAGAGACCCATCATCATCATTTTTTTTTATAAATTGCATGCAGAATAAACTCATGGTTATTTTTCTGTTAAATGAGTTCATCCTTGGTCACCCCTTGGCACTCCTTGTCTTCTATTACAATGAACTGCTTACTGCCCACTTTCTCAAGTCCTTTTTACTTTTGTCTCGTTCCTTCTCTTGGTGAAAAAAGTGAGGCTAGTTTCTAGATAAGGCTGAGGTTGCTCTGCTACTGATTTTGGCTATATAAAAAAAATTTCCTTCTCACACTTTTTAATGTTTTATTAAGCTAAAATAGATTCGAAGAAAGGGTTAGATGATTGCATACCTGAGCCTTACCATTGATTTGTTTTTGCAGGTGATATTGAAGATGTTGATATGGCTGTTGAAGCAGTCTTTGGTGGTTCTGAAGCTACTCTAAAGATGCATGTGATAATCTTCTTGAGGTCCTTTTGGAGCTTCTGAGCACAGGAAGAGGAAGTACAATTTTTACTGCCTTTAACCAGGGTGTTGACCAAATTTTATTTTGGTGCCAATTTGTTGTTTTTCTGCTTGCAAAGGTTGGAGAGCCAGGACGAGAGATTGGGTGTTTAAACATAAAGAAAGAAAGCAAGAAATAAAATCAAGAAATCTTAAGCTCGGGACCTGGAGCAGGGTAGCATTTCCCTCCCCGGGATGAGAGATTAGGCCCTAATAAATCAGCAGAAATAAAAGCAAAGAAAATTGACTAACACTCAGGACCTAGAGTAGGGTAGCATTTCCCTCCCCAAGACGAGAGATTAATTCCTAAGAAATCAATCAAAAAATAAAAAACAAAACAACTATGCTCAAGACCTAGAGCAGGGTAGCATTTCCCTCCCTAGGACGAGAGATTGGTTCCTAAGAAATCAATCGAAAAGGAAAACAAAACAACTACACTCAAGACCTAGAGCAGGGTAGCATCTCCCTCCCTAGGACGAGAGATTGATCCTTAGATCAATATGGATCGTGTTATTTCACCTTTGTTAGCCTCCCCGGAAACAACGCCAAAATGTTGGTGTCCAAGTGTGAATGAATATTCAAACCCTTTCCCACATTAATTATCAATCCGGGTGCGTTTGGTTATTGCAAGGCTATGGCGCATAGTATGTGCAGATACAATAGCACAATTCTGATATCAATCGTGGATTCAATAATTTAAACAAAGCAACAATAATTGTAACAAAAAATAAAGAAATGGTAGAAATAAATTGTAAAACTTACAATGCATTCACAGTAATAAGAGTATCATCAAATACATCTATTGTCACAACAATTACAAAATATGCAAAACATGAAATAGATATAACAACACATAGGAAATACGCAGCACCTGATCGGAGAGTGGGCCCAACTCTCTGATCAGGGCTGCGGAAAACTCATGGCTTACAAATGGAACAACAAAACATTGTGCATTCAATTAATTGAACATGCTTCTATTACAAATCTATCTCTTCTTGCTTAACCCTCTATGCCTTCTCCTATGCGTTCTATCCCCCCCTTATCTCTGATTTGTGCCCTTTTAAATATACAAAAAACAAAGCGAAATAGACTGATTACAAATCTCAATAATCAAGATGAGATCTGAAAGATCTTTCCATCATGATTCAGCTGGAAAAAGTCGAATCTTGCAATTACAATTGGGGCAATTTTGGAAAATGGCCACAACAGAAAATCTACAAATTTTTCCTTCGAAGAAACTTGCGTTTCTCTCAATCAAGACCAAATTTTGAAAAAATTCTCATTGGAAAACTAATTTGGTTCGTTCTGCACAAAACCCATGTTTCAGATTTTCAAGATTCTTCTCTATTTGCCCAAAACGTTCAACGCAAAAATTGTCTCTTGTTATTCCAGTGAATTTCTGAGTTGGAATATTTAATTATCAGCTGAAGATCAAATCTGCAATCTGGAAGAGATCTTGGAGGCTAAAAATAGTGAGTGATGTTATAAAAAATTCATTAATAAACCATCATTGGAAAAATCATGCATAATAATCATTAATTTATTAAAATAAAGGAGAACAAGTATTATTTATCCAAAAGAGCATAAATAATTATGAAATGGAATTATATAATAAATTATGATAAATAATGTGATAAAAGAACATTATAAATGGATGAAATGAATATTAAGAAGTGATAATAATAATACAAATTAGAGGCCCAACACCTGCATTCATTAGAGAGAGAGATACATGGAGAAATGCAGTTTTTTTTTTTTTTTAAAGGCCTATTAGCTGCATCAATAAGGTTTTTCACGAGTAGGTCTGCCTAGGCGCCTCAAAGGAGGTTTTCACCTAGGATATTTATTTTTCTCTTTTTTTTCAACCCAATGACCGCCTCGTGGAGGTTTTCAATCAGTTAGCCAATCTTAAACACCTCAAAAGAGGTTTTCACCTGAGATTTTATTCTTTTTCCCCTTTTTTTTTCTTTTTTCACTTTCCTACATTGCTTGAAAAAAAAATACATTTTTCAATTATAGGAATACTTCCAATGGAGCCATGTAGACATCAAGATGACAAATAAAATCATGTGCACACTTGGAGTACATGCTTTGACATGTACCTGAATATAAGAGATGAATTGCTTTGACTGGGATTGTATGAAGTACTGTTGGAGAAGAGTGTGTTGCTCCAAATTAATGACTGTTTGGACCCATATGTCAATATATTTGTGATGTCAGGTCCACTTGCTGAGTTGGATCACCTTGGATTTCCTCTTCTATTATGACATTCAAATCTTCCTCTTTTTGTTGATTGTTCTCTTGAACACATGGAGAAAATGTTGGTAAACATGAGGAAACTTTCTCAACATCTGATTCTGATGTCGGCTCTTCATCAAGTGTAGCCCTTGATATTTTGATCCCCTCATTTGGATCTTCTTACTCTTGATGTTGTCCTTCAATGACATTAAGAAAATATCTTCTTTGCAATACATTTCTTGAACTAAGATGCATACCATTTAGATCAGGAGGATATGTTTGGTAGTGTTGTACCTCAGCGTTGTAAGTGGGTTGAGATACTTCATGGTGTGGGTTTGGAAATGGTAGTTGAATGGGGGTGGATATATGAAATGGATGTGATTGAGGTTGTGGTTGTGGTGGAGGTGGATGGTAGGGATATCATGGAGTTGGGTATGGAGGATGTTGAGGGAAATATTGAGGATGTTGAGGATTTTCCCAATAAGGACCTTGCCAACCATGTTGCCAAGATTGATTTTTGGGTTGATATGGCCAAGGTTGCCATGGAGGGAGTGTGTCCCAATTAGTTTGAGATGAATATGAATAAGCTTGAAATTGTGAAGTGAGTCCTTGCATCATATCAAGTTGACTAGGCTGCCAGGGTCTCCTTGGAGCAACATAACATAGCTTCTTTGGTGATTTCCCTGCTCCATTGTCTTCTTGGTAAACTTCTTTATACCTGGGGAATGAAGAAAAACATTTAGTAGCATAAGATTATGCATGGATAACAAAAATATCAACATATTATTTTTGCTCATTTTTCATTCTTAACATTTCTGCTTGTTCACTTAGATTTCTAAGAATTTATGTTTTAAAGTTATCAAGCAAATTTCCAAGTTCATCTTGCCTTACCAATGTTGATGTTGACTTACTTACTCTTTCCCTTCCTCTTGATATGTGCTTGCATGTTTCACAAATTTCTTCAAATGACAGCTGGTATACATCTCCTCTACTCATGAGATTAAGGAGATCGATCCACTCATCCCTAATTGTTCTAAGTAAGAGGGTTTTTAGTGTGTCAAATCCTAAATGATGTAATTTTTCCCTCTTAACATTAAACATGAACCTCTCTATTAGATCCTCAAGGCTTTCATCTTCTTCTTGGTTCATTCTAAAAATTTCTTCTCTAAGATCACGATATTTATATTTTTCTAGAAATATCTTTTGCATATCATTCCATGATATTATTGAATTAGTACCTAGACTCATGAACCATTTCAGAGCTCTATCCTTCAATGTTGCAGGAAACAATCTCAGTTTTTGAGTGTGTGATAACTAGCCATAAGACCTACAAAGTATCTCAAATTCAAAGATAAATGTTTATGAATCCTCTGTTTTCATACCATGGAAGTTGGGAAGGAACTATGGAGGGATGTTCTTCATATGTACACTTACGTCCATATCTTGAATGGGAAACCCAATAAGATCTTCTTCATTGTCATAATATCCATCCATATCTTCTACCTTCAAAAGTGTATGGTAATGTGGTTCTTACTGCACCACGTGGTAAAGTGGGGGGGTTGGTATTGGAGAAGTATTTAAAAAAAAAATTATGAGTATCCCTACTCCTATGAGGCATGAAAATCATATTTTTTTGTATTTTTCAATATTTCGGAAACAACATGAAAAAGTAAAGAAAAAAAGAATTCTAAAACGAATCAAAGCATCTACTAAACAACTCCCTGGCAATGGTGCCAAAAAGTGGTGAGCCCTGGTATTGCACCAAGAGTGCTGCAATTCCCAGGGGCTGCGCTACTTTACTTTATCAACCCGAGGTTCGTACAAACTTGGACTTGTCAATGATTTATATACAACAGATGCATTCTATTCATGTCATCCTCTTCCGCTCTATGAAATGGTGCTACTTCTAGGGGTTCTCAGTGAAGTCTGCCGCACTTTAATGAAACTAAACTAAATTCCAGAAAGGAAACTATAGAAGTAAACTAAACTAAATTGTTGAAAGGAAATGACAGAAAGGAAAATAATCTAAATTGCAGAAAGGAAACTAATTTAAAACCCACTTAACTTGGCCAATCAGCTAAACACACCCTACTTATCTTATGCTCTATCTACCATGCTTATATCCATACAACTAAGCTAACCATGACTTAATTCTAATTGAGAAAGTGTTGATTTGCAGCTTGGAGAAGAAAGGGGTAAAGGTGCTAATGGAGGGATAAACACATGAAACAATGCTTAGAAGTGAAAAGATATTTTGAACCTTATTAGAGCTTTATTATAGCACAAAAATGCTTCAGAGCAGAATAATTTTGAAAACTGTGATGGCGGAGTTGCGACGGAGGACGGAAATGCGGTATGTGATATCACAATCGCAATATCGTAAAGTTGGAGGGATAAGGGTTAACAGGAACAAAATAAAAATTGCGATTTGCAATGTGCGATGTGACGGATGATGTGGTGGTGGGACCGATGGCAGAGTACAGAGCGATATTGCAATCGGTAGACAGGAGCGGTAAGTGTTAAAAAAAAAGAAAAGGTTGCGAAATGGGATTGCGAAA
This sequence comes from Pinus albicaulis, assembly GCA_034641835.2. Classification (NCBI taxonomy): domain Eukaryota; kingdom Viridiplantae; phylum Streptophyta; class Pinopsida; order Pinales; family Pinaceae; genus Pinus; species Pinus albicaulis. Next base: position 1,051,213,035 of record CM076581.1, read on the forward strand.
AGGTAAAAATTGCAAAGTGCAAAGTGCGATGGGCCAAAAGTTACGATTTGCGATTTGCGATGTTGTAAAATTTGCGAAGTGCGAAATGAAATGGGCCAAAAGTTGCAATTTTTGAATTGGTAAAAGTTGCGAAGTGCGAAATGCAATATCGTAGTTCGCAAAAACGCAAAGTTTGAGGGGTAGCGAAAGTGTTGTCCAAGAAAAGTTTTGAAGTGTGAAATATGCTGGGTGACATGGCGGTGGTACCAATGGCAGAGTACGAAGAATATCTCAATCGGCTTCGGGAGTGGTAAGTGTTAAAGGAACCAAATAAAAACTGCGATTTTCAATTGGCGATGGGGATAAAAACTGCGAAATGTGAATGTGATAGGGATAATGTGGCGGAACGCTATAGTGATGTCGCAATCAGCGGTTGGGAGTGGTAAGTCTTAAAGGAAAAATGGAAAATGTTGCGAAATGCGATTGTGATGTGCGATGCGGCGGAGTTATCGCAATCGGAATTTGGAAGTGGTAAGTCTTAAAAGAAAACGGGAAAAGATGTAGAGTGAGATTTGTGAAAAGGGAAAGGGTTGCGATCTGCGATATGCAATATTACAATATCTCAATCAGCAGATAGGAGCGGTAAGTCTTAAAGGAAAATGGGAAAATTTTGCGAAGTGCGATTTGCGAAGAGGTGAAGTACAGTAGTGGGAAAAGAAGGGATAGAAGGTGAATTTTAAGGTTTTGATGGAGACTCGAGACTAGAAAGGGTGCGGTAGCTGCGATAAGAGAAAAGGAAGGAATAGAAGGCATAACCACTATGCACAGGGGCGTAACACAGTGTACCAGAGTGTAACAGTAGAGATGGAAGGAATATGGAGGATGACGCAGGAGGTGTTGGAGAACTTCCCTGGAACTTTAATACTAATTCCTTCAAACAAACTTGTGGATTCATGCATGGAAAAACAAACAAAAACAATGAACATAAATAATTTTTTGCCTGTGGGAAGGTCAACCCTGCTCGAACTCTATTGACAGAGATGAGAAGGGAAGTCTAGATCCAGAACTTTTAGAGTTTTATCCTCTATTCTATTACTCATAAGCAAATGAAAAACTACAACAACGAACTGAAAGCAAAAACTAAACAACAATGGTTTATTTGTTTCCTCTTCTTTGGTTTATGTTTTTACGCTATCTCATCTTGTTTAGTTATTCCCCCCTTTTTTATTATTTTGGTTATATATATATATAATATTTATAATTTTTCCTCCTCCCCCCCCCCCTTTTTTTTCTTTTTTTATTTACCCCTTCCCCTTAATTTTGTTCCATTTTTTATTATTATTTTTATAGTTTAATTAATTTACTAAATTATTATATTCTTTGGTGACCCTTCTAAATAATAATAACTTTAAATTCTCTAACTAATTAACTAAATAACGGCTAGTCCCTTCCCCTTATGCTAATATTATTTGCTTTATTATTATTAATTTTATAATTTACTAAATTATTGTATTATTTGTTGACCTTTATAAATAATATATTTTTAAATAATTAAATCTTTTTAATTATTATCTAACTAATTAACTAAAAAACGACTAGTTTTTAACGGCTAATTTTAACAACTATCATCGGGCATTGATGCATCCTTACTATTTATTCAATGAGATCGATTTCCTTCTTCACCTTGTCCTGGGGATGAACCACATTAGATGGTTCGAAACGTCAACCAAATTCTAATGATGTGATTAATCCGAAAGACATTTATCAACAATGAAACTATCAGAAGTTAGATTAACTAAATGACAGAAAGAAAACTAGCTAAATGATAGAAAGGAAAGAATGAAAACAGCAAAGAAACTGAGGCACATAGGTTGGGCCATAACCCACGAGCCTCACTCCCTAAAACTAGATCAGGAAAACAACATTTGATTACTCATTTCATTATAGAAATACAGTCTTATTACATCTCAAAGGTCTTAAACAGCAAAATCCTAATAGCTTGCTGCAAAAATTCTGAATGGAATTGAAGCGAAGGATCCTTCCTATCTCTAGCTCTACTCTATTTATTCTACAAGGTAGCTACCTACAACTCAGTTGAAAATAGTTATTGAGTCCACTTTCCTCCAAGTAAACATAGATTGAGTGCACTTCTTCTTCAATTTCTTGGCTGCCTCTAGAACTCAAATTGTTGAAGAAAATCTTTGGGGTGATTGAGTCCACTTGACTCTAAGTAAAGAAATATTGAGTTCACTTCGTCTTCAATTTTCTTGGCTGTCTTTGATAGTTAAGGAGGGTGGACAAACCCCTTGAATCTCTCCAATATTTCTCTATAATTTTATTATCAGGATCATTTATCTTTCACTATTATTCCTCCCATATCGAGAAAGTCCCTAAATTATCTCCTTTTCCGAATCTGCATAATCTTCCAAATATTCTCACAATATTCTACAAAAATAACCAATATTAGGAAAAAATATGCAACTACCTTTAAACCTTCCTAAGAAAATATTAAAGCATAAGAAAACATTATTGAGTGCATAAGGAGAGATTTAATATATATTTTCATGTTCATAAGCGAGGTAGATGGGCCTAAGAAAGGTTAGATGGGCCTTAATTTATGTCCAATTTATAGGCCCATCACATGCCATGTCAGTAGTACAAATTGTTGACTGGGCACCTGTTTGTCCTTTTTCTTTTCTTTTTTTCTTTTTTTTCCTGTTTAGCAAAACAAACAAAACTCATTTTCGGGAGCATACGAAGTCCATTTTGCGTGAAATGAAGTACACCGGATTCAGAACAATGAGAAATATGCGATCGTTCAAGTTTCAAACCATTCTGAGAACTTTGAGTTTTGAGCATAAAATTGAGCCCCTGATTACAGCTAGAGAATGAGATGCGAAATATACATGATCTTTCGTACAGTTCAGTGCCTCGCTGAATGTTTCACATTGCAATTTTATTTTCCATGCATAACTTAAACGTTGTGACTTTCACGCTCATCGATATGTGATTGAGTATTATATTAAAGTTAAACAACAATGTCAAAGAGGCATATATTGGCGTCTATCACATCCGAAGATATTAAGACAAGGCTTCATTTGAATTTTGTGATGCGATATAATTTTTGTGATCGAAAGTTGTGATATGGGAATATGCGGTAGGACACTGCGATGGAACGATGGCGATATTGGAGAATAATCATATCGGGATACTGGATTTGTTAATAAATTGAAATATTGATATCATTCTTGCGATAGATGACATGGCTTATTAGTGGGACCAGCCTTGGGTTTTATAAGAGATTGGCAATTGGAATATTTGAGCGCAGGATGTAACATCGTTGGTACGCCGATATGTGATAAATAATGGACTCGATATTTTCATTATATGGATTTAATTTCATATCGGATCTAGGAAATTAGAACTTTTAAACATATGTCATACCTAAAATTGAGATTTATGGGCAGACGTAATATCTTTTAAATATGGATTTAAATTTCATATCGGGTACAAGACATCGAAACTTTGAATCGTACACACCTAACAAAATTGTGATTTATGAACGAACGCGATATCTTTCAGAAGTGGGTTTAAATGTCGTATTGGGTTTGGGGTTGTGTGGACATCGTAATATTGGTGAAGTCAAATATCGGATAATGAGAAAAAATGAATATCGGAGTTCTCGCATCGGTAGTTTCTTAATGGGAAATGGTAAGAGTTGCTTCCAATCAAATGTTGCGATACAATTTTTTTCCGATATGGATGACGTGCCATATCGAGTGGAAGGTTTATCGTAAAATGAGCAGATGGGAATATTGCAGATATATAGATATCGCAATATCGGCGATGTGAAGTTCAACTTGAAATGTTCTGATATTGTTTTAAATTCCTATTGGGGTATTTAATGAGAGAAATCAAAATAAAAAATGCTCAAATTCTAATGAACAACCAATAATACTTCCTTGAGACTGTTGCGGATTTGAAAAGATCTAGTTGCTTGCTTATCTTAAATCTTCACAATCAAGAAGACCTGTAAAAGAAACGAAACTAAAATCATAAATAACCTTTGAAAAAGTAAAACTAATAATATATGATGATGAGCTTATAAACGCATACTTGAAAAATATTGTATCTTTACCTCATAAATCTTCAAGTTCTTCCAAATTTTCTCAAAATTTGCATATGTTCAACATCACCTACTTATTTAATGTAAAAAATGATAAATAATGAATTTTCAAATTGCATCCACCTCAAATTTATATCGGAGGACGAGAGTGGTGAAAACGAGCTCTTTTTCAGAAATAATTGAGAATCAAAAATTGGCATATTGTAGCAAATCCTTGGAATTTCTTCATGTATAATTAATGTGATGATTTTTTTTCATAACAAGACAATTACGAGCTTCACAAACATGTATGATCTAAGAGCTTCTAAAATGTTTTAAGCTTCTTTTATTAAAATGATACCTGATACCTAGAAGAATTCAGATTCATTACTTGCTTATTTAAAATATGAAATAATGAAATAAATGAAAACAGAAAATAATCTATTCTATATTAATATATTCATGTTTCTAAGTGACCCGAAGGAAACATGATTAGTTATAGTCATACTTCCAATGTAACCATTCTCTCATTCTAGTTCTTGTGTGTATATACATGTCGAACATCAGTAAAAATATGATTATATGTATACAAATAAATTTGGATCTAGTATATACACAAATTGATAGTATAAATACAAAGACTAGCTTATTTACAATTACCTTCTCTTGAAATGTCTCTTCGAGCTGAACTTCAATTGGATCATAGAAATTTGGATGGATTTCCATTATTGATTGGGAGAGGGTCAAAAGAGAAGTTGACAAGCCAAATTGTGAATAATAAATTTTAGATACAATGACCTGCATGATTTTGTTAGTGTTATGTTCAAGCGTTAAATTATTAACAATATTTGGTGAACGAAAATTCTCCAAATATTTTTCAAATGGATCAACAAAAAACGGATGGATTCTTATAGATCCAACAGAAGATTACTAATTGAATTAGATTATTGGTCATATTGGGAAAATACACTATCTTGTTGGAACTGCTTTCGAGAAGAAAAAAGTAATTGATAAGAAATGAGCATCAGTTTGTATTGGAAGTGAAATAACTCTTGATATTCATGATTATGATGTGAGACTTCATTTTCACATTCAGGAAATGGGTCAATTGAGTGTTTAATACTGAGATGCTCAACATGCTAGCACAAAGTATATAAAAATCTAAGATTAAAAATAGACAATAAATATGAAGTTAAACAAAATAAATGACGAAATAATAACAAAATTGAATCATATTTTATAGTAATGCTACAATTATTGTCACATCACAATTGGGACTGACTTAAAGCAATTTCCTCTTCACAAGAATTGGGCAGAATAATGCAATTAGAATGATTGCTGAGACCAACTTCTGAATTCAAGAGAGGGTTTGATTATGAATAGGAATGAGAGTTTGATCTTCATATAAATCATAGATTGGAATGGTTTCTTGAATGTTGAAATCATGAGTATGATTAATTGTTTGAAAATGAGGACTATTTGAAATAATTTCCGAGTTAGAGTGTTCTTCGTTCTCACATGTGATTTTAACTTGCTTATGAGTATTCTCTTGAGAAGTAGACAAATCAACATCCTTGATGTCAAAGAAATTATCATAAATGACTTGAGGACTTTCTTTAAGATTTCCTTGAATATCATGTGATGTATCAAAAAAGGAAGATATATGAAGCACATGCTCATTAATGTTATAAGAATGATCATTAAATGATTCTCTAATTTGATAAAAACTAATAGACAATTCATTTATATCAGTCTCTCTATTTTCTGAAATATATTTAAAGTGAAAAGAGGATAAATTGCTATTAGAAAAAATAATAGGATAAAGGGAAAAATATGAATCCGAAACAATGCATTTGAAAATATCTCTATTTGAGAACTCTTGTACATTTTCTTCATTGAAAATTTCAAATTTAAGATCATTTACTTGGCTAATTGTGTTTTCTTGAAGAATTTTTCTTTGTTATCCTGAATTCAACATTTTCTCATCATAAAAAAATTCAAAAATTTGTACAGCAGATTGTGTATTATTAGAAACTTTAATCACTGCTTGTACTTGCTGACTTATGCTCTAATTTTCCAATTCTAATGCACATTGATTTTCATATTTCAAAGCGGTATTTTCTTCAAGATTATTGCTAGTACCTTCTTGTGGTTGATTAGCGAAATTTTCCAAGATTTGTAACTGAGATTCATTGACATGTGAAGGTGCACCCTGATCATTATCAATATTATAGGAAGTGTTCACTGAATGAAGGAATTGATCATACATAATAGAGGTCACTTCATCATCATTTTTTTTCACCTCCACATTGGAATTCTCAATTATGTTAATGAAATTGGAAGGAGAATTAACAAAGCTTGAAATAATTTCACACAGATTATGAATGGGAGGAAAAGAGAAAATATGTTTAGACCAATTTAATAATTCATCTTTCGAAGGTTTATCTTTAATTTTAAATCTTAAGAAATTTAAATGAAACCTGATGGTAAAATCAATCAAAGATTCCTTTTTTAATCTTATTAAATCTTCAAAATCGACACATACCTATTTGTAGATATAGCCATCAAATTTACAAAGAAACATTGTAAGAAATTGATCCCAACTGTGAATTGAGGCAACTGGAAGAAATTGACACCAACTTTTGGCTTTTGTCAATAATGTAAGAGTAAAAATACTGCATAAAATGCCTTCATCAATATCATAAAAAGTAGAATTTGAAAATTTTTGAGTGAATTGTAAAGCATGATTAAATGCAGAAGTATTCATCTTACCGTTAAACTTTACCTGAGACAAGTGTCTTACTATTTTTGGTGGAGTATTGGAAGATGCACATCCAAAAATACAACTCCAAATTGGAAGTTTAAGAGGAGCCATTGTAATAAAAATAAAATATTTGAATACAAAATACTACAATAGACAATAGGCCTTCAATCCCTCCTTCTAGCACCAAAAGTTTTTAGGGCCAAAAATGTCCGCCTACAACATTCTGAGGGAGACCACCTTGTCTGGACCTTGAAGCAGCTCAATTTCCATTGAAATGGTGGTTTCGACTAGTTAAAATAGGTCCAGTTACCTTCTCTCCATCTCCAATGGCTTAAAATATGACTTTCATATACCAATGGAGAAGATATATCAGATCAACCCTCTTACTGATCAAGCAAGAACGTGATCCTTAGGCTGATCTGGTGCTCAACCAAGCCACAACTAAAGTTTGCCTCTTTGGGAAGAGGACTTCTAGTAATATATAATTGAATCTAAATGAAAAATTATTCTAAAATGCAAGCAAAAGGAAAATTATAGTAATCCTATCTCAATTAGGAAGATATAGATCCAACCCAACCGAGAGCAAGATATTTAAATGATTGGGATTTAAATGTGTGGCTTATAATGAATATCAAGCTAACAAAGTAGTTTAATTAACTGACATTATGAATACCAAAACACATTCTATTCAGAGACCTCTTAACTAAGATAATCAACCAAAAACATTCAAGAAGTAGTTCACAAAATGATATTGATTGTTAAATCAGTAATTCGAATAATTAAACAATAATATAAGGAAATGGTTCACAAAATATTATTGTTTATTAAATCAATATTAAAAGAGATATTTCTAAGTAAATAGTTACTTAGAAATCAGAATTCAACCTATAAAATGAGAGATAAATAATAACATATAATTGAAGCAAATTAGTCACACTGACAATAGTGCACAAATATGAATAAAATGAATTTTTTTTGCTATTATAAACAAAAATTGTTATTAAAACAATAGTATTATAAATACCAATTCATTGAATCTGTTTCTTTGGCTCTGGTCTCCAACAGTCCTTTTCAATGCTTTGAACTTCTACTTTTAAAACAAGAGCTGTAGTAGTACAAACTCTGTTCTCCATACATAATTAAACATGCAAAGAAAAAATCCTCAATAATCCCCCAGATCTGAGTTTTATCTCTTCTACCCTACAACTATAAATCCTCTTTACAATAGTGCCTTCAATAATTTCTGAATTGCAGAGAAGAGAAGGCCCTAATACATTTTACAAACTACTATTTATAATATTTACAAAAGAATTCCTCAATATAAATTTGTTGAAAAGTGATCTGCTCAATCATTTTCATTGACCCAAAATTATATTCCTCAATTTATGGAGCTTTCTCATTGATTGATATCTTCTTCTCCTCATCTATTCAATCATTTTTCTACAAAAACAAATCAAAACTAAATTAAAATGGAAAAATAAAATCAAAATACCAAATCTAGAATTAAAACAAATCTGATCAAAACTTAGTTACATAATAGAAATAAAATAAATATGAGCTTTATATTGATTCTTGTGAAATTTTAATTGGTCAAGGGGAACATATATGAATGGATCTTCACTCAGAAAAAGTTGTGGACGAATGAGAATAGAGAAAATAAAACTCAAAAAATTGATTTTGTTTAAAAATTCGGAGCTTGATATTATACTAAATTAGACCCATTAAATTATCAAATATGGAAATATTTTCCACAATTTTATCTATCTAACTAGCCGTCCTGGACCCCATTTGGTCAAGTAGAACTCAATTTATGAGCTTCCAAAGTTGAGGAGTCAAAATTGACAAAATTCTAGAATTTCTTGCTTTGGCTAAAAATCAAATTTTTTTAATTACAATCTAATCCTAAATTAAATTTCAATTATTGATTAATTAATACCAATTAATTGTAATTAAAAACTTTAATTAATTAATTAAAAAAATGAAATTAAACTAATTAATTTAATAATTAATTAAAATATTATTATATTACATTAATATTATAATTTAAATTATAATAAAATTATAATTACAATATTATAATCAAAATATAATATTTATTATAATATTATATAATATAATATATATTATAAAATCATTTCATTCCATTTTATTACAACATTAAGCCTAATGGTAGTGGAGGGATAAGGAGAGAGAGGTGAGTGGAGGGAGGATGACGTGAGGGTGAGTGAGGTCACATAGTCATGAAGAGTTATAAGGAGTTAAAAAAAATTTATAATAAAAATAAAAAAAAAAATCATTATTTTTCAACGCAAAATCGCAAACATTATGAGGTGCTACGAAAATTTCGATATCGTAAGTTTTGATCGCAATGTTTTAAAATCACATTTTTTTTTTAAATCACAATTTTTGGAAGGAAGAGAAGGGAGGTGAAGTGGGGCCACGTGAATTAACCATACTACAAATTGGGCTTCAAGCCACTTTGAAATTTTGGGATTTTGGTTTTGACAATTTGTTTTAAAATAACAAGTTGAAGTAAATTACCAAGATCCTGAAACGTGTTTTCATCTGTTGTATGATTTAGATTGGTCATTTTGTAGGATCGTTAATAAAAAATGAAATAATTAGTAAAAATTAACTAAGAGTTAAGATTCACCATTAATGACTATTTAAATTGCGAAAATTAAAGTATTATACATTTTATATATTTTTTTAACTTTGGCGACAAAAATGATCAAACTTCAAAGGAGTGCCATTTACAAACCGGTTGACCAAATGAGGCAAAACAAGTATCGACAAAAAGCTTACTAAAAATCGAATTCAAAGAAATTATCAAAATGGAAATCCAACAAAAATGAAAAATATCAAAATTGTAGGATGATTAACTTAATGAAAATAATAAAAGGTGTTTAGCCAAAAATTAATCGAAAGGGTCCTCATTATTTGAAAATAATTCAAAAATGGGTTTTTCCCTACAACAGAAAAGTAACTAATTAATGGGTATTAATAAAACAGAGTGTGAATCTTCTAGAGAATTAAGATCAATTCAAGTTTTAATCTTAGCCATTGATTAAAATTATAATTTGGGTCGTTTATTATTCAATGAGAAGATTATAAAAGAAGGCTTGAGGGTCATTTGGAAATCAAATCGGGCATACACTCAATAACCTGAAGGAAGTCGATTCTGAAGGAATAGAATTTGATTCTAGAGGGAGAGTTGCAAGGCAGAGGAAGCATAGGGCATCAGCAGTATTAGGGATCGAGGGAAGAAAGACGCAGAAGGCCGAAGAGGGCAGCATAAAGCAGGAGCGCAAAGAGATCACACAGGGTGATGGAGCCTGACACAGGCTTTGCGTAGAGAGACACACAGAGGTGATGTAGATTGGGGAAATGAGTCCTCAGAGTGTCGAAAATTTTCCAGAGCATTGATGAGAATTTATCTAAGGTGTTTTCTCATAAAGTTTCTCAGTTACTCTGCTAGTCTTTCCTTGTAAAGGATTTGCTGCTGAAGATTAATATATAAACCCTCATATGTTACACTGATTTTGCCACATTGGGTTTTTTTCGGGGACAATTGTCTAAAAATATCCGTGTCATTGTTATTGGTTCTTATGCTTGCATTTTACTGTTATTTTCTCTATATGTACAAGTGATGACTTCAGTAGTTTTTATTTCAAAATTTGTTGTAAGGGTTTTGTAAATAACTTATTGTAGAAATAAGTAGGAGATATAAATCTATAACTGTAGTAGAAATTCAGAATTGAATTTTTCACATTACGTTGATTGGTTGATCTTGCAGATGAGATATCCTCCCCGAATTATGCTAAGGTACGTTGTTTTATTGTGATTTGGTTTATTTGACATGAGATACTTGCAGGAAGAAATAAAAAATGACTAGAAAGATAGTAGACTACAAATATTCTCCGTATGAATCAGATGAGCAACATGGTGTTGGGAATTATTTTGACTTAGAAGACACACTAAGAATTTTGAAGGAAGAAATAAGGATTTGTAAGGTAGATAATGATATAATCATACATGCACACAAGAAACAAGCAAAGGTCAATGTGGTAATCCTTCAAAAAAAATTAGAGTTGTAGAAACAGGGAGCACTTAGGATTAGTTATGGACAAGAATATGGGACTAATGGGGTATATGGAAGTAGGGCTCATGGTGGTCACAGGTCATATAGAAATGACACAATTAGAGGTGTCAGGCTCTTGGAAACTCCAAATAGGAGAGGTGATAGACACAGGTACTATTCTAGTTTTGGTTTTGACAGACACTATGATTGTCATCATTATCATCCTTAAAGAAGGAGTGATATGGGGTATTTTCTGAATGATTTTAAGAAATCAAAGCCACCTACATTTGATGGAGAGTTGAAGAAATCATAGGATGCAGAGGCATTGTTGCTTGGCATGAGGAATTTCTTCAGGTTGCATGATTACTCAAAAAACATGAAGGCCAAAATAGATACATTCAACCTCAAAGGTAAAGCATATATTTGGTGGGAAGATTTGAAGAATGTCAAGGGTATTTATGAGGAGGAACTGACTTGGAGTGAGTTCGAGAGGCTATTCCAGAAGAAGTATCTATTAGAGAGGTACTATGATGCTAGAGCTAAGGAGTTTTATGAGTTGTAGATGCATTCCATGATAGATGATGAGTATAATAGCAGTTTCTTGGATTTGTTGAGATATTTTCCTTACCTCAAGGAAGAGAAGGACAAGTTTTAGAGATTCATCAGTGGGCTTCCAGTAACATACAAAGAACAGATTGAGTTTGATGAGCCTAGATCGCTAGAAGAGGCCACTCAAAAGATGAAGCATTGTTATGAGCAATCAAAGTGCAAAGTTGAGCCTAAGCATGAATTGAAAGAAAACTAGAAAGCTAAAGGAAGATGGCCATTAAAGCAAGGAATACCTCGAGATGTAGGTGAGAAATAAAATGTGGTTCCTTACAATAATTGTATTACAATTGAGAAGGGACATGGATTGCAGTTGGGAGAGCAACAGACTAGAGGTGATGGTAAAGTACCGTTGCAATGATGGATATGTGGCAAGGATCATCGCAACAAGGATTGTCCGTAGTATCAGGGTGGTAGACCCCAGATCTATAGTGCACAGGATGCACAGATAGTTGGGTATGTTGGTCATAAAATTCCTCGTATTTATGCATTTGTGGACAAAAAACAGGCGGATCACCAGGAATTTATCATTGAGATGGACGATAATCTTTGTGATCAAGTTATTTCTATTTTGATTGATCCTGGATCTAATTATTGTTATGTTAATCATGACCTGGTGGATAAGTGTGGCTTGAGAAAACAAGTGCATGTAAAATCTTGGTTGGTACAGTTAGCTATAGGTATGAAGAAGGGAGTTCACCATTGGGTAAGAGCTTGTGCATTTGAGCTAAATGGTATGCCTACAACAACACATTTAAACGTAATGCAATTGGGATCGTATAGCATGATTTTAGGTATGGATTGGTTGTTCCTTCGCAGAACCAAAGTGGATTGTTATGACAAGGCCATTAAGTGCCTGGTTGATAATTGTGAAAAGAGAATTTTAAAAGGTAAGAAGAAGGCTAAATTATTGAGGATGGTCACAACTATGAAATTTAAGCGTAGCTGTAGGAAATGTTGTGTAATGTTTGTTGTGCATGTTTCCAGTGATAAGCATAAGGATGTTGAGGATGCAGAAATATTCTAAAGGTATCTTTTATTGTAGCAGTTTCAAGATATGTTTCTAGAAAATATTCTAGAGCTACCTCTTCACAACGAAGTGGTTTTTTCTATTGACTTGGTACTAGGGGAAGCACCGGCATCAAAGGCACCTTACAGGATGAGCATGCCAGAGTTATTCGAGTTGAAGTTGCAGCTAAATGAAATGTTTAACAAGGGATAAATTGGGATGCGTTTATCACCTTGGGGTGCAACAATGTTATTCGTGAATAATGATGGTACTTTGAGGTTGTGCGTTAATTAAAAGAAACTAAACAAAGTGACGATGAAGAACAAGTATCCATTGCCACAGATGAGCATGCCAGAGTGTAGGATAGGTTGTGTAATGTTTGCAGTGCATGTTTCTAGTGATAAGTGTAAGGATGTTGAGGATGCAGAAATATTCCAAAGGTATCTTGTGTTGCAGCAGTTTCAGGATATGTTTCCACTAGAGATTCCAGAGCTACCTCCTCATAGGGAAGTGGATTTTTCTATTGAGTTAGTATGAGGGGCAGCACTAGCATCAAAGGAACCTTATAGGATGAGCATGAAATAGTTATTAGAGTCAAAGTTGTAGCTAAATGAAATGTTTAACAAAGGATACATTAGGACGAGTGTATCACCTTGTGGCGCACCAGCGTTGTTCGTGAAGAAGGATGGTACTTTGACATTGTGCATTGATTACAAGCAACTGAACAAAGTGATGATCAAGAGAATTTATCCATTTCCATATATTGATGACTTGTTTGATCAGTTGAAGGGAGCAGCAATGTTCTCTAAGATCGAATATAGATCAGGATATCATCAGGTACACATCAAAGAAGAGTAAATCTACAAGACCGCATTCAGACTTAGGTATGGGCATTATGAGTTTGTCATAGTTCCATTCAGTTTGACTAATTCCCAAACTACACTTATGTGTTTGATGAATAGTGTGTTATGTCCTTATCTGGACAAGTTTCCTATTATGTTCATTGATGATATATTCATATATTCTAAAAATGAAGAAGAGCATGCAAAAGATTTAGCATCATTGTTGATATTGCTAAGAGAGAATCAGTTGTATGTTAAGGTTAGCAAGTGTAGTTTCTTCCAAAGAAAGGTACAATACTTGGGACATGTTGTTTCCAATGAACCCATAGCAGCAGACACAGAAAATATAAGATCCATCATGGAGTGGGAATCTCCTACGAATGTGGAGAAAGTCATATTATTTACGGGATTCACAGGTTACTATAGGAGGTTCATCGAGAACTTCTCATGCATTGTGTATCCCATTACATATTTGCAAAGGAAAGTTAAGAAGTTTGAATGGAAATAAGAATGTGCAACTAGTTTTGAGCAGCTGAAAAAATTGTTGACCAATGCTCCAGTTCTTAAGATTGCATATCCGAATAAATAATTCATTGTGTGTAAAGATGCCTGTAAAAGAGGGCTTGGTGGAGTCCTCATGCAGGAGGTACAAGTGGTATGCTATGAATCCAAGAAATTGAATGAGCGTGAACAAAACTATGCAACTCATGATCTTGAGTTGGAAAATATTATTCACACGTTGAAGATGTGGAGGCATTATTTTCTTGACGGGAGGTTTGTACTACTGAGTTATCATAGTGGGTTGAGATATTTATTTGACCAACCGAATATGAATTCCAGGAAAACTAGATGGTTGGCCACCCTTAGTTAGTTTGACTTCGAGATCAGATACATCAAGGGAAAGGAGAACAGGGTTGCATATGCTCTGAGTAGGAAAGTATAGGTGAACCATATAGCAGTTATGAGTTCCTATGGGACATAATTATAGGATCAGATCTTATAGGCAGGACAATAGGATAACAGGTATGTGGAGCTCAAGAAAAATGTTACAATAGAGTACATGTATAGGTACATGTTTAGGTACAGTTGCAATGTAGGTGCAGGTACAGGTGACCAGGATGTAGACTATCATATCACGACAGATGGATTGGTGAGCTTTAGGGACAAGATCTATGTGTTGGATGACAGTGAGCTCATGAAATTTATCTTGAGGGGATTTCATGTCAAGCTGTGACTCAGGTCACCAAGGCTACCAGAAGACATTAGATTAGTACATAAGTTCTAAATATTGGCCAAATTTGAAGAGGGATGTGGTAGAGTTCATAACTAGACGTTTGGATTGTCAGCAGGTGAAGGTAAAATGTAAGCATCTAGGTGGTCTACTACAACCTATTTTGATTTAGGAATGGAAATGGGAGGTCATTTCCATGGATTTCATTATAGGTCCTCTGAGTAAAGTGAGGCAGCATGATTCTATCATAGTTGTGGCTCACTTCATTCCAGTAAAGACAACATATTCAGCTAGTGAGGTGGCATATCTCTTCATCGGGGAGATTGTGAGATTACATGTTGTTCTAAAGAATATTGTATCGGAAAGGGATGCCAAGTTCACTTCCAAGTTTTGGAAGGAGATGTTTGCAATATTTGGGACAGAATTGGCCTTTAGTACAACTTATCATCCACAGACAGATGGATAGACATAGAGGGTCAACAAGATCCTGGAGGATATGTTGAGGATGTATTCATGCATCAATAGAGGAGATGGGAGGACTACCTTCTGTTGGTCAAGTTTGATTACAAAAATGAGTACCATGAGTCACTAAGGATGAGTCAGTTTGAGGCATTGTATGGGAGGAGTTTTAATACTCCCATCAGCTGGAGTGATCCAGTGAATAGGGTACTTATTGGACCACACATGTTGGCAGACATGGAACAAGAAATGCAGGTTATAAAGAAGAATCTAAAGGAAACACAGGAAAAAAAAAGAGTTATGCATATCAACACATTGAATTTAAGGAGTTTCAGGTTGGGGAACATGTGTATTTGTGCATCAAGCCCAAGAAGAACTCCTTGAGGATTGGATCATGTGCCAAGTTGGCACCACGGTATTGCGGGCCTTTTGAGATCCTTGAGAGGATTGGATTAGTGGCCTATCGACTTGCACTTCCTCCAACAATGAAATTCCATGATGTTTTTCATGTTTCATTACTTAAAAGGTATATAAATGATGTTGATCATGTTATTTATTGGTCTATACTGCGGGTGGAGAAAGAATGAGGATTCCATTTGGAACCTCAGTGCATATCGCAGTAGAAACAACTCATTCTCAGGATGAGATCCATAGAGCAAGTTAAAGTCACTAGTGGGAGCACTCTGGGTTAAAATGAGCTACATGGGAGATGGTTGATCAGATGTGAGCTATGTATCCTTCATTGTTTGCTGGTTGAGGCAAAGAATTTTTGGTATTTATACATATTTATGTATGGTTTTTATTGTAAATTCCACCATGAGCTAAGTTATAAACATCAAAAAAGAGGTATGGTTTTTATATTGTCATGTTGTCATGATGGTTTTTTCTTTGAGTAGGTTATTCATTATAAATAACGCATCGAGCTAATTTATAAAGCTCCATGGGCAGTATGTTTTCTTTTCAGCGGTTTTGCTGAGGTATAGGTATGGATTAACACCAAGGACGATGTTCCCCAAGGGGGAGGGTTTTGTAATAGACTCGAGTTAAAAGTTAATAAAGGAAAAAATAATATCACGATTAAGGGACACTTATTGCAAGATGAATGGTTGGGAAAAGATATCCTACTGGGCATCACTCGACGTGTTTATGGCTAAGGGAAACTAGCAAAGGAAATGGCTAAGTCATTAAAAAAAAGGTATTTTTGGGCACTTTTATTTATGAAAACAAAGGAAATTAGGAGAAAATGAAGGTGAAAGGTCACATGTTGCATGTGAGGAGGAAATTGAAGGAAAATAATGGAAAATGAAGAAAATAGAGGCCTCATTGGTAAAAAGGCTTCTGAGGATCAGTTGGTAGCTTCTTCTTTTTTCAGTTCAATTTTGGAGCTCTTTCTCTATTCTCTCTCTCTCTTGCATTATTGGATACTTAGATTTTCCTTGGATCATTTCAACATTGGATCAAGAAAGGGAAAAACAAGCTCAGGAAGGATATGGAAAGGAAAGGAAAGCAAAGATCAAGCAAGGAAGAATAGGATCAAGAAACTTCAACAATAATACTTGTAGGTAACAGATTGCATGTATAATTTCCTAGCTGGTTTTGACATGCATGGTATGTGCATGTTGGTATTTGGTTCTTTTTTGTCGGTGTCATGGTTTTGCTGGGTTTTGACAGTGGTTTTTTGCCTTTTCTTTCCGGATAGCCATGGTGTGATGGGATTATTCTCGGTTTTGAGCTTTGGAATTTCCAAATGGTTTTGGAATCCGGGGCGGAGGTGGTATCAAGTTCATTTCCAAAGGCCTAGGAATCCCTTGACCGATTTTGGTGGGATACACGGTAAATCTTGAGGGTGGTGTCTCAGTAAGGGACTGGTGATCCGATTTGGATTGCGCTAAAGCATACAAACGAGGAGACTAAAAATTCCTCAAGGATGGTGATGATATCCATAGGAATTCCAAGCTTGGTTTGGTTTTGTGATCTCGGTGCCGGTTTAGGTGAGATCACGGTATGGTGAGGGTGGAGTTGGTTTAACCTCTAGATTCCCTTGGTGTATTTTGGATTGGTTTATCCATGATATCCCACATTCATGCTTAGAATATGGCATGGGGGTGATTGGCTGAAAGAAATATTTGGTTCAACCACGTCTATGGTCAGGTGGTATGTGGAAGTCCTGAACCTGGTTAGCTCTTGCCTATGTTTAATGAAAGCTAAATTATCTTTCTTTTTTACTTGTAATTATGTTGTAGGAATTTATAGGGTAAGTTCCTTAAATAAAAAACTAAAGGTCGCCACTCACAAATAGATCAAAAATTCAGTACAATAGTATATCATGTGGTTAAAACACTCGAAGAGGGAAACAATCCACGGTCTGAGCCAACGCGGCCACTTCAAGCAATTTATTAATATAAAAAAGAAATTTTACATATGTTTCTCTCATAAATGGTTACTAGAAAAATGACCCTCCATGCTCTTTAAATATAGATCATGGACCAATCGGGTTTTAAGCCATGGATCAGATGTCGTTAATACCGAGGAGAGAGTGAACCGTCAGATCACTACATATCATGACCGTCAGATTATAATTTACAAATGTACATAGTAAAGAAACACACTTTACCTAACTCTACACTAGACCAAGTTATACTTAACTATTTCCTATGCGTCGAAATATCCTAACATCCCCCCTTAAGAACAACTTGGGATAGGATTGAAGGATTTACAAAGGTGACACAAAAGGAGCCTATTTCCTATGTGTTGAAATATCCTAACATCCCCCCTTAAGAACAACTTGGGATAGGATTGAATGATTTGAAAAGGTGACACAATAGGAGAAGGAAGGAGGTATTAGAGCCTATCCCCCCTTAATGATAACTTTCCTGAAATCCAAGCATGGAGCGAAGTTTGGTAAACTTTGCTTCTATGAGAGCCTTTGTAAACATATCGGCAACTTGATCATTGGTTGGAGAATACTGCACTTCAAGAACATGATCATGAATGAGATTTCTGATGAAGAGTATGTGGAGCTCAATGTGTTTCATATGCTGATGCTGAAGTGGATCTTTACATAGCTGAATGACACTCTGATTATCACACCAAAGTGTAGTTGGATGATGTTGATGAAGACCAAATTCAGACAGGATTTGACGAAGCCACATGGCTTCCTTGTTGGCTTCAACTGCATCACGATACTCTGCTTCTACTGAATAAAAAGAGATGGCACTTTGTTTCTTACAAGACCATGTAATAGGTCTTGAACCAAGAGAAAAATACATATCCTAAAGCATACTTTAGATCATCAAGGTCGCCAACCCAATTAGAATCCGTGAAACCAATCAACAATGGAGATACTCCTATACTGTAATGAATCCCAAACTGAACTTTACCTCGAATATATCAAAGTATTCCTTTAGCTGCTTTCCATTGACTTTCATGAGGTTGGTACATAAACCAGGCAACAAGACCAATGGCAAAGGAAAGGTCAAGACGTGTATGGGTTAGATACAGAAGTTTACCAACAAGTTGATGGTATAAGGTAGCATCAACTTCATGGGTAGCACAAGTGACTGAAAGCTTGACTCCAGACTGAAAGGGAGATGGGTATGGCTTACAGTCTTCCATGTGAAAGTGGCATAGAAGATCACAAGCATACTTGGACTGAGAAAGGGTAATACCTTATTTGGATTGCAAGACTTGAAGACCAAGGAAATGATGAAAGTGTCCTAAGTTTGTCATTTCAAACTTATTTTTGAGGCTAGACTTCACATGGTTTATATGGTTGAGATCACTACCAATAAGAATAAGATAATCAACATAAATAACAAGGATGGTGAAGGACTTAACCACTCTCTTGGTGTAGACAGTGTTGTCATAATGACACCTAGAAAAACCATTATCTAATAGAATTCTATCCCTTTTGGCATACCAAGACTGAGGAGCTTGTTTGAGACCATAGAGAGACTTCCTAAGGTGACAAAAAAGGCTAGAGTCATTTTGGATAAATACAGGAGGTTGTTCCATGTAGATTTCTTCATGCAAATATCCATGTAAGAAGGCGGATTTAACATCCATCTGATTGAATTCCCATTTAAATGAGGCAACAAGGGAAAGAACAAGGCAGATAGAATTCATTTTGGCAACAAGGGAGAAGGTTTCAGTATAGTCAATGCCTTCAACTTGTGAAAATCCTTTAGAAACAAGGCGAGCTTTATGTCTATCCACTTTTCCATCTGGTCCAAACTTATTTGTGTAAACCCATCTGCATCTGACAAGTTTTCTTCCTTTTGGAAGAGGAACAAGATCCAAAGTATCGTTTGCCAATAAGGAACAATATTCTTCATTCATAGCTTCATCCCAATATAGATGACCTAAAGCTTCTTCAAAGGTTTATGGATCAATATTTTCTGGAACTTGAGCCAATAAGGAAGAGGCTCTTTCGAACTGAGAACGTGTACATCGTTGATCTGCAAGGTCACCTGCAAGAGAACACGCTGCATCCCGAGTAGAGAGGACTCATCTTGGAAGTTGTGGAGCGGAAGGAATATATTCAATAAGTGGAGGAGGATTTTCATCCTCGTTGTCATCATCTAAACTAGAAGGAATGCTATAAAAAATAGAAGAGATATAAAGAGGTGGCACATATGTCGAATCAGGCTCGCAGGCCAAAGGTGGCACACCAGCCGAACTAGGCTCACAAGACGATATATTTTCATCAAATTTTACATCTCTTCTAATGATTATATTTTTGGATTTTGGTTTAAGAATTCTATATCCTTTGACATCTTCAAAATATCCAACAAAAATGCATTTTTCACTCTTAGGTTCTAAGGCTTTATTTTTCGCATCTGGAATATAGGCCCAAGCATCACTTTAAAAAACACGAAAGTGACTTACATCTAGTTTGATTGAGCTCCAGGATGCTTCTGGAGTTACATTCCTTAAAACCTTAGTAGGAGTGCGATTTACTATTTAATTTTCACAGTTAATTGCTTCTGCCCAAAAATTGAGACCAAGTCCTTTAGATTGAAGCATACAATTAGCCATTTCTTTTAAGGTGTGATTCTTCCTTTCAGCTACACCATTTTGTTGTGGAGTATATGAAACAGTATGTCGCAATTGAATGCCATGCTTAGTGCAAAAGTTGATAAATTTGTTGTTAACATATTCTACTCCATTGTCTGATCTTAACATAAGAATTGGATGTCCAGATTGTTTCTCAACAGAGACCTTAAAGGCCAAGAACGTGTTAAAAACTTCACTCTTGAGTTTTAATAAGTATACCCAAGTGCGTCTAGAAAAATCATCAATGAAAGCTAAGAAGTACGTGCAACCAGAGAAAGAAACAATAGGAATTGGACCACATAAATCACTGTGCACAACCTGCAAAGGGGTTGAAGTGTGCCAAGTGGCACGTTTTTCAAAACTATCCTGATGATGTTTTCCAAGTACACATCCAGAGCAAATACCATCTCGGAAAGATACCATAGGAATACCTATCACCATATTTTCTTTAAATAGATTTTGAAGAGAGCGATAGTTTAAGTGACCAAATCGCTCATGCCAAAGTTTTCTCACTTCATCATTATGAGCAAGAAAAATGGAGGTAAGACATGATGATACAAAGTTGTCAAACTTATACAACCTTGTGGAATCATCAGCAATGCCAGTAGCTAAAATATGTCTAAGATATTTGAGGTCCTTGATTACAACATGATGAGGTAAGAATTCTACTATTTTCCCTTCACCCGAATGAGTTATCTGATAAACAGATAGAAGGTTGCATGACAAGGTAGGAACACATAGTACATGTAGGAATTTATAGGGTAAGTTCCTTAGATCAAAAGCCAAAGGTCACCACTCACAAACATATCACAAATCAGTACACCATTAAACTGACCGTTATCTAGATGAATGGTTCCAGATCCTAGAACATTGAGAGATCTATCATCACCAGCATAAATATGTTTGGTGTTACAATCATTTAAAGAAGAAAACATGGCTATATTTTTGGCCATGTCGTAATAAGCTCCAGAATCAATGAGCCACTCATGAGAATGAGAAGAAGAAGATACATTTAATGCATAACCAGATGCTTGACAACCACAAGAAGAAAGTGCCATTCCTGAAGATGAAGTTGAAGAGGTCTCCAAATTGATGTGTTTCTTCTTCATTGCTGCTTCCAAGGCTTCCATCTTCTTAAAACATTTGGACTCTACATGGCCATCACAAGTACAAAAGTTGTAATGTCTATCTATTTTCTTCCCTTTGTATTTAGTTGCCTTATCAGCTTGGTGAGTTTCTTTTTCAGTTTGCAGCTGAAATTGCTTAGGACCCTTGTTTGGTTTAGGACCATACTTTTTAGGATACTGCTTCTTGGGATTATTTTGATATGGTTGTTTTTGGGATGCTAAGGCTTTCTTAGAAGTGTTTCCAGATGTGATAAGACCAAGGTGTAAGAATATTTCTGGTTCTCTTATCAAAGACTCACAAAAGGCATCAAAAGAGGAGTTCTTGTAGGCTGTTCCTTGAGAAATGATGGCTTCTCTAGTGGAATGGAAGGTGGAAACAAATAAAAAGTATGCAGGGCCAAGCTTAGCAATAATGGAATAGATGAGGCTACCATCTTCCTCTTTGACCATACAACCTTATAAAAGAAGTCTAAAGGTCTTGAATTTGGACAAAAACTCTTCAATAGAGGAGAAATTATTGGGGTCCAAAGTAAGCAACTCATTTTCAAGCTGGTGGGCCCTGATTTGATTTTGAATGCCAAAAAAAGTATTTAGCTTTTTCAGGGCTTCATCAGGGGTTTCAATTTCAAGGATATGAAATCGAAGATCTTGAGCAATGGACATTCCTATCAACCCTCGAGCTTGATCATGTGTATTTTCCCATTTAACAGCTTTATCTCCATCGGTAAGTTTAGTTTCTTGTCTTGTGGCTATTCTATAAAGCCCTTTATGTTGAAAATTATATATTACAGAGCAATGCAACACATAAAATATGCGGAAAACACAAGCACACAAAACACATAAAACCAGAGAGACACAGATATACGTGGTTCACCCAATTTGGGCTACGTCCACCCCGAACAGTCGGTCCTTCCTTTCCTATTATCCAGAAAAATGAAGAGACACAACCTACAATAGATCTGTTGTAATATCCTACATTCTCTCTCACGGTCTCCCTACCTGTTTCTCGCTCTATTTCTCACTATGAGAATACACATTCAATCCACGGCCGCAATACAATACCCTCATACATAGCTAGGTGTTGCCTTCTAGGGCAAAAAACCCTAAACTAAACATAACTTCTACCATCAGATCATCCAACTAATGAACGGCCCAGATTGACTAGAAATTACTATACTTTTACAAGGCAATTTTACATATGTTTTTAGCTTCGGGGGCGCTGCCCCCGAAACCCCCCACCAGGGGTGGCCTCCATAAAGTCACAACCACCCCCATAGACCCCACGGCAGTGTTTAATTACGGGCGGCGTTGCCGCCCCATTAAGGTGCAGGGGTCCAACACTGTGATACAAAATAAACAAGATAATCAGGCTCCACACCCAATAATCTCCCACTTGGAGACTGATTCTAGCAACTCCACCGCTGCTTCATTTGCTGGACAATGACTCCTCTTTGGACCTGGCTGTTTCTCATCTTCATCGTCATCCTTGAAGACCAATTGAAACTGAGCAAATTCTCAGTTTCTCCCTGGTTACAACTTTTGTTAGCATATCTAACACTGTTACCGATGAAATAGGTAACCGCACTGTTACCTACTTTTTTTTGGTAGCATAAAAAGCACCCAATTTTGAGAAGTGGTGATGCAGAATCACCTTTTTTTTTTTAGCACATTTTTTACACTCTAATATTTTTATTTATGAAGTATGAATATTTGTTTTAAAATGTTAGTGATTTTCATGCTAATTTTGAAACGTATTGATGCAGCATCAACTCTTTTTTTTTAGAGCGGTGATTTTCATGCTAATTTTGAAACGTATTGATGCAGCATCAACCTTTTTTTTTAGAGTGGTGATTTTCAAGGGTACAAAACAATGTGTGCCTTGATAAATATATATATATATATATATATATATATATATATATATATATATATATATATATATATATATATATATATATAAACAATAAAAAAACCAATAAAAATGTAAAAACAAAAAACAAAATTAGCTCGTAAAAATAAAAAATTTAAACAAAAAAAAATAAAAAAAACAAAAATATTCGAAAATTATATCAAAAGAAACGACAAAATTTGAAAAAAAAAAAACACATAATTTAAAGAAAAAAAATAAAAATTGACACCCCAAAAAAAAAAACAACAACAACAACACATCAAAAGATTTTTCTAAGTTATTAAAAACCATAATTTTTATAAAAAATTAAATAAAAATTTAAAAATAATTTAAATTATAAAATTAAAATTTAGATTAAAAAATATAAAAAATTAAATTTAAAAATTTAAATTAAAAAAAATAATAAGAAGAAGAAAAAAAATACAAATTTTAAAATTAACGAAAAACAACAAATAAAAAAACAAAAACAAAATTTAAAATTGAAAAAGAAAATTAAAATAGAAAAGAATTAAAATAAAATAAAATAAAAACAAAATAAAAACAAAAAACAAAAAACAAAAAAACAAAAACTATCATTAAAAACAAAAAAAAAAGAAAAAAAAACCACGTGCAAATAATTAAAAAACAAATCCACAAATTTAATTTTTTCTTTTTTTAAAATGAAACAATTTATAAATTTAAAAAATGAAAAACTAAATAAACTAAAAAAGATTAAAAAAAAATATTAAATTAAAATTTAATAAATTTAATAAATAAATTTTAAATTTAAAAAAATAATTAATCTAAAATATTAAATTTAAAAAAAAAAACAAAAAAATTAAAACAAATTAAATTTAAAATAAAAAATTTGAATTAAAAAAAATAATAATTTTAAATTTTTTGAATTTAAAAAAAAAAAAATTTAAAAAAATCAAATTTAAAAAAAAAATATATATATATATATATTAAAAATTTAAAAAAAAAAAAAGAATTTTTTTGATCGTGGTGGCACCGCCGGTATCTCTTTCGCCAGGAGCAGCAGTGGGGCCGACTGGCCGGGTGGGCGGAGGTCGGCATGCGCCCTCGCCGCCTGCACGGCCGCCCGTCGTCACTCGGGTGGGAGTGTCGATTTCGGAATCGCCCGCCGCGGAGGGCGATTCTCGGGAATTGGTCTCCTCACCCAGGAGGGGAGATTCCTGAATCGCCCTCAGTGGCGATTCTTAGTCGCGCTCTCGCCGCCGACGGAGGGCACCCCCCCGAATCGCCCCACCGCGAGAGGCCGATTCTGAATGGGCCTCCCACCCGGGCCGACTCCGGCCTCCGTCGCCACCGGAAGTGAGGTTTGTTTGCTATAATTATCACGATATTAAAAAAATAATAATAATAATAATAATAATAATAATAATAATAATAATTTTTAATATATTTTTTTTTAATTTGATTTTTTTTTTTTTAAATTTAAAAAATTTAAAATTATTTTTTTTTAAATTTAATTTTTATATTTGAAATTTAATTTGTTTTAATTTTTTCTGTTTTTAATTTTTTTTTTCTAAATTTTGTTAATAATTTTTATTAAATTTTGTATTTTTTTTTATTTAATTGATTTTTTTTTTCTTTTTTTCTTTTTTTTATTATTATTAAATTTTATGTTTAGTTTTTTATTTAATTTTTTAAAATTTAGTAAATTTTGTTTTTTTTTTTTTTAATTTATTTGAATTTAATATTTTTTTTTTAATTTTTAATTTTTTATTCTTATTTTTTTAATTACATAAAATTTTTATATTTTTTTTATTTCAATTAAAATTGTGTATTTAAAATTAGATTTTTATTTTTTAGTTAAACTTAATATTTTCAAATTAATTTGTTTTTTATTTTATTTTTTATTTAATATATTTTATTTAATTTATTTTTTTCAATTTTTCAATTTTAATTGATTTTTAAAGTTTTTTAACTTTTTATTTTAAAAATGTTTTTTTTTTCTTTATATTTAAAATTTATTTTTTATTTCAAAATTTATTTGTTTATTCATTTATTTATTAAAATTTAATATTTTTTTTTAAATTTAATCAAATCTAATATATATATTTTTAATTTAAGTTTATATATATATATATTATAATTTAAATTTAATTTATTTTTTAAAATCTATTTGTTTTTTTAATATATATATTTTTTTCTGAATAATACTAATTCTATTTATAAAACATAATGATACAAAATTGCCACAGTTTCAGCTATGGAAGCCTGAAAAATGGGCTTAATGTCCAAGCTTAACAAAAATATTGTACTGCCCTGGGTGGGAAACCAGTTCTTTCTGAAAGAGTTTTGCCGCCCTTGAGAGGGAAACCGGCCCATTGTTCATATTGTTTGACATAGCATAAAAAACTAGACTGGAGTAACAATCAGCTTTTTCAGCTGATGAGGAACAAAGGAAATCAAAAATTCTACCAGAGCAATTTAACAAATGTACCATGGCAAGCCGAGAGGAGCGAGATTCACTGCTCAGGAGTTGGGGAGGGAGGTTCCTCCACAATTCTGCACCAGTACTCGTCCCTTGTAGTTTCCTCTCCTTCCTCTGGCTCGCTGCTCTTGCTGAGGACGTCCACCTGCATGGGTTCTTTGCCCAAGTTGGAGTGCACAGGTTCAGAGGGCACATCCGGGTTCAAGGCCTTGCTCTTAGATGGCGAGGGGTTGAGACTGAGTGACGAATGGATAGGGTCGGGTGCATGCGTCTCTTCTCTCAGGGTTACGGTTACAAAAGCAGTGACGATGGGTTGGTTAAGAAAGCATTCGAAGCAGAACTCCGCTCTCTGGGAGGATTGGCGGAGGGAGTAACTGACAGATGCGTGGGAGGCAGGGGAGACGGGTCTAGGTGGGTCGACAGAAGGAGGCATGGAGGGCTGGGCGAAGCGAACATTGCCAAGGTGGCGAGCACGACCCCTTTGGCTCCGGGTGTCTGGATATCGACCCCATTTAGTGTCCTCAGAGGCAGTTTCAGTATCTGAGCTGGTGGAAGGCCGTGAGCGAACCACCCGACCTCGACTGACACCGTGTCGGCACCGCATCCTTTGTCAAAGCCGTGGCATGTCCACAGAGGAGCGCTGGTAGAGCCGGAGGCAAGAAGAGCAGGTGGAAAGCGTAGGGAGCCAACAGGAGTTAACAAACTGAGCATGCAAATGGAAATTCAAACATCAGAAGGCGCTCTGAGTATAGTGAAAACCCGGCAGTGTTTCTAAACAACTGAGGAGAGAACAGCGTCGCCCAGTCTAGGTGCGAGTGCTAGCCTCAGCACACTCAAGTGGGCAGGCACTCCACAGGGGAGGCATAGAATTGCACACAGCACGGAAACAATCTGAACTATCCAAGACAATCGCCATCGCTAACCAGTTGAGCGAAGCAAGATAATGATGGAGCCAGTCGATGTGAATTAATGCAGAGCAAGTTGGCAGAATTAATGCGATGATGGTGGAGCTGCAGAGGGCCATATGGCCACCCCACGCGAGCTCCATTGGGAGTCACCCGGGGACTGCTGTCCCACCAACCAAGGCGTTCATCTGCATCCGGAGTAATATATATATTTTTTAATTTAATATTTTTATTGTATTTTATTTTTCTTTTTTTATTTTTAATTAATTTTTCATTTTTTTTAATTTTAATTTCAATAATGTTTTTTTTTTTTTTGGTAAGTTTTAAATTTATTAAAATTTAATATATTTCTTTTTCTTTTTTTAATTTAATTTCTATATTTTTTTTTTATAATTTCTTTCTTTTTTTAACTTGTTTTTTTTTTTTAATTTAATATTTTTTTTTTTTATTTCTATATATTTTAAAATTTTAATCTTTAAATTTTATTTATTTATTTATTTTAATTTTAGGTTTTTTTTAATGTTTGAATTAAAATTTTTATTTTGTTTTTATTTTTATTTTTTTATTCCTATATATTTTTAAATTTTAAGCTTTAAAATGTTTTTTATTTTTTAAATTTATTTTTTTTCTTAAATTTTAGGTTTTTTTTAATGTTTGAATTTTAAAAATTAAAAAATGTTATTTCTATTTTTAAAAATGTCAAAAATATGACAAAATTTTTTTTTGGTTATTCCAGCATCAACTGGTTTTGTTTCGAGGGTGTTTTTTCAATCCTTTTTTCAAGAAACAATTTTGTTTTTAGCATAATTTTATAAAATGTTGAAATTTGACCTTAAAAAAAACCAAGTGCATTCTGGAATACACTTTTTTTGTTTTTGGGGTGTTTTTTCATGTTTTTTGAGTCTTTTTTGGGCTAGAGTTCTCGTTTTGAAGTCACACTATTCTATCCTATGCATTGTTATCCGTAGGATTTGGCTACAGTATTTTTCCAAATTTTCACTATCCATCTTCCAACACTGACTCTAGGAAATGGTACTTGAGTTGTATGTGTTTCGTCCTGGAATGAAATGATGAGTTCTTTGAAATATGAATGGCACTTTGAATATCACTATATAATGTGCCCATATTATTATTCTTACCTAATTCATCCATAAACCTTTGTAACCAAATCATTTCTTTACTAGCCTCTTTATCAGCAACATACTCTACTTCTTTTGTTGAAAGTGAAACAACACTTTGATTTTTTGAAACCCAACTGACAGCTGTTCCACCCACAAGAAATACACACCGTAGTGATCCTCACATATCTCTGTCACTCATTTGCGCCAATATATCCCCCGTAAAGCAATGTTTGAACCACCAAAGCATAATGCTTGATTTGTGGTACCTCTCAAATATCTGAGAATCCATTTTACTGCCATCCAATGTTCTTTTCCTGGATTGTTCATTTACCTGCTTACAACTCCCACTGCATGTGCAATATCAGGCCTTGTGTAGACCATTGCATACATTAAGCTTCCAACTACTGATGCATATGGAACTTTAGACATATAGTCCATTTCTTCTTAGGTCTTGGGGCACATCTCCTTAATAAGTTTTAAATGGCTAGCAAAAGGTGTACTAACTGGCTTTGCATTCTGCATATTAAATCTTTTCAACACCTTTTGTATGTACTCATTCTGAGACAGTGTTAATTTGCAATTTTTCATGTCTCTAGTTATTCTGCAGCTCCCAAATCCTTCATTGCAAAGGAATTTTCCAATTTTCTTTTGAGCACATGTATTTCCTTCATGTTAGACCCTGTAACAAGCATGTCATCTACATACAATAACAATATATTATAGTTGCCATCATTTTGCTTTTTCATATAAACATAATGATCAGAGTGACATCTAGTATAACCTTGTTCAGACATAAACCTGTCAAATTTTAGATACCACTGCCTTGGAGCCTGTTTTAATCCATACAAGCTCTTCTTTAACCTACACACTAATTTTTCCTTCCCTTTGACCTCATATCCTTCTGGTTGCTCCATATAGATCTCTTCCTCCAAATATCCATGGAGAAATGCTATCTTTACATCAAACTGTTCAAGATTTAAATCTTCCGTTGATACAAGACTTAAAATAGTTCTGATTGAAGTCATCTTAACAATAGGAGAAAATATTTCATCAAAATCAATACCTTTCTTTTGTGCAAACCCCTTCACTACAAGTCTAGCTTTGTACCTCTGTTTTCCTCCATATTCTTCCTTCAGCATGTAAACCCATTTATTCTGCAATGTAGTTTTATCTGCAGGCAACCTGATTAAGTCCCAAGTCTGGTTATGCATTAAGGAGTCCATCTCTTCTTCCATGGCTAGCTCCCACTTCTTCCTGGTTTCAACCTGCACTGCTTCTTCATAACATTCAGGTTCACCAGAATCAGTCAACAATAAATAATATAATGATGGAGAGTATTGTTCAGGGGGTTTACTTATCTTGGTAGATCTTCTAACACCACTTTTTAGGTGTTTGAGGTGCCTGTTGCTGTTGTGGTGGTTGTTGTTGTTGTGTCTGTTGATTATTATTATTTTCAGGTACCTTTACTTTTTTTTTATCTCATCAAGAACTGTGTATTCTTTGTTTTCTTTTTCCTGTTTCTTTTCTTGCAACTGATTCTTATACAAGACCTTTTCATTTAATATTACATCTCTGCTCCTAATGATTTTGTGATTTTCATAATCAGATAAGCAATAACCAAAATCATTAACACCATATCCAATAAAGGTACATTTCTTTGATTTTTCCTCAATATTTGTTATGTTTCTTTATTAATATGGACAAAGGCCTCACAACCAAAAGGCTTTAAAAAAGAGTAGTTTGTAATTTTACTTGTCCATGCTTCCTCTAGAATACCACCATCCAAGGAACTTGAAGGTCCTCTGTTTATTAGATAAACAACAGTATCTACAGCATCTTCCAAAAATTTTAAAGGAAATCCTGCATGCAATTTCATGCACCTTGCACGCTCCATGATTGTTTTGTTCATCCTTTCTGACACACCATTTTCTTGTGGTGTTCTTGGAACTGTCTTCTCTCTGCAAATTCCATGCTCTGAACAGTACCTATCAAAATCTTTGCTGCAATATTCACCTCAATTGTCTGATCTGAGACACTTCAACTTCTTTCTTGTCTCAATCTCAACCAAAGCTTTCCATTTCTTCAAAGTATCAAATACATCAGATTTATTCTAATACAATAAATCTATTTTTTTCTAGTTGCATCATCAATAAAAGTAACATAATAACAAGAGCCACCGAGAGATGATACTTGAGCATGTCCCTATACATCTGTATGCACAAGCTCTAATTTTTCACTCTTCTTTTCTTTCCCAACTCTGAGAAATCTGACTCTCTTCTGTTTTCCATAAATATAATTCTCACAAAAATCCAAATCAACATTCTTCAAACCTGGCAACAAATTTCTTGAGTGAAGAATCTTCATCCCCTTCTCACTCATGTGTCTGAGCCTATGATGCCATAATGTTGCATCTACTCCTTTGGAAGTTAAAGCTTTAACAGAATTAGAAATACCATTGCATAAATACAATGTACCAACTTTTTCACCTTTTGCTATTACTTATGTCTTTACATCTTCCAAGCCAAGAGTCTGAAAGTTGTCACACAACCTTCACCGCCAAATGCTCCGTTGAAATCCTCGATTTTTCTTCGCATCCGGAACATGCCTTACCTCCTTTAATAGCCATTGGTTTCCATTCTCGTAGTTTTACAAGAACCTTACCCATTCCAACAATTTATGTCAATGCATACGTTGTACTTGTCCAAAATCTCCTTGAACATAGTCATGAAAATATTTCTTATCAGGTGTGGCATGGAATGAAGCCCCTGAATCTACTACCCAGGAATCAGTAACATTTTCGAAAGAAAGAATCAAGGCATCTTGTAACACATCACTTGTCACATTTGCTTCATGATTGTTTTCTTGTTGTGCGTCTCCTTCTTTTCCCTTCCGAGATCTACAGTCTCTCTTCAGGTGTCCTTTCTTTCTGCATTTCCACCACACTATTCTCAATCTGGACTTGGATCTGCCTTTCCTTGATTTACTGCGATATCTTGCGCTCTTTCCTCTTTCCATTTTTCTTCCCCAGGACTCTGCACTCAAAGCATTACCCGATGTCTCACCGGAGCTTTTTCGACGAATTTCCTCGCTAAGGATAGCACCAACAACATCATCAAACTTTAAAGTACTAGATCCAGAGACAGAGTTACTAATGGCCATAACTAAACCATTCCAACTTTCTAGCAATGAGAACAGAAATAAAAGAGACCTAACTTCATCATCAAAGTTTACCCCTACAGAACTTGACTGACTGGTAACTGTATTAAAATCATTTAAATGGTCTGCAACAGATCCACCTTCTGACATCTTCATATTAAATAAATGTTTCACAAGAAATACCTTGTTTGAGGCTGAGGGTTTTTCATATAGTTTCGCCAATGCCTTAATCAAACCCTATGTTGTTGTTTCCTTCGAAATATTGAAGGCTACAGATGCCGCGAGGCACAACTGTATTGTTCCGAGTGCCTTTATATCGAGAATCTCCCATTCTGCATCTGTCATAGCCGTCAGCTTCTTTGTTTTTCCTCTCAATGGTAGGTACAGATCTTTCTGATACAGATAATATTCCATCTGCATCTTCCACAGCGGGAAGTTTTGGCCATTAAATTTCTCGACCCTAAACTTACCATCTTCCGCCATTTCTCCCACTCGAACCAGGAACCCTTCTTTCCTGTGAGTTAACCAGCCAAATAGACCTTCGGCTCTGATACCAGTTGTTGAAAATTATATATTACAGAGCAATGAAACACATAAAATATGCGGAAAACACAAGCACACAAAAAACATAAAACCAGAGAGACACAGATATACGTGGTTCACCTAGTTTGGGCTACATCCACCCCGAACAGCCAGTCCTTCCTTTCTATTATCCAACAAATTGAAGAGACATAACCTACAACAAATCTGTTATAATATCCTATGTTCTCTCTCACAATCACCCTATCTGTTTCTCGCTCTGAGAATACATATTCAATCCACAGCTGCAATACAATACCCTAATATATAGCGAGGGGTTGCCTTCTAGGGCAAAAAAACCCTAAACTAAACATAACTTCTACCGTCAGATCATCCGCCTAATGAGCGGCCCAGATTGACTAGAAATTACCATACTTTTACAAGGCAATTTTACATCTTTTTTTAGCTTTGAAGGTGCTTCCCCTGAAACCCCCCGCGAGGGGGGGCTTATATAAAGTCGCAGCCGCCCCCCGTGGACCCCCCAGGCAGCGTTTAATTACGAGTGGCGTTGCCACCCCATTAAGTTACAGGGGTCCAACACTGTGATACAAAATAAACAAGATAATCAAGCTCCACACCCAACACTTTACTTCTAATTAAATCTACCATGTGAGGTAGCCATTGGAAATAATTGGTGTTGTTAAGAATAATCGGGCATGTACTTTCCATTTTTTTTAAACTAAAGCTTGAAAGATTCGAAACTAAATACTCCAATGGAAATATCTCGAAAAATTAGGCTGATTAAAAAAAAAACGGCTCGAAAAATGGCTTCAGGATGAAGAAGTTATGCTTTTTTGAAAAAAAGAGTTGTATATGTCGAATAGTTACGGGAACGATTTGAAATTTGATGATGAAGTTAAGCTTTAAAAAAAAAAATCCCGCCCCTTTTTTTAGGGCCTCCATAGTTTGCAAGATTGGCAAGTACAAATGCTATAGGAACCCTACATCAAAACCGCTTTGGAATACAAGGACCCAGCTATCCTAGATTCAGAGAGGGATCTCTCTATGTATGTGTTTTAAAGATATAATCTTTAAGGCTTGAAGTGTGATTTTAGGCTAGTTATGAAGAACAAGGGTTTTTGTTTTGTTTGGGTTGGGAAAGGATATAATGAAGATGAAGGAAGTATTTATGAAGGGTGAAGATGTGAATAGGTGAAGGAATGGTTCAGACTAATAAGATAGGCAAGGAGCAAAGATCAATCCATTGAGCTATGGAGTCATAATAGGGTTTAATTGAAACAACGAAGGTTCAAGAGTGGTCCATGGGGCAAGTCATCTATGTCAAAGGATCTCTTTAAGTTGATTTTATGGAATGAAACATTAAAAAGTGGAGTGAGGGAAATCAAACAGATGAAGAAACAAAGAAACATACCTAAGATCGAGTAATTACTTTAAAACTATCCTTCTTTTGGCATGCACTTAAGGAAAGACACAAAGTAATCTAAGATCAGTAAGTACTTTCAAACTAGCTCGATTTTGATGTACTTTTTAGAAAAACATAGAATAGCTTAAGATCAAGTAAAGACTTTTAACTTAGCTCGCTTTCAAAGATATTTGAAGGGAACTTTTCAAAGCAACCGTTGGAGAATAAACTCGGAGGACAAGGCTAACCATAGACTTCCCTAGTTCAATCTTTAATTAGCAGACTTTTTCAAGACAACATTGAAGATAAACAAAGAATAGCCTAAGATCAGGTAAGTACTTTGAAACTAGCCTTCTTTCAACATATTCTTAAGGGAACTTTTCAAAGTAGTTGTTGGAGATAAACCAGAGGACAGAGGGCTAACCATAGACTTCCCTTAGCTCAGTACCTTTAATTAGCAAACTTATCAAGAACATTCAAAAACAATATCTCAAATTGTACTCGGGAAACATGGGCTTACCAACACTTCACCGGTTATACTCTATTGAATCATCTTTAAAAAAACAATCAAGAAAAAAATAAAGGATAAAGATTTTCGATGAGATTTAGGGTACTTCGTAAGTAAATCCTAATCTATATTTGTTGTTCTTTATCGTGAGAAAAGTGGACATAATGGGAATGAAAGAAAATAACAATTTAAAGTGGGAAACACATCACCATCGACATAGACCAGGATCCCATAAATCAACTATTTGTATTTGATGTTCAAACCAGCTTACAATCTTCAAGTCCAAAGGTCTCTACAGACCCTTCAAACTTCTCATCTCAAATCTCATGTGTCTTCAATTACAAACATATCTACAGAGAGCTTTCAAAAGATATTTACATGCAACAGTATATCCAGGATACCAACCACTATATTGCCTTCTACAAAGAATATTTATAGAAGAATGAGGAGGTGGAGTGTAAGAAGGGTTTATTATTTCAATTAATACAGAGTAATGGTGCCTTGACCTTTGGGAGGCCTAAGGGAGAAAATTTTGAGTTCTCATCTCTGGTTTAATGTTTTTACACTCGGATTTCATCAACCTTAGTTATTATTATTGACTTTGGAGGCTTTAGTAGGGCTCGATCATAAATTCTCGAGCTATTTTTTGTAAAAAGATCTCTCGATTGTGCATTCATTGTGCATTATTTTGCAAAAATAGATCTGCAGTGGCATTTGAGTAGATGGGGATTCAATTAGCCCCTCCCGAGGGTGGCACTAAGGTGTCCTTTATTGTTTTTTTCTTCTTTCATTTCCTTCAAAACACCGATTTACTTTAATATTTGTGTTTATGCCCGATTAGGCTCTCTATTTAGCATTAAGCCTTTTAGACCATATTTCGAATTTTGATGACTCGTGCCTATCCCGCTTTTATCTCGTGTTTAACACTTTTAATCCTCCGATTATGCTCTAATCCTTCAATTGATTGATGCTCACCGTGTTTCCATTTGGTCGTGTGCATGGGCGTCGTCAAGGGTTTCATGGTATAACCAATGCTCATGAGGCATGGGTCGAACCATGATTTTGAACCCTCGTGGATTTCCTTTTCTACGTGAATATTGGCCTCGAGGATCATCATATTTGGCCCTCCGTCACCTTTTTATATGACAAAGTGATGGCTCCGTAACCCATTTTCCATGAAACCCGCAACATAAAACATAAACCATATTATAAAAGCCTCATGAGAATGGGGATAATCGTACTAGAGGTTGATGATGGTGAGGAGAAATGAGGGGAAGAGGCTCTTACAACGATGGCGGGGGCTTATGAACAGTAAAACAGATGAGAAAACCGGTTCAAAAAGAGTATTTGGTGTGTATCGGGCAGGAGTGGTTTTCGTAATACCATGGGTGGTTTTTGCACAACCGAAAGGGAGTAAGTGGTTTTTCCATAGCAATTCGATTCCATTAATCACTCGACATGTGGCTTTTTAATACCGCCTATTTCACAAAAAAATTTAAGCCTTAAATTTTGGGCGCAACACCGCCTATCATCAACCGTTGGATCGGAAGCTCCGCATCCAACGATGCGTAATGAGCACGATGAGAAAGTTACACGATGGGAGTGATAATGGAATACAGAGTGGCAAAGACGCGATTGGACAGCGCTTTATGTGGTGGAAGGTAGGCCCCGACAGAACCGGGTTGTCAAGTTTAATGCAGCACCGCTAGATCAAATGGATCAACGGATTGGATTCACTCGCAAGGGTGAGTAAATGATGGGATTTGGATGGAAGGGGATAGGGAAAGGCATCGATGCTCGTTGATCTTATAGATCAACGGTTGGGATTATTTCACAAAGTGGCAGCGTGAGGTAAGGAGAAAGGGAAAAGAGGAAGGGAAAGGCGAGGTTCCATGGGAGAACACAGAATCTCGGATCAAGGGAAGAAGGGTTTATCGACGAAACGCTTTGGTGATAGCGCCCGTACGCATGGAAGGGAAAAGGTCAAAGTTTTTAAAGCTCTCGAGGGCTAAAACTTGTGTGTTTTGAGAAGGGCATCTTTGAGGTAAACTCGAGGGTTTTGTAAGGGTTTTTTTGGGGTTCCGATAGACAAAATAGGAGTCCTCAAACAATCAAGAGGGATTTTTTTTATGAGTTAAAAAGGGATTTGGAAAGTTCCCTTCTGGGATTAATGAGGATAAAAATGAAGAGAGAAGGGGGATTTTTTTAGAGGTAAATGGAGGATAAAAAGGGGTCAAAATGAATGAATGAAATAATGAAAGAGGGTTTATTTAGGGAATAATTTTGTAGGAGGTAAGCAGGTTTAATCTTGGTTTTCTTTTAATGAAATAGCAGATGAAGATTACTAGCAAAGTTCAAAATAGCACAAGAAGACTTCAAGAATGAGCAAATTTTTCATGAAAACAATCTCTGAAGGCTTAGGACTTATTCTTAGCCATCATTTGCTCAATCAAAAATTTACCGATGGCTAACACATTTAACAAAAAAATTTTTACAAAACGAATCTTGAGAAAGAGACTTGGACCCAAGACCTCTATTCTCATAAACTAAGTTTGCACCAAGTGACCTAGTAAAAAGATTTTGTAATTGTTTGAAAGGAGGAAGGGGTCTCTCTTCGATGTGTGTGCTTTTCCTCGCAAAAAAAACAAAAAAATTTGTGCAAAAGCAAACAAACCTTACGACAGAAACTTAGATTTTTGGTTACCCTCATCGGCAACTATCTATTTTTTTTCATTATTTTTTTATTTCCCGAGATCGCACAAAGACGCGGGGAAAGAGCATATGTAGCAAAAAAAATCTCGTCTTCCCGATTCCGATTTGCCAAGATCGCATATAGCACAGAGAAAAGAGCATACAAAGATAAGAGGGTAAAAATCGACAACGAAACAAATATAAACCGAAATAAACAGAGGGGAACCGAAAATAAACAAAATGATTAATAAATATAACTCCAAAACATATACTTTATACCTCCCGTATTAAAAATGACATAAATTGGGCAAACCGTAAACCTTTTCGCATGAAACAAAAGGTGTTCCTCATCTATGAGAATGCTTCGTGACACAACAGTAGTAGTTCTCTAAGCCCAAAAAATTTCAAAAAATAGTAGATCTAGAAAATGATAGTAGTATGCAGCGAAATTGACTTCGGATTTGGATCAACAACAGATGTGGCCCTCAAAATAGCTCTAATACCATGTAGGAATTTATAGGGTAAGTTCCTTAGATCAAAAAACCAAGGGTCACCGCTCACAAAACAGATCACAAATCAAGTACACCAAAGATATCACGTGTTTAAACCCCTTGAAGAGGGAAATAGTCCATGACCCAAGCCAATGCGGCCACTTCACGCAATTTATTAATATAAAAAAGAAAGTTTACATATGCTTATCTCATAAATGGTTACCATGTTATCCTCCCTATATTCTACAAAGTATCACTAGGTGACTATGAATTTTTCTCGGAATCGTTGAAGATAACATTTCTTGACTCATCACTATCTTCGTAAATCACATTGCCTTCATTATCTTCATGAAACCTTTTTCACTATACCTCATTTTGCCTTTCCTCGAAATTACCCTTCTACCTTTAGGACTTGTGTTCGAACTTAACCCTCTCATTCTCACCTTTTTTCCCCCTACCCAAAGATCCACCCTCATTTCTAAAAAACCCCATTAGCCCACTCACCTTCATCATTCTTTCTTATTCACACTAAAACAATGTAAAAATTTATTTTTTACATTGTTTTAAATCAAAAAATGATAATATTTGGGACCCATATTTTATATTAAAACTTTTTTTATAAATAAATAAAGCCCTACCCTTTATAAATTTTAGATCCCCTTGCTTTAAAGTTTTTAAACCTCGCACTTCATTAAAAAACCCTCCATATAACCCTTCTCCCCTCTTCTTTAAAAAATAATCACTTCTACTTATTTTATTAAATCTTCGTGCCCCTTATACACCAAACCACTTGGCCATATAACCTCACCACTAAACAGATTAAGCGCTTCCACTTAATGTTTAAACATGGTCCCCCACCATATCTTTGATCCTCCGCCACGTAACCCCTAGGATCCACCCTTTTTCAAATACCAACCATTTCACCATTTCCCCGACCATCGTTGGATCAATCCCTCAATATCCAACGATCTACTAGTCGATATCGCACCATTCTTAGCGCAGGGGGTTAACCGCTCTAAACCTCATGAAATGGGTGGTTTTATCGCTTGTACCCTTTCGCCACCGTGCCCGCTCTATGGAATCACATCCACCAGCCCAAACCCGCTTACCACCTTTGCTATGTACGAAAACCGCCTCCCTCGCATGCGAAAACCGCCTTTCCGCCTCCTCGCTATAACCGAAACCATCACTTCGTTCAAATGCTCCAAAGGCTCGTGCCTTTGCGATAAGCCTTCAATCCGCCATTAATTCCTCTCGTAAGCACTCCTAACGCCCTGAAAAATTCCCAAATAAACACGAAAACCCCTCCTTCGCAGTTTTAAAAACCAATTTGTTATTTTTTAATGTGCGGTAATCATGGCAGTAGATGCTTAAATGCATTTATGGTGTCCTACAATGTCCGAATAAACTCCCTAGGTGAATATCTAGTTAGTTTTTCCATCAAAAGGACCAGAATTTTCAGCTCCATGCATGACAAATAGATTATGACCATTAATGGTCATTCAAATGCACCAAATTGGCAAAGATGCCCCACTACGTAGTATATGCATACATGGGTAAAGGGAAAGGAAGAACACAAATCAAAAGACCATGATAGTGAAGGTTAAATCAAAGGATTAAAGGGGCTAATCATGAATTAAAGGAAAAAGAATCGTAGTTAAAGGCAAAGTTAAGAATAAAATAGTAAAATAGACAAAGGAAGACAAATCCAAGTTTAAAAATAGCTCTCAAACAGAGTTTAAAGGATAAATTTAAAGGTAGATTGACACAGAGGCGGATCCGAATGACTAAACAAACAACATTTACTTCTTCAGGGGACACTTCTTACCACCTACAACCCTGTTTCATTTCAATAAAGACATCAACATTTATTGAAACAGTTAGAGATATTTCTCAGCTACTCAACAGATTATTGAAAAAGTTATTAAGAAGTCTTAAAAGTCAAACATTTCCTAAAAAAGTTAGCTCAACAGTTAAGTTAGGAGTTATTATTACAAGTGAGTCAATATCATATATTTTTCCTTGGGCCTTGCATGGTCTCAAAGGTCAAAAACACATTAACTCTATAATAAATACAAATCTAAAACCCTAGCTTAAGATCACCTCTCATTTTTCGGATAAATACTACATGTATGATTCATTTTTATTGTTGGTTGGTCGGTTAGTGGACTAAGAGTTGTTGAGTTAGTTGTTGAGTCGCTAGAGTCGGATTTGAGAAAAACTTTGAGTTGCGTAGATATGTTGCACTAGAGTAATGTAATTGTTTTGAACATCAGTAATACAAGCACGTCCATAGGATTCTTGAGCTATGTTAATGGTGAAGTTATCCTCCTTTGTCAATGTTTTCCTTCTTTTTTCCATTTTTTCCATTATTTCTCTTATAGAAGAACAAAAATTTTTAGATTAGGATATGATGTCTCTAGCACCCTAATTCTGTCTAATTTCTTTATCTTAATGTTTTCTTCTGCAAGGTCCGATTAGAGAATTCTTAATTTCTCTTTGGTTCCACCTAGCTTGTTGTCTTGGAAATGATTCAAGTAGAGTCAAGCCAAAGAAGTCTATGGTATGCCATGTCCTTTGGTGTAGCTTGAAATATTGTTTTAAAGGCCTTTATTTGAAGTTTACTTAGTGGGGTCCAACCAAATAATTCTATGGTATGCTCCCTGTCCTTTGGTTTGTCTTGAACTATTGCTACAAAGTTCTTTTCAGCTTGATTAAAGAATTCTTAATTTCTCTTTAAGTTATGTTGACTATTATCTTAAATGTTTTCTTTTTCTCAGTAATTCTAGGATTGTTGGATTGTTGTCTTAAAAATTTTTCTTATTAGATTCTCGCTAAAGAAATCTATGGTTTGCCATGTCTTTTGCTTTTTTCTTAAACAATTACCTAAAAGGCTTTTTCTTGTTGAAGTAGAGTTAAAAATATTCTTAATTTCCCTTTAGTTTTACCGATTTCACAACTTGTTGTCATTTCATATTTCATCTAATCTAAGAGATCCACTTGATATAGTTAGCTTTCCCTATGAAAACCCTTGCAAAATTGATGAACAATTAAAGCCTTTTATGACTCCATAGCACAATGGATTAATGTTTCTCATAGTCTATCTATTCATCCGAAACACTCCATCAATTAATCCCACCATTGATCTATCAACCAATCAAACAAACAAATAGTCCTAGAACTTCATAACTAGCCTAAAATTAGAAAAACAAAATCATAAAGATATATCATTTACAAACACTTACATAGAGAGAGCCCTCTCGAGTCTAGGAAGGATAGGTCCTTGGATCCCAAAGTGGTTTTATGTGGTTCCCCTGCAGAGTTTTTTCTTTCCAATATTGCAAATCATGGGGGAGCCAACATAGTGGCGACCATACTTGGGGAATATTGAGTTATTAAACAACTTTAATATCATCTCAAGAACTCGAAAAACCCTCATTTTAACTTAGACGAATCAAGTGTTAGCCAAGAATGGTACCTCGGTTGCCGATGGTGGACAACAACCAACCTCAAAACAATTAAAAATCCTCCACCTGGGTGACTCCACCGGTTTTTCGAGAGGCTCTGCCGACTCCACCTGTTTTCCATAGACTCCACCGGGGAAAAATTATTTTATCATTAAACCTCAAAAGAACCCAGCCAAGAATACTTTATGGATTAAGTATCTCTTTTTGCAGATTAGTTTGTTTCTTAAAATTGTTATAAATTTTAGCCTCTCTCGATTTTGGGTCCAAATTACGGCTTCTAGAAGAATCTATACCGTATCTCATCCCGACCCAAATCCTCCCGCAATAGTTCACAACCCCCGAAAGCATCCTTAGGAAATCTCCTAGATCTAAAAGTCCAACTCGTTAGCGGACCTATCCACAAAGTAATTTCTCTACCCGAAAGCCTTAAAAACTTCAGAATATCCTCTCCGACCCCACCCTAGAACAAATCTTGCTCTAGGACTAGATCTCGAGTTAGATAACCCTGTATAATTTTAGACCCATCCACCTTACAACAGTAATCATGTTGTACTAACCTCATTCCCCTCTTTTTTCACCTTCCCTCCATTTAACCATGTACCTCCTTTTGTCAATCCTCCACTTGTTAACCCTCCTTTGTTTCCCCAACTACGTATCATGGAAACATGGTATGCTCCATTATTTCTACCATTGCCTTTAGTTGTTTTTTCCACAAGACTACCAGTCCAAGATTCCCTTATATGATGCAAGTAGTTCTACTACTTCTCAACAACATGTGGATAGGATGAATGACTACTTTTATAGACAAGAGATAGATGATGAAACCGTTAAACCTCGGAATGTTTGCTCAAAACTTAGGGGGAGAGGCAAGAAAATGGTTTAAAGGATTAACCCCTAATACTATAAATGACCTCCTACTTTTCATCAATTATTATTAAACAAATGGGAAGTCAAGAAGAACCCTCTCCAAATCTTATCGCAGTATGAAAACATTAAGAGAAATGTTGGAGAGGGTGTCCAAGAATACCGCACTAGGTTCAATAGTGTATGCAATGCCCTCCCTACACACATGAAACCTCCACAAGGTCTAGCTCTAATGAAATTTCTTGATGGTTTTGATCTAGATATGGCTTATCAATTAATAGAAAGAGAACCCCTTACATTAGAAGACATTCAAAGGGGTGCGAAGTGTAGAAGCCAATACGATTGCTAAAAGATCTAGAATGAAAAATGAAAAAAGAGTCACATATAGGGAAGAAGTTGTACCCTCCACATCGGATACAAAGATTGATAACTTAGTTAAAACCATGAAAAGGATGATGGAGAGGATTTGAATGTGAATGAGAGAGCTTATCCTAGAGAAAACCAAACGAGCTTCCTCAAAAAAGAAATCAAAATTAGAACCAAAATCAAAACTTTAGGAGAAACCCCCCTCAAATAAGACAAAGAGGTCCCGATCAGTAAAATCAAGCCTTCTTTCCAATAAAACTATGCGGATGAGGATGAGGTGGTAATTTAACAAACAGAGGAAAACCATATCAATCTAATGGGAGTAAATAATTAGGATATTGTTTTTCCTCACCGAGGAAGAACAACGCATGTTTTCCCCCAACTCAATTAAAAGAGGAAAGCCTAAAATCCGAAGAATATAAACAAGGCTTTGAAAATTACATCATGGAAGTGCATAGACAATGATGACCTCAAAATCAAGAAAAACCAATATAATCCCAAGAGAAATACCTCCGAAATTTCTCGCTAGGAAGAGCCCCTAAAATATCCCTAAAAAGACAACAGAAAATCCAAACATAGTGGCTGAAAGTTCGATAGAAATAAAATCAAAATCATCCAACCTAGTGGAAAACAAAGTGGTGACCAAATCAACATGTTGTGAAACCAGCTCCAAAAATAGAAGAAAAGAGATATCAACGCCTTAGAAATAAGCCACTTCGAGGGGGAAACCTCCAATACATTACATGAATGAACAATTCTTGGATAATAAAAATTACAAAACCTCCTTTCTATATATAGGAGTCCATAGGGCCACAATGTAATCCTAGCCAACCTAACAATAATAATTTAAGGGCACAATAATAACAATATGGGGGTTACAAGGGTACAATAATAATAATAAGGGGGTTACACTAACAACAATAAGGGACTATACTAGTAATATAGGGACCTAACATGCCCCTCTCCTTCAAAAAAAGTTTTGTCCTCAATGCTTGAGTAGCTCCGGGTGCTTCTGTATAAAATTCTCATCCTCCCATGTAGAATCTTCATGAGGTAAGTTCTTCCACTTGATGAGATACTCCGAAATTGATCGATTGCATAGTTGTCGACTCTGGTTTCCATCATCGTTTTAGGTTCCAATATGATTTTTTCCTTCCTCATCAAGTTCGGCAATATTGTTTGAACTGGAAGATTTTCACCTATAACCTTCTTTAAGCATGAAACATGGAAAATTGGATGCACTCGTAAAGAAGCAGGAAGCTTTCAGCTTGTATGCCATAGTACCAATCTTTTGAAACACCTTGTAAGGACCATAGTACTTTGGCAATAATTTATTATCCTTCTTAGCTTGCTTGAGGGACATTTATTTGTATGGTTATAGCCGTAAAAATACCCAATCACCTACATCAAAAATTCTCTCACCGCAGATGTTTATCTGCTCGTTGTTTCATTCGATTTTATGCCAAATTCAGAGTTGTCCTTTAAGAGTTGGAGAACTTCTTGTTGATGCTAGATGTGATCTTCCACTGCTTGAACCTTCGAATTTTCTCTTAAAGATGATGTGATGGATGGTGGATGATATCCATAAAGTGCCATAAATAGGGTCATTTTTTGCCGTAAAGATGGAAGCTTGAAGTGTTATACCACCATTCAGCCGAGAGGTAACCACTTGACCCATTGTGTTTGTTTATCGTATACAAAACAATGAAGATATCCTTCCAAACATTTATTTACTATCTCAATTTGACCATTGGATTGAGGATGATAAGATGAGCTATGAGCTAATTGAGTACCCTGTGACAAGAAAATAACTCTGTTCAAAAAATTTCCAAAGTAAAATGGGATCTCTGTCAGCTCACAATAACCCTTGGGTTTCCATGTAGCTTTTGAATTGTGTCCATAAATGTAGTAGAACCCGTACTTGATTTAAATGGATGAGATAATGCACAAAATTGTGCATACTTGGTAAGTCTATCAACTACCACCATGATGACACTCTTTCCTTCGGACTTAGGTAAACCCGTGATAAAATCCATTGAAATCTCCTCCCAACGTTGACTTGGAATGGATAAAGGTTGTAGAAGACTCGGGATCTTAATTGTCTCAACTTTATTATGCTCGCAAACCAAACATTCTCGCCACAAACTTTTGAATATCGGATTTAAGGCAATCCCAAAAAAAATTCTTTCTTCACCCCCGTGGTAAGTTTTTAAAAAATCTCGAGTGTCTTCCTAAAGGAGAAGTGTGCAATTCCAAAATAATATTTTTTTTTAGTTGGAAATTCATACAAAGATATAAGAGATCTTTGTACCATAAGGAATCATTTTTCCAACTAAATGTATCGGATGTACTGGGATCTTGTTGCAAATTTTGAATAAGTGTCCACACTTCTTCATCCTTCTTCCATCCATCTCTTGCTTCGGTTATCCAATCTGGTAGGATAATATAAATGGCACAAAGCAATGCTTCCACCTCTTCATTATTTCTTGATAGTGCATCTGCAACAACATTTAGCTTCCCTTTTTTGTAGATTATTTCAAATTCATAACCCAACATCTTTGTGACCCATTTTTTGTCGTTTCTTCGAAAGATAGTCTTTGTTCCAAAAAAGTGTTTAAGACTATCATGATCAGCTTTTACCTTGAAGTGTCTTCCCATTAGGTAAGTTCTCCATTTCTTTAGTTCATGCACTATTGCTAACATTTCCTTCTCATAAATAGGTTTCGTAAATACTTTCCTTTGATTGGATGACTTTCAAAAGCAATGGGTCTTCCTTCTTTGCATTAAAACAACACCAATTCCACTTCCCCGAGGCATCACATTCCACAATAAAGGTTTTTTGTGAAGTCCGGCGTAGCTAAGACCGGTGCTAGGCACATTGCCTCTTTAAGATGTTCAAAGGCCTTAGTTGCTTCAAGAGTCCATGAAAATGCATCTTTCTTCAATAATGTTGTTAGGGGTGCTTTGTTATTTTCCCATAATTCTTAAAAAACTTGCAATAATACCCGTTAACCCTGAGAAATCCTCGCAATTTCTTTATGGTTGTGGGGACTTTCCATTCCTTAATGGCTTTACTTTTGTTAGGGTCTACCTTAACACCCTCGTGAGATACAATATGACCCGGATATTCCACCTCTTGTACTCCAAAGAAACATTTGTATGTTTTTGCATATAATTTTTTCTCCTCGCAATAGTTTGAGCACCTTGTCAACATGTTGAACATGATCCTTCCAAGACCCGCTATAGATTAGTATATCATCAAAAAAATACTAGCAAAAATTTTTCTAAGGAAGGGTTTGAAAATGGAATTCATCAACCCTTGAAATGTAGAAGGTGCATTGGTAAGGCCAAAAATGCATGACCAAAAATTCATAATGACCCTCATGAGTTCGAAAATGTTGTTTTCGTAATATCTTCAATCTTCATTCTAATTTGATGATATCCCGAACGAAGATCCAACTTGGTAAAATAAATTGCTCCATGTAATTCATCCAATAATTCATCAATTACAGGAATGGGAAATTTATCTTTAATGGTGAGCTTATTGAGCTCCTTATAATCAGGGGCACATGCGCCATGATCCATCCTTCTTATGTACCAATACTACAGGAGAAGACAAAGAACTTTGACTAGGTTGAATTATACCAACCTCTAACATTTCTTCAATCACACGTTCAATTTCACTCTTTTGTACATAAGGATATCCGTAAGGTCTGATGTTTGTAGGAACACTTCCTAGAA
The DNA here is from genome assembly GCA_034641835.2 of Pinus albicaulis. Lineage (NCBI taxonomy): Eukaryota > Viridiplantae > Streptophyta > Pinopsida > Pinales > Pinaceae > Pinus > Pinus albicaulis. Next base: position 1,051,257,894 of record CM076581.1, read on the forward strand.
TCAAATGAATAGCATGATCATGATCATGAATAGGTGGGAGTCCTTTAGGAGTATCAAACACATTTGAATGATTGTCCAAGACTCTTTGGAGATCCTGGGAGAAATAGATGATTTTGATGTTGGAACTTCTAGTGAGCATAATTGTGCAATTACACCTCATTGTTCTCTCTTCAAAAGCTTTGTCATGACATTAGAGCTTACTATCTTTCCCTGGCTTCCTCGTGATACCCCGTAATTCGATTTCCTTCCTTCCGAAAAAAATTTCAATAAAATTTCTTGAAAATTAAAAAGCTACCGCCCCAAAGATTGTAACCATTGTATTCCTAGTACAACCTCATCACCTCCCATTGGGATGGAAAGCATTGGACTATTCAATACATATTCTCCCATGGATAGCTTGATATTATGGCATTTTCCAGGGAAATTTATAGTTCCTCCATTTGCAACCATCACTTGACATTCCAGTGTTGGGTATAGGAAACAATTCAATTTCTTGGCTACCTTACAATGAATAAAATTATGGTTACTACCCTGAATCAATCAACACTATTACCTTTTTTCTTCTTGATATGTCCTTCTATCTTGAGAGTTTGAGGAGTGGTAATTCCGCCAATTCATTACACGATATGGTTAGACTCATTTCTTCCTCTTATAGGGTTGGTTCCTCGGTGTATATCCTCTTCTTGTTCATTTTCTTCTTCCTCTTCACAATCTATGTAAAATAATTTCTTCTCAAAGACACTTATGACCTTTAGTGTATTTGCTATCCCAATTGTAGCAAAGCCCTTTTTGCTCTTTTTTTCTTCCAATTGTTGTGGTGTCAACCTTGTAGGTTGTTGAAATCTAGGAGTAGCAACACTTCCTCTTTATAGAAGTGAGTGGTAGGCTTCCTTGTCGCTATAATTTTTACATTCAATTTTTCTTGCCAACCTGAATGCCTTCTCCAATGAATCAGGTTCCAAAACGCAAACTTCATGTTGGATGTTATCCTTTAAAGTACCTATGAAGAGATCAATCATGTGTCCCTCTATAATATCAGTTACCCTTATATTCAAATTTTGGAAGTCCTCAATGTGCTCCCCCACTAAACCCTTTTGTTTGATATTTATCAATTGGCTAAAGAAGGTGTTACTCTTTGTATCCTCATAATGTGCTGTCATTTCCTCCGTAAAAATTGACCAAGTGATAATTTTTTTACGGGAGAAAAGCCATCGATACCATACAAATGTATTTTTTTCTAGATGTAAAGTTTCAATGCGTACCTTTTGTGTATTTTGCACATTATTGAGATCAAAATATTGCTCCATCCGTAGTATCCATGTTACGGGATCCTTGCCATCAAACTTCCTCATATCCATCTTTGGAATATGGTGGTTCTTCCTACCAACATTATAGTTTATGAAATCACGATTATCATTTATTTTATTATCATCATGAGTTTCCTCTACTATCTTTTCACCATTAGGAAACATTTTTTTGTATCAAATTTGTCAAACCTTCCATGTCTCGTTTAGATCATTCTTCATGTTTTCCATTTTTTTCATCGATCTTAGCTTCCATGTCATCCATCTTAGCTTCCATGCCAACTTCCATGCCATCCATCTTAGCTTCCAAAACCATTCATCTTATCTTCCATGCCTTTCTTCAAACCATCCATCTTAGTTTCCATGCATTTCTTCACAACTTCCATTTCATTTTTTGTTGCTCTTTGCAATAGCGAAATTTGGTGCACTTGTTCATGGACTTTTGATATCTGATGTTGCATTTCTTCATCTTCATGAGTCATAGTAGAGCCTTCTGAAGGCTTAATGGATGTTGAATTATTTTTAGGAGGTATTTTAGAACCCAATATAGATAGCTACGCTCAGTAGCCCTTTGGGATCAACTAGAACTGATTTTTCAAACAAGACTTATGCAATTTGAAAAAAAAAAAAATACACACCTTTTTCTTGATTTTGAGGAGCTTGATATTGAAACTGAATTATATTTGTGATTTCGGATCTTCAATATCTGAAATTTGGCCCTGAAGTCACCCTCTAAATCTTCTTGCGAATTCAGGTCTGACCTGATTTAGATTCTTCAAGACAAAGTTATGTCCAATCTCCCACAATGACCCAATTATGGACTAGTTCAGTATAGCAAACTTGTATGACTTTCCACATGTCATTATTTCCTCCTTTGGCTCTGAAATTGATAGAAAAGAAACTAAATTCCGTGTATTTACGACCACTTTTTACAGCATTCCAATTCGATGCTCAGAGAGAGAGTTATGAAGGTTTTCCCACGATAACCTCTTTGAGATGAAATTCGGGAGCCTGAAAAAGACCTAACTTCCACAGATCATATCTCTGAAAATATTGTGAACCAAGCTCTGAAATTTTGTGACGATGTTCTTCCAAATTTTGGCTTCACTCTCTAAACATTTTAGCTTCTTAAACTTCGTAGAAAAAAATTTTAAGTGCAAATTCCGCGATGACCTGTTTAGGTTAAATTCAAGAGCCTGCAAAAAGCCCTAACTTCCACAGATCATATCTCTGAAACTATTGTGAACCAAGCTATGAAATTTTTAGATGATGTTCCACAAGATTTTGGCTTCGCACTCTCAAAATTTCAGCTTCTGAACCTTCATAGAAAAAATTTATAGCGAAAATTCCATGATGACCTGTTTGGGGCAGCGTAACCCTAGAATCCAAAGCTCTGATACCAAATGTTGTGAAACTAGCTCCAAAAATAGAAGAAAAGAGATATCAAAACCTTAGAAATAAGCCACTTCAAGGGGGCAACCTCCAATACATTACATGAATGAACAATTCTTAGATGATACAAATTACAAAACCTTCTTTCTATATATAGGAGTCCATAGAGCCACAATGTAATCCTAGTGGGGCCACAATGTAATCCTAACCGACCTAACAATAATAATTTAAGGGCACAATAATAACAATATGGGGGTTACAAGGGTACAATAATAATAATAAGGGGGTTACACTAACAACAATAAGGGACTATACTAGTAATATAGGGACCTAACATAGCACTAGCAATGCAGCTAGTGCCCCTAACAAGAATTTTTTAACTGAGTTCCCTAATAAAAACCAGCAAGTTGAAATTGTTGTGAAAACAGTGTCTAATAAGATTGATTTGAAACTTACAAAAACTCAGGCACCTTTCAGTATAGAGAATTAAATTTCCAAGATTAAAATATCCATTCCTATAACTGAATTAGTCACTCAAGATGTATATAGATCCCAACTTTTGAAAGCTTTAAATATAGGAGAAAATGTTGATTCTGTAAATTTAAATGATGGCAAGCCTAAAATTCTGTTTAGACCAGAAGTAGAAGGTAAATTTCAATAGGGAGGTGTTCCTCCATTTTATGTCAGTTTAAACATACATGATAAAATTCTCCACATTGCCATGCTAGACTCAGGAGCTCCACACAACCTCATGCCAAAGGTAGTAATGGAAAGACTAGGCCTTGAGATAACCATACCATACAAATATCTATACTCTTTTGAATCCAGTAGAGTTAAATGTCTAGGCCTAATTAAAGATATATGTGTCAATCTAGCACAAATACCAGCCAAGAGCCTAGTAATGGATATTGTAGTGGTTGACATTCCTCCTAAATATGGCATGCTCCTTTCAAGATCATGGGGTGCTAAACTCCAAGGTACCCTCCAAATGGACATGACCTATGCTACCATACCTATCTTCAGTCAACCAAGAAGACTATATAGGGAAACTCACATGAAATACATGGTTAGAAGTCAATAAAATCAAGATAACTCCCCTCTTTATTCCATTCACACTGACCTTGATTCATTTATCCCTTACAATGATGAAAACATCAATGAACAAGTGATAGAAAATGATCAACCAAATAAGTAAGAAGAGGAAAATGAGGAGGAATAGTCAAAACAAACAGCCCAAACAGGACATAACAGCAAACATAGTAAATACCATGAAGAACAAAACAATGACAAACATAGTGGCAGCCCCAAGGACCAACATAATGATAAATCTGAAATTGAACCTCTTTGGAGTATGAGCTTTAATGGTTCTTGTGGAAAAATTGGTTCGGGAGCAGGTGTATGGGTGCATAACACAAAGAACAATCATGCAAAAGGTCACTCATACAAGCTACATAGTTGAATATGGGGCACTCCTCCTAGGGCTACAATTACTGAAGAAATTAGGAGCCAAGAGGATTTCTGTTCATGGGGATTCTGAGCTAGTCATTAGGCAGATTAAGGGAGAATACACAGCGAAGCATCCTAGATTGAAAGCATATATGGATGATGCTCTTGACCTCTTGAATACATTCAAATAATATGATCTTACCTGTGTCCATAGAAACCAAAACATCCTTGCCAATGGTCTAGCCTTTGCAGCTAGTACATGCCAAAAACCTTATCACAGCAAACAATACACACTACAAGTCAAATATAGACCAGCAGTCCCTGATAACATAAAATATTGGCAAGTTTTTAAAGGAGATAAACAGATAGAAGACTTCCTGTAGTCCAGAAATGGGTTTGAAATGCCAAATTCAAACTCATATCATGAAGAAGACTACTCTGCTGAGGAACAAACTGACAAAGAAGAACCTCCTGATAATGCTGATATAAATTTGTTAGAAAAAAACACCCACCCAAAACAGAGCTGTGTACAAATTCAAAAAAGAAGACTTTGAAGTACTACAGTCCAAAGATAATAATTTTCCAAAGGGATTGGTTCCTCTAGAAGAACTATTTGACTTTAATGATGTCGCTAGGAAGCCAAAGATGGAACCCACTAAAGCTGAAATAGAAGAATGCAATATAGGCAGTGAACAAGAACCCAAAATGATAAAACTGTCCAAAACACTGCCAGCTCATATCAAACAGAAATACATGGAGCTTTTCAAAGAACTTACTGATGTTTTTGCTTGGAGCTATGAAGATTTAAAGTCATATGATACTGAGATAATATAGCATAAGATCCCTCTAAAAGAAAACCAAAAGCCCTTTAAACAGGAAATTGCGCAGAATAAACCCTGTGCAACTACCAGAAAGAAATCAAGAAAATATATGATGCTGGAATAGTAGTCCCTCTGAGATACTCAGAATGGGTTTCAAATCTTGTATCAGTGAGGAAGAAAACAAGAGAAATTAGGCTATACATAGACTTCAGAAATTTAAACAGAGCCTCCTTAAAGGAAAACTACCCTTTACCAAAAATGGATCACATCTTACAAAGGGTAGTAGGCTCCAAAAGAATACCTTTGCTAGATGACTTTTCAGGATACAATCAGGTGCTGGTACATCCAGATGATCAACACAAGACAGCTTTCACTACACCCTTGGGAACCTTCATGTATGTTAAAATTCCTTTTGGGTTGATGAATGTTGGGCCCACTTTTCAAAGAGTAATGGATATTTCTTTCTCAGAAGAAATAGGTTACTTAATTGTGATATATCTGGAAGGCATCACAGTCTACTAAAAAACTGATGAAGAACACCTAGCTCACTTAAGAAAATTATTTGAGAAATGTAGAAATTATGGTTTGTCTTTGAATCCCAAGAAAAATTTGTTTGGCCTTCAAGAAGGAAAACTTTTAGGCCATATCATATCTAAAGAAGGAATCAAGATTGACCCAAAAAGGGTTGAAGGAATATTGCAAATTAGACATCCAAGAAACATCAAAGAGCTGTAATCTTTCATTGGGAAGATAAATTTCTTAAGAAGGTTCATACCAAACCTTGTAGAACTCCTAAGAAACATCACAATCATGCTGAAAAGAGAAATAGAAGTCAAGTGGACCATGGAAGCAAAGCAATCTTTTGATATGGTGAAACAAGCTCTCACACAAACACTAGTTCTAATCAACCCTGATTTTACCAAAGATTTCTTCATCTTCTCCTTTGCATCAGAACATACATTTGCTGATGTCCTACTGCAGAAAAATATAAAAGGACAAGAAAATCCCATAGCATTTTTCAGCAAGGCATTAAGAGATGCACCTCTAAAGTACAACATAATGGAAAAACAGGCTTTTGCCTTAATTAAGGCATTGAAAGATTTCAAATTTTACATACTTCACTCTTACATCATTGCATTTGTGCCTCACACAGTGGTAAAAGACATACTCACACAAGATCCTGATGGAAAAAGAGGTAAGTGGATTGTTGTTATATTAGAATATGATCTGGAAATCAGACCCGCTAAGTTAATCAAAGGGCAAGGACTAGCTAAACTCATGGCTGAAACAAATTTCCAAGCACTGGACATAAATATGATTAATGCATTTGATGAACAAGAGGAGTTGGCAATTCTACCTATTGAAGAAGAATTTCTAATTCAACTTTTTATGCTGATATATTGTATGTGCTTTTTAATCTTAATGTTCCTCCTGGTTTGTCCAAAACAAAAGCTAGATTCTTGAAGTTAAAGGCTGTAAATTTCTGAATTTTAGATAAATTTTTATATTGGAAAAATGCTAGTGCTTTATTGCTTAAATGTTTGCCTGAGGATGATGCAGATAAGATCAAGAATGAGTTTCATGAAGGAGGAGGCCACCTCTATTGGAAAACCACTGTAAATAAAATCCTTAGAGTTGGTTACTATTGCCCACCCTCTTTCAAGACATCCAAAAAATGGTAATTTCCTATCATAAATGCCAAATATTTGAAGGAAAAAGAAAACTGCTGCCATTACCTTTCCATCCAATTTATGTTGAAACTCATTTTCAACAATGGGGCCTAGATTTTATTGGAGAAATCCACCCTGCCTCCTCTGCCCAACACAAATGGATCCTCACTATAACTGAATATTTTAAAAAATGGATAGAAGCCATTCCTTCTAGGACTTCCACAAACTCAATAATCATCAAATTCCTTGAAAACCACATTTTGTCTAGATTTCGCTGACAGTTGTCCTAGAAAAATCATCACTGACAATGTTGCTTCCTTTAGATACAAGAAAATGGTGGACTTTTACCACAAATATCATATTACATTGGGTCGTTCTACAGCTTATTACCCTCAAGGTAATGGGTTGGTTGAATCCTTAAATAAAAGTTTGGTGAACATCATTAAAAAGTTGTTGGAAGAGAACAAAAAGAAATCATGGCACAACAAACTCGTACATGCACTATGGGCAGACAGGTTAACTAATAAAAAATCAATTGGAATGTCTCCCTATCAACTAGTGTATGGAGCAGATGCATTTTTCCCAAAAATCTTGGGAGTGTCAATGATGAAGCTCATCCAAGAAGCACGGTCTGAAGAAAATGATATCCAAAGAAGAATAAACCAAACTGTCCTGCTGCAGCAAACCAGAGAAGAAGTGTACAACAGAACACAACAAGTGTAGGAAAACATAAAAAAATATTTTTGACAAGAGGACCAAAGCAAATGATTTCAACATTGGAGATAAAGTGCTGAAGTGGGATTCAAGAAGAGAGGACAAAGGCAAGCATGGAAAAATTGACAATCTATGGAAAGGTCCATACATCATCCATTCGACAAGAGGTAATAATGCATTCTTTCTACAAGAAATGGATGAAACAGAGTTGTTTGGGGAACCTGTCAATGGCAAGATACTCAAACATTATTTCAGTTGAAGATCTTAGTTTAAAGCTTTATTTATTGTATATAACACTGTCTAGATAAAACTAGAAAAATAAACACAAAAAGAAATAAAAGAAGAAAAGAGGGCAGATAAAAAGAAAAGGTAAAACCCCCAAATGCCACTACTTGTAAGAAGAAGTCTTGTTCATTCATACTGCCTAATCATGATTGAACCAATTTTGAATTTCTGTTGATAGGTTAGTAAATGAGGATTTGCCAAACTGTTTAAACTTAGCTTATCAGTAGATTAGATAGGAAAATATATTGGTTCCAAAGTTCAAATCTGAACCAAAGGGAAAAGAGAGGGATGAATGACAAATTTCATATAATAGCCCTCAATTTTACTTTTACTTTTTGCAAAAATAAAATCTGTGTACAACTTGTCCAAAATGCCACAGTTCATGACAATCATGCTACTTGATCTTGATTTGGTCATGTTTTCAATTTCCTGTTAATAGGTTAGAGAATGAAAATCTGTCAAACTGTTTAATCTTGACAGATAAGTAGATTAGGTAGAGAATAAAAGAGCTCATCAGTCTAATCTGAGCCTTTAGATGATATAAGGGTAGAAATAGATAAGTTTTTTTCTTTCAAAAAGAAAATGATGTCAAGGGTTTGCCAGTCTAAATTCACCCAAATGAAGTAAAAATGATAGGAAAGGATGACGGGTAGGTAGAGTTAGGTTGCAGCAAAGCATGATTTTCAAGTTTTAAAGGTCACAGTTTCAAAGAACAACAGAAGATGAGCAATTACAGAATGAAAATTCTGCCAGGTACACTGATATACAAATTCCAGAGATCTGAACTCTGAGGTTCTTGAAACCTCCCAAAGGAGCTTCCCTCCCCAGTTGGAGCCACTGTTATCCTCCTATATTCTATAATATCACTAGGTGACTATAAATTTTCTCCAATCTGTTGAAGATAGCATTTCTTGACTATTAGCTATCTTCAGAAATATCATTGCCTTCATTATCTTCCTGAAACCTTTTTCACTATACCTCATTTTTCCTTCTCGAAATTACCCTTTTGCCTTGAGGACTTGTGTTTGAAGTTAACCCTTTCATTCTCACCTTTTTCCCCTACCCAAAGATCCACCCTCATTTCTAAAAAAACCCATTAGCCCACTCACCTTCATCATTCTTTCTTATTCACACTAAAACAATGTAAAAAGTTATTTTTACATTGTTTTAAATAAATAAAGCCCGAACCTTTATAAATTTAGAGCCCCCTACTTTCAATTTTTTAAACCCCACACTTCGTTAAAAACCCTCCATATAACCCTTCTCCCCTCTTCTTTAAAAATAGGCACTTCTTCTTATTTTATTAAATCTCTGGGCCCCTCATACACCAAACCACTTGGCCATATAACCTCATCCTACCAAACAAATTAAGTGCCTCCGCTTAATGTTTAAACCTGGCCCCCACCATATCTTTGATCCTCCACCACATAACCCCTGGGCTCCACCCTTTTCAAATACCTGCTGCTTCACCGTTTCCCTGACCATCGTTGGATCAATCCCTCGATATCCAATGGTCTACAGTTGTTATCACACCATTCTCAGTGTGGGGGTTAACCGCTCTAAACCTCGTGAAATGGGTGGTTTTACCGCTTGTACCCTCCGCCATGCGGCGCCCGCTCTATGGAATCACATCCACCAGCCCAAGCCCGCTTACCACCTTTGCTCCATGCGAAAGCCGCCTCCCTTACATGTGAAAACTGCCATTCCGCCTCCCGCCATAAACCAAAACCACCACTTTTTTAAAACACTCCAAAGGCCTATGCCTTTGCGATAAGCCTTCAATCCACTATTAACGCCTTTGCATGCACTCCTAATGCCTGAAAATTCCCAAATAAAAGCAGAAACCCCTCCTTCGCAGGTTTTAAAAACTAATTTGTTGTTTTTAATGTACAGGTAATCATGGCAGAGATGTTTAAATGCATTTCTGGGGTCCTACAGCATCTGAATAAACTCCCTCGGTGACGATCCAGTTAGTTTTTCCATCAAAAGGACCAGAAGCGCCAGATCCATGAATGACAATAGATTATGACCATTAATGGTCATTCAAATGCACCAAATCGGCAAAGATGCCCCACTGCACAGTAAATGCAGACATGGATAAAGTGAAAGGAAGAACACAGTCAAAATATTGTGACAGTGAAGGTTAAATCAAAGGATTAAAGGGGTTAATCATGAATTAAAGTACAAAGAGTCAGAGTTAAAGGCAGAGTTAAGAAGAAAACAGTAAAACAGACAATGAAGACAAATCCAAGTTTAAAATGGCCTAAACAAGGTTTAAAGGATAAATTCAAAGGCAGATTGATGGAGAGGTAGATCCAAATGACTAAACAAACAACATTTACTTCTTCAGGGACACGTCTTGCCACCTAAAACCTGTTTCATTTCAATAAATACATCAACAGTTATTGAAATAATCAGAGATATTTCTCAGCTACTCAATAGTTATTGAAAAAGTTATTAAGAAGCCTTAAAAGTCAAACACTTTCTAAAAAGTTAGCTCAGTAGTTAAGTTAGGAGTTATTATTACAATGAGTCAATCTCATATATTTTTCCTTGGGCCTTGCATGGTCTCAAAGGTCAAAAACACATTAAATCCGTAATAAATACAAATCTAAAACCCTAGCTTAAGATCACCTCCTCATTTTGCAGATAAATATTGCATGTATGATTCATTTTTAGTGTTGGTTGGCTAGTTAGTGGATTAAGAGTTGCTGAGCTAGTTGATGAGCTGCTAGGCTGGATTTGAGAAAACTTTTAGTTGCAAAGATCTGTTGCACTGGAGTAATGTAATTGTTTTGAACATCAGTAATACAAGCACGCTCACAGGATTCTTGAGTTATGTTAATGGTGAAGTTATCCTCATTTGTCAATGTTTTCCTTCTGTTTTCCATTTTGTCCATTATTTATCTGATAAAATAACATAAATTTTAGATTAGGATATCACGTCTTGGCACCTTGATTATATCTTATTTCTTTATCTTAATGTTTTATTCTGCAAGGTCTGATTAGAGAATTCTTAATTTCTCTCTGGTTCCACCTAGCTTGTTGTCTTGGAAATGATTCAGTAGAGTCCAGCCAAAGAAGTCTATGGTATGCCCTTTCCTTTGGTGTAGCTTGAAATATTTTTTTAAAGGCCTTTCTTTGAAGTTTACTTAGTAGGGTCCAGCCAAAGAAGTCTATTGTATGCCCTGTCCTTTGGTTTGTCTTGAACTGTTGCTGCAAAGTTCTTTTCAGTTGATTAAAGAATTCTTAATTCTCTTTAAGTTATGTTGGCTGTTATCTTAAATGTTTTCTTTGTCTGAAAGTAATTCTAGGATTGTTGGATTGTTGTCTTAAAGGTTTTCTCATTAGAGTCTGGCCAAAGAATTCTATAGTTTTCCCTGTCCTTTGGTTTTTCTTAAACATTTACCTAAAAGGATTTTCTTGTTGAAGTCAGGGAAAAATTTTAGGATGGAAACTCATCCTAAAGATTAGAAACCTTGGCGAATCTTACTAATCCATAATATGAAAAGTATAAAATGAATAGTCATATTTTAGTAAAAATATTAAAATTTCTAGTGATTTTATATAGTCTCTATAGAATTTTGGCGATTTTTAAGGTAAAATAATATTTTCTTATAAAATTTGGGCGAATCACTTGTAGGAAAAAATGGGAATTCGCAAATATTTTTTTTGGAAAAAACATGGAAAATTAGCCCATCTACGAATATTAGCCCCTAAATTTTCCATGGTTGAAGTAGAGTTAAAGGATTCTTAATTGCCCTTTAGTTTTACTGATTTCACAACTTAATGTCATTTCATATTTCATCTAATCTAAGAGATCCACTTGATATAGTTAGCTTGCCCTATGAAAAACCTTGCAAAGTTGATGAACAATTAAATCCTTTTATGACTCCATAGCCTAATGGATTAATGTTTCTCACAGTCTATCTATTCAGCTGAAACACTACATCAATTAATCCCATCATTGATCTATCAACTAATCAAACAAACAAATAGTCCTAGAACTTCATAACTAGCCTAAAATTAGAAAACAAAAGCATAAAGATATATCATTTACAAACACTTAAATTAAGAGAGCCCTCTCTGAGTCCAGGAAGGCTAGGTCCTTGGACCCCAAAGTGTTTTGATATGGTTCCCTACATAGTTTTTCTTTCCAATCTTGCAAATCACAGGGAGCCAACATACCGAACAAATGACCCTCCATGCTCTTTAAATAGAGATCATGGACCAATCAAGTGTTAAGCCACGGATCAAGTGTCGTTAATACAAAGGAGAGAGTGAACCGTCGTATAACTACAAATAGTGACCGTCGGAGTATAAGTTACGAATGTACATAGTAAAGAAACACACTTTACCTAACTCTATACTAGACCAAGTTATACTTAACTATTTCCTATGTGTCAAAATATCCTAACATCCCCCCTTAAGAACAACTTGGGATAGGATTGAAGTATTTACAAAGGTGACACAAAAGGAGCCTATTTCCTATATGTCGAAATATCCTAACATATGTGGCTTTAATGGTTGTTATCTTATGGTTATTTCTATGGTTATATGCTGATTATAAGCATGATTATGTGACTAGTTTTAGTCATGGTTCATTTCATGTTTTACTTGTAACTGAAAGAATAATGGATGCAAGACCTAATTAATGTTAAGACAACTAATGGGAGAGGGTGGTGATCCTCCTTGATAAGTTTCATATGAATTTGTATTCCCATATGTTCATTCTTATATTCATGACCTATAGATTTCATGGTTGTGAAGTGTTTGATAGAATTTCAATCCTGGTTGGGGATAGTAAGGCCTAGTCCCTGTGTCATTTTTTGGTTTACAAGCATTGTCCTTGTGTAATTTATGATTTCTGAAATTTACAGGGATTTATGGGAAGAGGTCTAGCCCCAACCATGGAATCTAGCCTTAAATTCCATAGTCGTTGGCACAATACTGAGTAATTTAGTCCACAGTCGCATTGATGCAGGTTTATGCATGTGATTGGGAGGTCTAGTTGCATTGATTCCTTGGCAAGAGAGTGACTAGGGTTAAAATTCAGTGAAAATTCAGATTGGGTCAATGGATGGACACCTGGAGGGGTTAGGTTACTCCTGGAGGGTCCTGTGGCACCTGAGGGAAGTCAGTAAGGTTTGTTTATCGACTCCATTTCCTTAAGGTCACCTAGGAGGTTAAGTCTGGTCATAACTTCTCCTCATCTCATGTTTACCCCGAGCAATCTGACGAAAGTGGGTAAACCTGAGGGGAGGTGTTGCGTTACAACTACACTACTTGCCTAGTCTGTATCTATATACACCATCAACCTAACGCCATCACTTTGAGTAAATCTTAAACCATATTCGATTGTACCTCATGGATATCATAGAACATGTTTTGTTGTTGTCCAATGTACCCTCTTAGATTCAACCATGAATTCACTAAGAGTGTTCATCGTCAAACATATATTTGGGCTAGTGTTAACCAAATACATCAAAGAGTCAATAAGTTGTTTATACAAGTTGGGGTCCACTGCATTTTGCACCGACGCATCTATCTTCCTCCAATTGGTAAACATAGGAGTAGACATGGGTCTATTGTCCAGCATTCTAAATTTATTCAGAATCTCCATAACATATCTCCTTGACCAAGGAAAATAATATATATATATACGAAATTATTAAAGTAACATAATAAGATAAAAAGAGATAGAAATTTAACAATAATGATAATAATAAATATAAATCTAAATATAAGGAATAATAAATCAAGAATAGAAAGAATGAAAGAAATATATAATAATTATAAAGAAATATAAAGGATCACTAATAAAAATGAGAATATAAAATAAATTATCATAAATAAAACAAAAAATAAAAAGAATAGCCATAATATAATAATAAATAAAATTTGGAGTCACTAATTACAGCAAGGGAAATAATTAGAAAAAGAATAAAACAACTAGGAAATAAAAGGGAATAAAAGCAAGGGAACAACAAAAGAAAATAAAATAAACAAGGAGGCAAATTAAGAAGAATACATCGAGGAAAGAGCGGGGATCCAATTTCAAATGATTATCAAATCGTCATCTCTATTAAGGTTGTTGGATGAACGCTTCTCAATCTCAATGGCTTCTGTGATGATAATGGGAAATATTAGCTAGGACGCAAGGATCATCAATACAAATGCGATGCTTGGTTTTAGAAAAATGTTCAGCAAAAGAAAAAGTTCTGGAGCCATTTCATTTGGCATTGCTTCTACCCAATTTCACTTCAAAGAGTTTGTTGCCTTGTATTAATTGCATTCTCTCTGCAACTTGGTTTCCAAAATATCAATTTCAATTGATGAAAGCCACTGAGGGTTTGTTTACCTTTTCTCTTTTGAAAATATCAGGAAGACGATTTGTCATGGAATTTGTGTGATTTTTTGGCACTATGCCCATAGACAAAGAACACTTGGATTCATGCACTTGTCTGAAAATCTTGAACCTGGGACATTTGATTGAAAAAAATTTTAGCACACGTATCTTTCACATCTAGCTATGTGCTTTTTCATTGGTATTTTTTATTTGTTTTGGAATGGGATATATCTAACATCGACGAAGTTACAATGCTTATGGCCTTTAGTCTCACCAAGACTTGTAATTCTTGTTTTCATGTAGTGAAATGAACTATGGATCCTTGTGGGATCCCTTCCTTGCCTTAGTATTGTGATGCTTGCTAGACTTAGTAACATGATTTGGAGATTAGTCTTGGGGCTCAATATTTATGTTTTATGGAAGAACCTAAAACTTTGCATACCAATCTTAGTAGGCCAAGAGCACAATTACACCTATAAAACCAAAAACGTTTGCCAAAATTATAAAATTTTGTTACAAAAATTTATTGCGCCGAGAGGCGCATTCTACAGCCAAGTATGACCCCGATGTGTAAATATGTCGGAAGCCAAAAAAAAAAATGTCGGCTTGAACAATAGCTTACATAAACATATAAATGAACAATTAAAAATTTATTAAAAATAAATTTAAACGATATAAACTTAAAATATGAAGAGTTTACTATCACTTAAAAAAGAGATATGGTAAATAAATAAAATATGGTAAATACGTAAAAATATAAATAAACCATATGTATGGTAAATAAATAAAACATCTTCTTATATTACTTAGGAGGTATGGTAAATAAATAAAAATATAAATAAACTAGAGGTATGGCAAATAAATAAAACCAATTTTTAAATTTACTCAATAAACCACTTTATATTTACAAAAACTCAAAAACAGGTTTTATTTAGGTGAAGCCTATGGGACAAATTATTATTAATACCATGGGCAAAATACCATGGGACAAATTATTAATAAAACCATGTGCAAATACCATGGGCCAAATAATATATTTATAAAATAGGTATGGTAAATAAGTAAATATAAAAGAGGTATAAAGAGGTAAGGTAAATAAATAAAAATATATCAAATACGATTAGAAATCAAGATCTAATTATATGAAGTATAAGGGTCAAATACCATGGACCAAATTATTATTAATACCATGCAAAAAAAAAATTTATTAAATTTAATATGTTTAGATTAATACAATATTAAATTTATTATATTGTAATATATATTAATATATCATGATATATGATAGAGGTGGAGAAATAGGGGGAGTGACAAGGGAGATATGGAGATAAATTGAAGGAGAAGGGAGAAGAGGAATGAAGAGAGAGAGAGGGAGAAGAGTGAGAGAGTTAGAGAAGGGTAAGAGAGGGAGAGGGAGACATAAAGATGGAGGTGGGAGAGAGATAAGGAGAGAGGGAGGGAGAAGGAGAGAGGATTCGAGGGTAGAGAGTGAGAGAGAGAGAGAAAGAAGGGGGAAGGGAGAGGGGGGTAGGAGAGAAAGGGAGAGATAGAAAGGATGAGAGGTGGAGGAGAGTGAGGAAAGGAAGAAGAAATACATAGAAAGGGAGTGACAAGGGAGAGATGGAGAGAGAGTGTGTATTCTTATGGGTGGGATAAAGATACATAGGAGTGATGGAGACAAGGGGGAGAGAAGGAGAAAGGAGGAGTGATGGAGACAAGGGGGGAGAGAAGGATAAAGGGATAGAAATAGTAAGATAGTTGGAGAGTGAGATAGAGTGATGGGGGAAGAGAGAGGATTGGAGGATAGAGAGAGAGAGAACGAAAGAGAGATAGGGGGTCAAATGGAAGGAGGTGAGAGAGGAATGATGAGAGAGGAATGATGAGAGAGAGGAAGAGAGTGATGGGGGAAGAGAGGATTGTAGGAGAGAGGGAGAGAGAGAGAGAGAGAGAGAGAGATAGAGATGGGGGAAGATAAAGGGAGGTAGGAGATAGGAAGGAAAAGGGATGGGACTTGAAAGAGAGGAGGAGAGAGGGAGGGATAGAAATATGGATTTGGAAGGGGAGAGAGGGAGGGATTGAGAGATGGAGAGAGAGAGAGAGATGGGGGAAGAGAAAGGGAGGTATGAGATAAATGGAGAGAGAGGAAGGAAAGGAGAGGGGACTTGAAAGAGAGGAGGAGATAGGGGAGGAGAGAGGGAGCTATATAAATATGGATTTGGAGGGGGAGAGAGGGAGGTATTGAGAGATGGAGCTGGATGATGAGAGAGGGAGGGAAGAATAAATACATAGAGAGTGATTAGTGGAGAGAGAGGGGGAGTGACAAGGGAGAGATGAAGAGGGAGTGTGTATGTTTTGGGGTGAGATAAAGAGACAAATAAGGAGATATGGAGAGAAGGGAGGAGAGAAGGAGAGAGAGAGGCATATGGTAACAAATTTGGAAGGTGAAGATAGAGAGAGAGGGGGGAGAGAAAGCAAGAGAGAGAGTGAAGAGAGGTAGGGAATGAGATATGAAGATGGAGAGGGAGAGAGGGGGATGTAAGAATAAAGACATAGAGGGTGAAAGGTGGAGAGAGAGAGAGAGGGAGTGATAAAGAAGATGGAGAGAGAGGGAGAAAGGGTAGTAGGAAGGAAGAGAGATAGAAGTGAGAGAGAGAGAGATAAAGGAAGAGAGAGAGAGAGAGATAAAGGAAGAGAGAGAGAGAGGAGGAGGAGGAGGAGGAGGAGGAGGGAGTGATAGATAGATAGATAGATTGGAGAAAGAGAGTTATGTTTTGCAGTTGATATAGAGAGATAGAGTGAGATATAGATATAGAGGTAAGGTGGAGAGAAAAAAAGATAGATGGAGAGAAGGAGGGAGGGACAAGGAAATTGATAGATATGGAGTGAGAGAGAGTGTGTGTATGGTGGGGTGAGATAAAGAGAAAAATAAGGAGATATGGATGGATATATAGATATATATGGGGGAGAGAGGGAAGAAGGTTTCCTGTAGTAGATACATTGATTTCAGTGTAGATGGTGATTTCTAATCCTATTTGATTTCTTGCACTAGATGAATTGATTTTGGTATAGATGTTGATTTCTAATGATATTTGATTATTTACGCTATATGGATTGATTTTAATGTGGATGATTTATAATCCTATTTGACTGCTTGCACTAAATGCATTAATTTCAGTGTAGATGATGATTTCTAATCCTATTTGATTGATTTCACTCGATGCATTAATTTTAATGTAGATTTTGATTTTTGTTTATATTTGATTTCTTTCACTACATGAATTGATTTCAATTTAGATTATTTTTAATCCTATTTGATTGCTTGCACTGAATGGGTTGATTTCAATGTAGATGGTGATTTCTAATCCTATTTGATTTCTTTCACTAAATTCTTTGATTTCAGTGTAGATGGTGATTTCTAATCTTATTTGATTGCTTGCACTAGATGCATTAATTTCAATGTAGATGTTGATTTATAATTATGTTTGATTGCTTGCACTAAATGCATTGATTTAAATGTAGATTATTTAACTAAATGCATTGATTTAAATGTGTATGATTTATAATCCTATTTGATTCCTTGCACTAAATGCATTTATTTTAGTGTAGATGGTGATTTCTAATCCTATTTGATTGCATGCACTAGATGCATTGATTTCAGTGTAGATGTTGGCTTTAAATCCTATTTTCCTACTTGCACTAGAATCATTTATTTGAGTGTAGATTTTGATTTCTAATCATATTTCATTACTTGCATTAGATGCATTGATTTTAGTGTAGATGTTGTTTTCTATTATTATTTTATTTCTTGCATTAGTTGCATTGATTTCAGTGTATATGTTGATTTCTAATTTGATGTAATTGGATGTATGATGGTACATTGATTTTAAAGTCATTGGATTAATAGTGTTTGTGCAATGATTTTAGTGTAAGCACAAAAAATTATTGACAATGTACATTGATTTTTGTGTTATAGTAATTCAACCTATTAATATTGGAGAGCAAGAGAGACAAGGTATGACGTTTACTACAACAGCTCGAGCTAAATATTTAAATGGTTTACGATTCCAACTGTCCTTTTCAAATAATCAATATGAAAATATGACAAAACTAACATGGGTGAAAATAAGAATAGTAGAAGAAAATAGTTTGAAATCGATCACAATGAAGACTATTTGTAATTGACTACATTCTTATTATTCACGTTTCTATCATTCAATATTATTACATTGTCACTTTGTATTCAAAATTGTATTTCATCATTAAAGTTATTTTACAATATTTATCATCTCAACAAATTGAGGTAACTAATCAAATTTAAAATTAAAATGACTCAATAAATCTCAGACATATTTAACATATTTAAAATTGTTATGTTAATATTAGATGTATTTACATATTATTGATAAAATTAAGCATATGTTCCTCATAGATTTTCCTTGGTCGCACACGACTGAAACCAGCCTAGATCCATCTTAACTCTGGATCTATCAAGTGCCAAGAGGGATCAAATCTCTCGAGGTGAAAACCTTTCCTCAAGTTTTGCACTCAAAAAAGAGGTTTTCACCTCGAGAGATTTGATCCCTCTCGGCGTTTGATAGATCCGGAGTTAAGATGGATCTAGGCTGGTATTTGATAACATTGGCTCCAATGGGGATTTTATCCTCCCTTCGAGGTAGAAAATAATGATGGACTGAGTGCCTATCCATTAGGTTGTTCCAAAACCTTGTATATAACCTATTTCAATCCTCAACCAAATATACTGCAAACTAAAAACCATACTATAAATTGTAAGCTAAAAACATCATGCTAAAAAAAAAATCGATACCAAACCATGTGGAAAACTTAAACTGACACTAAAATCGACACTAAAATCCACTTCTTATCTATGTACAACCTCCTACTCTATTATGGTGAGATAATTGCCCAATCAAGTGATACAAAATTTCCAATGTAACCATAAAAGCAAATGACTACATAACTAGATTATGCTCACTGATCCGGGCTTATACATGAATGCAATAGAATATAGATATAAACACAAACACATATATGCGAGATAAATAAAACTCCATTTCATTAATATCAAAGAACTGAAATATGCTTACATACAAAATGGAAATAAACTAGCTCAAGCGATGGTAGATTATCTTTGTGAAGAGATTAGGGGGATACATGCCTTTGAATTATGTTACAATGAGGCTCAAAGGCATATTTATTATTGAGAAAAAATGGAAAACCCTAAATATTCAAAAACCTAACCATGGGAGATGAAGTGCTAAAACTATGGGCCCTGTTGGGGTAAATTGGTAGATCAATTTCTCAGGGTCATAACTTCATCATATGATCTCTCTTTGATGCATATGATACCTCGTTAGAAATATATATCTGAAGACTACAACTTTAGACTAAAAGTGTGTGTCATACACTCATTTTTCTCCCTTTTCCAAAAAAAAACGTCGTTTATGGCCTAGAAACGACTCCAAAAGTTCTGGACCCGAAATACTGTCAAAAATAGTAAACTATGCTACAATTAAGGAAATGGAAATTGTGTTGCCATTAAGGAAACTAAAAAAAAAAATGGTGGGGGTCCAAGTGGAATAGGCAGGTGGCCATCAATATCCACCCAGATCACTCACACTTTCCTTAAGCAAAAAGAAAATATTAAGAGATAACAACTCAAAAACCAGTTGAAACTAAAACCCATAGTTCATGAATACTGCAAAGTTATCCTTCCTTTAAGATTGCAACAAGAATGAAAAATAATCTTCAAGAACATGAAAAAATACCTTTTCTTGGCAATCAACAAAAGGAAAAAGACAAGCTCCATCTCTAATTGTTGCTTGTTCTGCGTCATGATCATTCAAAAATGAAATGGAAGCAAATTGTTTATGTTTACTACCATCCATGTCAAGGAAAGCTTTTATATGTTCTTGAACATTTTCATATGCAACAACTAGCTCGTTTAATACTGGAATGTCCTCTTGACTATTACAAAAATTTAAATTTATTATTTCAAGAGGTATGTATTCTTGAATTACATCTTCATGTTCAAAAGGATTCAACACCACAACTTCGTTTTCACTATTTTCCTCAAGATCTAAGTCCCAACTGCCATGTGTGGGCACTAACCTTCCATAAAATGTAAACTCATTGTTTTCTTGAAACTTACGATAGTAATTTTGTTGAGCTTGTAGCCTAACATCCTCAAAATCTGAAACTTCATGTATATTAGCTTGAAAAAATGGATGCACAAGTAACCTTTTATGTGAACATGAATTGAGAATTTATTAAGCAACAAATTCAACACATGTTTGAGAAATATTCTCCTTAATTCATTCATCAACAATTGATAAATTAAGATGCAATTATGTGTCACATGTCTTTGTAGACAATTATAAAACAAGCATGCATATCTTGGATTCACCCGATATAACAATTTACTAAAGTTTAAATACTAAATTGGAATTAAAAACGCAATCACTAATCACATGAACATGAAGAAGAATCAAATCACACATAACACAGATAATTTCTCGGGGAAAGCTTATAGCTAAAAACCCCAATATCTTCTATTGTATATTAATCATGGATCATGAAACAAATACAATGTCTTTCTCTTCTCACAAGAGCCTCCAACATTTAGCTATCTGTCTCACACTGCCTCACAGAAATCTGACCAATACTTAGTCAATTTTCAGCCTCCTGACAGTCTGCCTTGCTTGCGCAATCCCTGATGGTAAAGATCCCTAAAAGATAGGAATTATTGTCTGCCTTGACTGCGCAAGTATCATGGGCACTCCAATGGGTGGTTGGCTACATGTGTGCAAGCCAATAATGTCACAACTAATAGTCAACCTCCCTTTCACCTAGATCTCAAATGGGTCTCCACTAGATCTGACACGCATGCAGCTAATAATAGTAAATCTTCATTTGCATGTGAGATCATTGATTGTGAATTAATTAATATCTAATTCACTTGATCTCTCACTACTTGTATCTTCGATTACAACTAGCACAATTGAGTTTAACTCACTTAACTGAGTTAAACTATTTACAAATTGCATTAACTAATGAACCACTACACTTCGAACTCTGTTACAACTAGAATTTACTCTACATGCCTCACCAACTACCTCTAACTCGAAATCCACTAGCTAACTGAGTTTTCCAATTTCAGTTTAACTCATTCAAGTCCACATTGAGAATGTATTACAGTGTAATATCCATCTAAATTAAGGGATAGTAAAAATAGACATGCACCCAAAAATAGCACTGTGAGCCCCACCCTAGTTTGGGTGCTTAATGCACTAGGAATGGGTGTTGAATCTTCTTGTTGAATCTCAACACTCCCTGTCAATAAGAAAGGGATTATCCTTCACCCCGATCCTGTATCTATGGTATTCAAATTTGCCCCTAGTGAGCGCCTTCGTCAAAATATCTGCATCCTGATCTTCCATAGGAATGTACTGAAGCAACATGATTATTCTCTACACACAATATCTGAGATGATGGTAATGGATATCTATATGCTTGCACCTATCAGGAAACAAAATATTAATCGAGAGTTTAATGCAACTCTGATTATCACAATGAATCACTGTCGGATCCATTTTAGAAACAAACAAACCAACCAAGATCTTTCTCATCTAGATAGCCTCACATGTAGCTTGACTTGATGCCATGTATTCAGCTTCTGCTGAACTGAGTGCCACGGATCATTGCTTCCTGTTGTACCAAGAAACTATTGTCGACCCAATGCTAAAGATCCCTCCTGATGTGCTCTTTCTATCTGATGGACTACCAACCCAATCTGCATTTGTGAAGCCATGGAGCTTCACTCCCTCTGTCTTTCTATACCAAATTCCATACTCTAATGTGCCCCACAGGTATCTCAGGACATGCTTCCCCGCCTTCCAAAAGAGCTTGGTAGGCTTAACCATAGCTTAACTCAGCTGGTTAACTACATAGCAAATGTATGGTCTCATGTTCACTAGATACATTAGCGAACCCACTAACTGTCGGTAGACAATAGCATCCACTACCTCTCCAGAAGTAGCATCCTCTTTCCTCCAATTTACTAGAAGAGGAGTATCCATGGGTTTGCAGCTCTCCATGTTAAACTTACCCAGTATCTCCTTTGCATACTTTCTGTGAGAGAAAAAAATTTCACCATCTAGCTGCCATATTTCCAATCCAAGGAAATAATGAATGAGTCCCATGTCCTTCATTTCGAACTCCCTTGAAAGATACTCCTTGCATGAGTGTATCATCTGCTCATCACCAGTCAAAATTAAATCATCAACATAAATAAAAATGATCAATAGCTTACCCTCAACTACAATCTGGTACAGGTTTGCATCTGCTTCACTTTTGGTGACGCCCAGTTCGGTGAAATAGTTGTCTATCCGAGTGTACCAAGCACGGGGTGCTTGCTTCAGCTCATACAACGCTCTTTTGAGTCTGCACACATGTGACTCACTGTTGAAGATTTCAAAACCTTCAAGATGCTCTATGTACACCTCTTCCTCAATGATCCCATTGAGAAACGCAGTTTTCACATCCATTTGATGAATGTGCCAGCCCATCTGTGTTGAGAATGAAAGGATGGATCTTATGGAATACTACCTTATGCCAGGCACAAAGGTCTCATCATTATCTATCCTCTCAATTTGTGAGAATCACTGGACCGCAAATCTGGCCTTGTATTTCTCCACACTCCCATCAACAACTTTCTTTACCTTGTAGATCCATCTTAATCCAACCACTGATTTGTCGACCAGTTTTGGAACTATCTCCCATGCACTGTTCTTGACAATGGATTCATACTCCTCCACCACTGCATCAACCCAAGTTGGTTGCTACACTACTTCCTGAAAGGAAGATGGTTCAGTCACAATATATTTTCTCGTGAGAGCCATGTATCTAGTAAATTGGTCAGGAGACTGTCTCTATCTGCGCTGTGAAGTAGGGGCTCCTACATTCTCCGCAGCATCAATTCTTTGTTGGGTGTGGAGCCTGAATATCTTGTTTATTTTGTGTCACAGCATTGGACCCCTGTACCTTAATGGGGGCGGCAACGCCGCCTGAAATTAAACATTTCGGGAATATAAAGGGGTCGCGATTTATGGAGCCTCCCTCCTAGTGGGGCTCTGTGCGCTCCAAGCTAAAAACAGATGTAAAATTGCCTTGTAAAAGTATATTAATTTCTAGTCAATCTGGGCCTTTCATTAGGCGGATGATCTGATAGTAGAAGTTATGTTTATTTTAGGGTTTTTTTCCCTAGAAGGCAACCCCTCGCTTTGTGTGAGGGTATTGTATTGCAGCTGTGTATCAAATGTGTATTCTTAGAGCGAGAAACATATAGGGAAACTGTGAGAGAGAATAACGGATCTGTTGTAGGTTGTGTCTCTTCATTTTTGCTGGATAATAGAAAGGAAGGACTGGCTGTTCAGGGTGGACGTAGCCCAAACTGGGTGAACCACATATATTTGTGTCTCTCTGGTTTTATGTGTTTTGTGTTCTTGTGTTTTCCGCATATTTTATGTGTTTCATTGCTCTGTAATATATATAATTTTCTAACATTCTTAGCCTATCAGCTTCTATGGTGTGCCTTCTGCCATTTCTAAGGGATGGCTCTGCATGAGTGGCTTCCTCCACTCCATGATCCTCTGCATGTGGGTGATCCACATCTTAATTCTCATCCTTAGGAACCAATAGTTCCTCCTCTGCATGCAAGTCCAGCTCCCTCTCAAGGGACAACCGCATGGCTTTCCCCTCATCAAATTTTATATCCTGTCGCACAATAGTCATTCTGTTGTTTGGAAAATACACACGATAATTCTGGGGTGTTTCTGTGTACCCCACAAAAATCCCGATCTCAGCTGTCAGTTCCAGCTTCTTCCTAGCGTCCTTTGTCACATGCACTTAAACAAATGAGCCAAAAATATTAAAGTGTGAAACATCAGGTTTCTTACTAGTGAAAGCCTCTTCAGGTGTACTCATGCCAAGTACTCTATGAGGACAACGGTTTTTCACATAAACTATGGTGTGCATGCTTCTGCCCACAAATGCATTGGTAGGCCATGATCATGCAACATTGCTCGTGTTGCACCCATGATTGTTCTATTCTTCCACTCCACGACCCCATTCTGCTGTGGTTTATGAGGCAATATGAGTTCTCTTCGAATTCCTTATTTGCTACAAAATTTATTGAATTTTTTAGAGATGTATTCTCCACCATTATCGCTCCTAAGAGAATTCACTTGCTTCCCCGAATCTTTCTCCACTAGTTCCTTAAACTCATAGAACTTAGAGAATGTTTGATATTTATTTTGCATGAATAAGATCCATCACTTACGAGAAAATTCATCAACAAATATTACATAGTACTTATGTTTTTTTTTTGAAGCAACAGAGAATGGTCCACACACGTCTGTGTGAACTCTCTCAAGGATCCCCGAGGCTTGATTCTCCTTCTCATGAAAGATGGACTTTACATACTTCCCCATGGTGCAACCCTTGCAAGGATCTAACTAAGCAAGTGTTCCCATTGCAATTCCAGTAGAAATATGATGCATGACTTTCAAGGCTCCATGGTGAAGATGGCCCAATCGCTTGTGCTATAATTCGCCCTCATCCCGACTCACCACTTTGTCTGCCTTGCCCATAATTTTTGCGCAGCCATCTACCTCTATATTGTAGAGATTCTTAACTTGAATCCCTATCCTCTTGGCTTTTCTTGTTGTTTTATGTCGTAGGAAAGCTTTTCCTTCACTAAAAACAACATCATAGCCTTTGTCCTCCAACATTACGACTGAGACTAAATTTTTCTTCAGACCTAGTAGATGCATTACATATTTTAATTGAAATGGTTTACCTAAATGTATTTGAAATGTAATAGTACCAATCCTAGTAGAATTTTATCGTCCATCATCCCCCATTTCGATATGCATATGGAGATCTTTCTCCTCCAAGTCACTGAAAAGTTCCTTGTCTTTTGTCATGTGAAACAAAGCACCACTATCCAAATACCACACATGCGATAAATGAGAATTCAAGCTCAAATTGTAAGGCAAGGACCTCACCAGCTACAGATCCAACAACCTTCTTGTTCTTCTTCTTTTGTGGACAGTTAGTAGCAAAATTCCAACGTTCATGATAGTGAAAACACTTCACCTTGGACATGTCCTGCTTCTTGCCTTTGGACTCAGATTTAGAATGGAATTTCTTCCCCTTCCCCTTATTCACCTTGGAAGCCAAAGCACAATCCTCTTCATCCTCATTCTTAGATGAAGAGCCATCTCTGGTGTTCCGTCTAAACTCCTCTGGCACCAAATCCAACCATAGTCATTCCCATTCTAGAAATTTTTCCTGTCCGTTGACAAAGTCTTCATAACTATGCCAACTCTTAGGAATTCCTAGGACATCCAAACTCAAAAAATCATCATCAATGACTATTATTCCCACACTCCCCAGTTCATCCCGACATTGGACAAACTTCGTGAGATATTTTGGAATGGTGTCGCCCTTTTCCATCTTGATCTTCTTGAGTTTATCTTTGAGCACCAATTTCCTAGGTCATTGCTGCTTTGGAATAGATCTATCAAAGCCTTCCACATTACATATGGTGTGGCTTTCCCATGGAGGTTTGAGAAAATGTGGTCTCGTACTCCCTCCAACAAGATCCTCCTTGACTTTGCCACTTTATTTTTCCATGCATCAATATTTGCATCATCTGTCACAACGGGTTTAGGAATGTCATTGTCGATGAATTCCTTCAAGTCATTGTCTTCCGGTACTATCTCCATCCTGTCCTTCCAAGAAATATAGTTCGAGCTTCCCTCGAGTGCATACTCTAACCTCAAGCCATTGAAAGCCTTTTTGATCTTGAATCAGCTGTAGCACCAAGAAATTCTTTCTGCAAATTCGAATTCTATCCAGTCACAAACGCAGCTCCTAATTCACTTCTGCAATTTCCTGTGCTCTGATACCATGTAGAAAATTATACAAAAAACATGTATATCTTGGATTCACCCGATCTAACAATTTACTAAATTTAAATACTCAATTGCTTCTAAAAATATTTTGCGGAATTAAAAACACAATCGCTAATCACATGAACACGAAGAAGAATCAAATCACACGCAACACAAATAATTTCCCAGGGAAAGCTTACAGCTAAAACCCCCCTATTTTCTATTGTATATTAAGCATGGATCATGAAACAAATACAATGTATTTCTCTTCTCACAAGAGCCTCCAACATTCATTTATCTATCTCACATTGTCCTCACTAAAATATGACCAATACTTCGGCAATTTTCATCCTCCTGACAACATGTCTGCCTTGCGCAATCCTTGATGGTAAATATCCCTAAAAGATAGGAATTATTGTCTGCCTTGACTGCACAAGTATCATGGGCACTCCAATGGGTGGTTGGTTGCATGTATGCAAGCCAATAATGTCACAACTGATAGTCAACTTCCATTTCACCTAGATCTCAATTGGGTCTCCACTGGATCCGGCATGCATGCAACTAATAATAGTAAATCTTCAGTTGCATGTGAGATAATTGATTGTGAATTAATTAATATTTAATTCACTTGATCTCTCACTACTTGTATCTTCAGTTACAACTAGCACAATTGAGTTTAACTCACTTAGCTAAATTAAACTATTTACAACTTGCATTAACTAATGCACCACTGCACTTCGAACTCTGTTACAACTAGAATTACTCTGCATGCCTCACCAACTACCTGTAACTCAAAATCCACTAGCTAACTAAGTTTTCCACTTTCAGTTAACTCATTCAAGTCCACATTGAGAATAGAATGTCCATCTAAATTAATGGATAATAAAAATAGACATGCACCCAAAAATAACACTGTGGGCCCCACCCTAATTTGGGTGCTTAATGCACTAGGAGTGGGTGTTGAATCTTCTTGTTGAATCTCAACAGACTGAAATAACAGTCTTTTCAGTCTCACTGTCTTGAAATACATCTTCATGTTAGTAAGAAATAAGATTAAAAGAAATTATAATCCCTTCTTCTTTAATCACTGACCCAAAAGATGGCTAAGCTTATTGAATATCCATTTCCTTTTGTTGATTATTTAAGGTTTGAGAAGACTGTTGAAAAGTTTTGTCATTCTCAGTAGATAAAATTTTCATACTAAGGTCATGTTTTTCTTCATTCACAATCAAGGAAGGCAATGTGTTTTGTTGGATATATTCCTGAATGTAATACTAGCCCTTGGTTGATTTCCTATGTAAATAAAAATAAGACCAAGGTCATGGGACAAGTATTCCAAGTTGAATGTTGCATAAAACATAGTGATGGGTATCACTAGTGATAAATTAATGGCTATGGAAATTGGAAAAGGCATTGGCAAAGGCAAAGTGGAAATAATTGGAATTTATTTATGACAATAAAGGAAAATAGGAGAAAAGGGAGATGAAGGTTCAATGATTTGTGTGAGAGGTAAATTGAAGGAAAATGAAGAAATATAGACCTCAATGATAAAAAGAAAATTAGAGGATCAGTTCACAACTTTTGGTCAGTTTGGTATTTGGCTCTCTCATTCATTCTTTCATTCTCTCATACTCTTGCACACTTAGAGTATTCTTGGAGAATTTTTGGAGCATGTTGGCATACATTGGATTTGGAGAAAGAAGGCAAAGGAAAGCAAGAAAGTGAAAGGGAATAGTTGGATCAACAACTATAGCTAGATTTCTTTGCAGGAAATAAGGTGTATGTGTGATTTGCTTGCTGATTTATGGATATATGATATATGCATGTGATTTTTTGGTTATGTGTTATCATTGTCATGGATATTTTCCTAGATTAACATTTTTTTTAGCGTTGCCTTGAAATTTCCTGGATAGCCATGGTGTTGTGGGTTTTTCCGCTTCATTATATTCTTATTTGTGCTCATAATTTATTATGGTTGTGGGTTGGAAAAAATGCTTTGGAAGCCTAGAACAACTTGGGTTGAGTTAAAGTCCTAGAGCCTATGTTGGGACAACTTCTCTAGAGCGCTTGGTGGGTTTGACTATTATTCCCTATAGCCAATTTAGACAAACGCTTTGGAGCCCTAGAAGGTTTTCATTTGAGTTACTAGTTCCTGAATCCATGGACAACTTGGGTAGAGAATGATCTAGTTGGTGTTAGTGATGTCCGACCATGGAGGTGGAATCACTGTAGTTGAGGGTTGAGGTAGTTTGGCCTCTAGAAGCCCTAGTTTGGTTTTTTTTGGTTTATTCGATGAGATCCCACATTCATGCTTGGAATATGGCACGAGGGTGATTAGATGAAAGAGAGATTTGGTTTAGCCCAATCGATGTTCGGGTGGTATGTGGAAGTCCTGACTTGGCTGGAATTTTCATATATTAATAAGAGTTATTCTTCTACTATGATTCATGTATATTTGTAGTGATTATGTTGGTGATAATATGGCTGAGTTTCCATGGTTCCTATGTTGGTTATTTTTTGGTTATATGTTGGTGTTATGATGTGTATTATTTATGGCTCTTATCATGAATTGTTTAGTTATTGAATTGTTGATGAATGTATGGACTAATAAGTGTTTTTGCAGTTATTTGGAGAGGGAATGGGGCTTTCTAGGTGGTTCTCAAATGAATCTCAGAATCTTATGATCATATATGCATTCATGACATGTACTTTACATATTTTCCATGTGTTTGATGAATTTTCTGGTGTGTTTTAGGAAATATAGGTATGTACCTACAACCATATTTCCAAACACAGAAAGAGAGCGAAGCAACCTCATCTTCCAGCTGGGTTTTTCTCCCAAAAGGGTTTCCCAGAGCTTGTGCCTTATGTGTGTGTGAGCTTATTTTGTCGTTTTATGCTTTTCTGCATAATTTATATTCGCATACATGCACTAATTACAATTAAATCTACAGATCTTAAAGGTAAATAAAAATGTAATACTGTAAAATCTCAAATTTTTAATATAATATTATCAGATCTGTTGTGACAAGTTGTCTAGTGGAATATCCATGGCAGTTAACGGATCAATTCTGGATCATGATGGTTTCATGAATTTCACTTTTTTCACTGCAAACAACATCACAGAAGATAACATGATCATTATTCCATACTGGCGGTTTTTGGCATTACTATTTTCCATTTTTTTTACCATTTAGATTTTCTTGCATGTTTATATTCTGAAGCTTTTTTTTTTAACATCTTTACTCTTTGAACCACTACCTTACAGACTGAATCATGATTAAATATTTGGTTGATGGCTTCCATGGTTGATGATTTTTATTTTATATGACTATCTGAAATATGTAACTCATTTTGTTTAAGAAATAAAAAACCAGTCAATTTTTTTCCCTCTGAAAAAAGAAAAAATAATAATAATATATATATAATAAAATATTATTATTGAAATTGAAATTTTAATGGAGAATTCAACACTACAGTTTTCTGGCTTATAAATTAAAGTCTCCATTTCAACATGCCATTTAAGTGGGAGATTACGACAGAATTATATATTTTACCACTAGATAAGGATTTTCAATAACTTACTATCTAGAAATGAAAATAAAATTATTTTACTTAAATTTAAAAAATTAATGGGTTATTAACCTCTCTAATATTTAAAGGTTTTATTTTTAATTTTCAAAAAAAATCTTAAATTGTAGATCTTATTATAATTAATTGTAAATTAATAAATACAAACATTAATTAACAATGATAACACGTAACTTTCATTCTGATTTATATTGATTCATTATTGCTATTAGAGAAGAACAATATTCCCTCAAATAATTTGACAAAAGAGTGAGTATCACGACCACACAATTTTATTTATTGTGCCAAGAAGCGATATGTATAGTCCAATATTGGAGGGATGTTGTAGTGGGGCATTAGTTAAATCAATGAGACATCAAATTAAAAAATAACAATAATAAAACACAATAAATACTCAACCAAGAAGTAATACAAATGATAATTCGACTCAACTCAATTTCTTATATTGCAATTTTGTTTTTATTTATAAACTTATAAATCCATTTTTTCAAAAAAAATTGCAGAACACATTAAAAGAAATTTAAATAATCATAATACATAAACATAACCATGATATTTGAGAATTCATGCTTAAATTTAATAATAACCATATAAAAACTTAATACTTACCAGCAACTCATTTTCTAAATAAAAGAAAAATGACATACTTATATATATATATATTAATTAGAGGTACTTTTGTTTGAGAGTTTTAATATGATTTAGAAAAAAATACAAATAATTATTATAAATTATTAATCAATTTATTATCCAATAATCAAAAGACGAGGGACGTGGAAACATGCCCACGTAATGAATGTGTATATGCAATCCCAATACTTCACATCTATTTTGTTAATAGAACCATTGAATCATTGCAGACCTCGCACTCCAATTTTGATTGTAACCCAAGCATCCAAACTATCTGTCAGGTCTCATTAGTGTAGAGTACCAACTTGCGTCAATAGTGTTTATGCATTCTCGCTTTCTCATTTAGAATGAGCATAACTTGGATGTCGTCAACGGCCAGACAAACAAGACCATCTTGTAGGTTTTGGATCGTGTCAATTCCAATTGGGGTTCTCCATCAGCCCACGCATTTGAGCCTCAACCTGGAAATAATTGGAGATATTTGTCACGCAACCATAGTTCTAGTATAGATATTTATTCCTTTTCTATTTGGAATTACAATGCTAACAAAAACTATCAGAATTCTAGAAGGTTTGCACTTATTTTGCATTTTCTCTTCTCTTGCAAGCTAGGCGGGGGTATCACAATGTTTGTGCCCAAGCATCTTTGCATGCAAGGTGAACACATTCCTCATCGTTGGCTAATGGATTTGGTTGCGGCTCCGTCAGACCATTCTCGGCCAAGAAACCCATTTTCGACATCGAGTTTCCTCAGGTACTCTATGGTTCTTTTATGTCCCTCCTTTGCTTTTATCTTTTGTTTGTTTTGATGGGTCTTATTATTTGTATGCTTCGGTGCCCTTAAATTGGCTCTGTGGTCTTGGACTTTGGGCCTTCCGCTTATTTTCCCTATATCGTCCCCCTTCTTCATCTGTGCCTTACTCTTCTCTTTCGCTTTTTGGTAGTTGTTGGTTGCTTCCCTCAATTGTGTTCTTTTTCGTTTTGTCTATCTCGCTCGCTTACCGTCCACGTGGACCTTCTTACCGTCCACATGGACCTCCTTAAAACTTCAAATGTTGACATTATGAAAATTTTAACTTCTATTGTAATAGTTGAAAATTATTCCCTTAATTGTAAATTAATTAACAATTTATTTTTCCCGACAAACAACGAATAATTTTCCATTACAATTTTCACCAAATTAAGTTCCATGGTAGATAAGCTAGAAATTGAGAAATATGCTAGCACATACAAATAAAAATTAGCATAGTTATTTTTGGAAAAAAAATCTTCGGAAAAACCTAACTTGGGAAAACCAGTGTAACCACTAAGGGTTTTATTATTATGCAACAGTGAGAAAATTTCTCAGTACAAATGGATGCTCAAACTAGTAATCCACTACAAGAAAACTAGACACAAATATTAGCGACACAAATTTTGTCTCACCCGAAACTAATCCAGCTTTGAAACTGGCTCTAAATGGGTTCCATGAAACCCCCACATTAGCCTTTGCATCAAGTCTACACAGGGACTAAGACGCTCTGACTGGAACTGCAACTGATCAAGCCATTTTCCCAATCCAGCCTCTGAGAATGACTCACTGACCCCTTCTGAAACTATTCATAGCATTTGGAAACCAAATCGATCATATGTTTATCTAAATCGAACTCTGCCTCAGAAGCTTTTGCGCTAGCATTTCGCAGCCTCACTGAGAATCTTGGCCTCCTGTAGCTGACTCTCCAGACCTGGAAACATCTTCCTCTAGACTCACTGTCCCCACTCCTCTTTGTCTTTTCTTCCTTACTGAAGCTCGAACTCTTCCAACACTGCTGACTCTCTGGAAAATCGAACTCTCTAAGGAAATCAAACTCTCTGTAGTTCTCACAAGTGTCTCAAGTGTGTTCTCCATATACCAATCGACCTCTAACAACCAATATTAAAGCTTAATCAAGAGCCCAAATAATTTCCTCATCGATTCATGTGAGTTTCTAGATGATTCACATCTTATCTCAATTAATTCGAATCAATTAACCCCTTTTACTAAGTTTAGACTTACAAAATAATTAAAAAATGGGCTAATATTCTAATTAAGACACTTCTAGGTGGAATTTCTAAAAACAACTTTTGGGTTATGGAAAGCTCATGTGCTTTATCCTCTCCACAAATTTTCGAGACTAGAACACCTCTAATGCTACAAAAACTAACACTCCCTTTTAGCGAGGAAGGTGTTCTCTCTAATGTTAATGCACATCTTGCCACAAGACTCTGTCACATTTTTTATGTCTGGTCTCAACCCACCAACCACTGCAAAAACTCTAATTTTGCATATGTGTTGCTGCTGACACTAACATACTACTTCCAACTCTGCATCTGCACTGCAACTCTGTTGTTGTTGCTACTGCATGTTGAAAAGTTTAACTAGGTTTGATCTTCATAATGACATGCAATTGTGACTTTTGTAAATGAAGTAATGAAGAAAATAAAAATTATTTTTGTAAGCCTTTCTTCATGGGTTCCATGAGCAAGTGATTTTATTTTAGTTAGCTCCCATTGAGAGCATTAGGATTTTTCATTTAAGTCAAACAAATTAATGTCATGTATGAAGTGTTATTCCTAAGCATGTGTCAATGTATATGAGTCTATACAATGTCTAGAAAGCCCTCCAAATACAAGCACAATCCTCCTCTTCAAGTCGGCCTTCAAAATGAATGAACAAAGATCAAGTCGGCTCACCTAAATAGACACACCTATTCAACAAGCACAAGAAGACATATTTATGGGAAAGACTACTATAAATATGAGGCTAAGGTACTCACATTTACATAGTGAACACAATTTAAATTACTCTGATATTTTTGGATCATATCACAGATATACAGTTCCGACTTCAAAGGTATGGTTCGATCCTCATAATAGTTCAAACTTCAAGTGAGATCAAGTTCGATGCTATACGATGTTACAAAAAACCAAGTTCTGGTGTTCACACAAACTCATTTATGCAACTCGGGGCCACGTTGATGAATGTTATCTAAAGTGCTATCTCGGTGTGCTACATGAACTCGGTGAAGGCTACAGTTCTGTGGGGAAGGGAATTCAAATCCCTCTTAAGTACATATCACAAAGACAGTGAGGAAGATATTGGTCTCGGTATAGACCACAGTTCAATTTCCTTGAAATAGTAACATAACCTATAGTTCAATATTATGTTTCGGTGTTATCACTGCTAGAAAAATTCGGTGCCTCACAAAAGAAAGGTCACGAGTATGTGATGGAATATCCCAGCGCTGCTACAAGAAAAGAAGGACTCATTGGTATCTCAATAGGCTGTGAATATGGTTTAGTGGTATGTCTTCAAGGCTCAATGAAGAAGAGGTTTAGTATCCTTGTCTGATATAGTGACAATAGTTCAGTGTTTCGGTGTTATCACTTATGCTTCTCACTCTTTAGTCATGGAGTGGCTAATGGGTCAAGGGTCTTGATCTTGGTCTTGGTATTCTTCAATTGGAATCTCTATAAGAAGAACTTGTGTGGGTTTTCCTCTCAAAGAGTGAGAGGTTTTGGCCCTAGATCATAACCTACATGTTGTTTCTCTTGTATATTTATGTTAATGCATTGGTTACTGTTTGATGAAGAAGAACACTAACAAAATAATAAGAAGAAGATACTAATCTAAAGAAGTAAAAAAACATTCACAAAAAAATCACTAACAAAGATAAATCACCTAATTCTAATGCCCTATATTTCTCAACACTGCAACTATTTCAATTGAGAAGCATCCAAATTACTAAAGTATAAATCAACTATGTTAAGTAATAAATATATCTCCTAAGTCATGAATGCTACTAGCCTATGCACTCTCCACTGAATAATTTGTGATGCTGCCAACTCTACACTGAGCCATGTGCTCTGTTGTCAACATTGCATTGCGCTCCTCAACATCTGACTGCTACTACTATGCAACTATCACTGAAAATCTTACTGCATCATTGACATTGATCCATCCTGCTACTGAATACTATGGGCCCTCATAGCAAGGTAATGATCCATGAGGACATCTCAAGGACCCTACCCATGTCTACACCTTTGGGACTACAAATCCATGTCGCCCCACCTCTCTCCTGGAGCTATGGCCGCAAATATAGCAAAATCTTCCTCCATCCTGGAGTAAAACTTGTCGATATCTACAAATGTTGTCACTTGGTCCTGCTTCTCTGTCTTTTCCTTCTTCCTGTGAGGTCACCGCATGTTATAGTAACCAAACTCACCACATCTGAAGTACTTGACCTTTGACATGTCCTTATTATTCTTCTTTCCTCCCTCCCCATGACTGGGACCCTTGGATGCTAGGGCCACATTCTCCTCTTCCTTCTCACTCTTCATGCCCTTGTTGTTGTCTCTGTTGATGCTGCTCTTTACTAGAGCTCGCCTCAACCTCCTCCTGTTGTAAATAAGACCACATATTTTCCCATCCAGGAAAAGTGTCTCTACCCAAAATACTTTGGACAAATACTTGCCAATCCTCCAAGACGTTGTTTAGTGTCAATCGTACAAGCTCTATGGGTTGGGGCACCTCCCAAATGTCTGATAATTGATCGCAGGCCTCTTGAATCCTCATGAGGAAGTGATATATCCCCTCACCCTTTTGCATCCTTATGTTTCTCAACTTCTCATGGAGAAACATATTTTGCTGCTCAAAAAAACTATGATATAGCGTGGAGAAATCATCCCACATCTCTTCAACAATACTCTTATCAACTACATGTGAGACTATATGATCTTGGAACCCATCCGAAATCATCCACTTCGCCATCACCATTTTTTTTGTACTCCTTCAGTTGATCTACATCCTAGGGTACTTCTACCACATTATCCATGTAGGCCTTTAGGCCACATTCATCCAGAAGGAAGAAAATCCTAGCCTTCCAGATGACATAATTGGAGGCTCCCTCCAACCTATCCTGATCTTTAACCCTAGTTGTGGCCATATAAAATATGATCTGAAAAATCCCTCTTCCTCTGCTCAATTTTTGAACTTGTTATTCACACTCTCTTCTAGAGTGAGAAGATCTAATGACAGCTACTGTCGATTTGCAATTAGGAAAATCAGATTTCTAGTCTAGAAACTCTCTTAGAGAAATTTCCCTCATGTTTGCGTTATTTCTCTTCCTCTTCTGCTCAGATTTGCTCAGCGATTTTTCCGTGCTTCTCTCTAGAATTATCTATCGGCTCTACCTCTACCTCTTGGAGTTATACTTGAGCAATTCAAACTTTTCCTACCTACCGCAACTCGAAATCAAATTTCTACTCTGCCACTCTCACTGCCTGGCTAGGGTCTGCGCAGTCCCTGGAAAAACTGTGTTGTTGCTCCCTCTAAACAACGAATTTCCGTAACAACCCTGGTGAAAATTCCATGCAATAAATTTTAATAAAGGAAAAATAATAACCACGGTTATGGGACACTTATTCCAAGCTTAATTTTGGACAAAAAGTTCCTAGTGTGGGTGCTCATTTCAGTTATTATGGCTAAGGAAATTGGAAAATACAATGGCAAAAGAATTTGAAAAGGCATGAGGCATTAATTGGAAATTTATTTATGAAAATAATGGAAATTAGGAGAAAATGAAGGTGAAGAGTCACAAGTTGCAAGTGAGGATGAAAATGAAGAAAATAGAGGCCTCATTAATAAAAAGGCTTCTAAGGATCAATTGGCAAGATTTTTGCTCAGGATTTTTTCAGTTCAATTTTGGAGCTCTCTCTCTTTTCTCTCTCACACTCTTGGACACTTAGATTTTTCTTGGAACACTTCAGCATTAGATAAAGAAAAGAAAATAAGGAAAGAGGAAGCAAATATCAAGAAAGGAAGAACAGGATCAAGCTGCTACAAAAATATTATTTGCAGATATCGCCGTTGCATGTGTGATTTCCCTGCTATATTTTGCATGCATGGTTATGAATGTGTGTTCTTGGTTCTCCTGCTATCATTGGCATGGATTTTTCCAAGTGTGACGGTATTCTTCATCCTTGCCTTTCCATTTTTGAATAACCATGGTGTGATGGGGTTCTCATGTTTTGGTTGAGCTGGATTACCGGATGGATTGGAACCTAAGTGAGGTGGATCTCCAAAAGAAAAGAATACATGTTAAAGCCACTGGCCTAGTAACCCCTCAACTGAACTATGGGTTGTGGTAAATTCAGGTATTGTGTGCCTTGGTGGGCCTAGGAATCCTTGACCGGTGAATTGCAGGATATATGGTAAATCCTAGAGGTGGGTTCTCTCCATCAGGCCTAGGAATCCTAGGATGGGATATACGGTAAATTCCGGAGGCTGGAGCCTCAGGTAGGGCCTAGTGATCCGGTGTGGAATGTGGTAAAACCCAGATATTTGTGTCTCAATTATGGCCTAGTGATCCCTGGATCATACTGTGGATTGCGATAAAGCCTAGAGACTAGGAGACAGGAAAATTCCTCACGGTGTAGGTGGAGAAATCTGGTGGCATCCATGCTTGTTTAGGGCCTAGCAATCTAGTGGGGATTGTAGTAGAATCTCGGTATTGTGTGTTTATTACTTATGTCCTAATGATCCAATGAGGATTGCGGTAAATATTGGTTCTATTGATGAGGGTGAGGTGGTTTAGCCTCAGGAATCCCTAGATGATTCTTTTTTTTTTGAGTCTCTCATTCATGCTTGGAATATGACATATGTTGAGGAATTAGGGATTTTATTAAAATTTCTCTTCTTGATAATTACTTGTGATTTTGTTATGCTTCTTTCACTTAGATCTTATCTTCATTAGATTATTATATTCTTCATCAAGTCAATTATCGAATGCACAAGAAACAAAATGTTTGGGCTTTCAAGCCAGGGCCAAATGATCCAAAATGAATTCAGTTTTTCCTTCAGATCAAAGTCTTCAAATGTAGATGAAAATAGGATCATGTTGAAGTGCTCGTTGACAGGATTCCAATAGTGCGAACGGCGCATAAAACCAAGTTCATATGACGAAGATATTACAAGTCAAAGTTTATGGTAAACTAGGGAAAAATGGCAAAAAAAAGTCAATGGTCAAAGATGATGTCAGCAGGACACGTGTCATCTCGAGAACACGCCACCTGTCCAGGGTCATGTCAACAGATTAGTGACATGTCATATTGTGATTGGTTAGAATGGGCCAATCCGAGGCTGACACGTAGAAGCCTAGATTTTTCCCAATTTGGCCTTGTTTCCAAAATTTTGGAGGCCAGAGAGGATCGAACCCCTGACCTCCTGGAAAAGCTACGACTTAGCTAGATTGTGCTCGCCGGTTGGGCTAACGCATGGTTTGAGATTTGAATGTGGGAATATTTTTTTTATCTGGATATGGTTTAAATTCCACATTAATATCAACGTTACCACCACAATATCTATATCTATATCTATATATATATATATATATATATATATATATATATATATATATATATATATATATTAATGTAAACAATGGAACCATACTATATAACTCGCCATGAGATACATATCATATGATATATATGGATACAAACCACCGCATATATGCCATAATCTACGGGATATCAATGTAACTATGGAATTTGTGAGTTAAATGTTGCGCCATATAATTAATCGGAACCTTAGTTTGAAACCACCACCGACATATATTATAATATACATGTTAATACATATATATGTTACGAAATATATCAAATGATAACGTTAACACAATGGACAGGATATGATATATTAATATGTTGTTCACAACCACCGGTGTGTTGAGATTGCAACAAGATGAAGAGCTTAGTGGAAAGAAGTCGCCTTCACTAAGTGGGCCCGCAGGCTATTTTTGGCGCAAAGTCTATTTTTAGACTATGTCTATTTTTAGACATATGGATCATGTTCTATGAGTTGCAGGATGCTATTTGTGGATGGTTGGTCAAGTCGGAAAAAAAATAGATGGACTTATATTTTTAGACATATTGGGCGGAATCTATTTTTAGATTGCCAGTCTAAAAATAGATATGTCGAATATTATTAGCTCTTGATAATATTTGGACTATAAACATTATCTTATTCTCTTGGAGCACTTCAGTTAAGTGCACAGATGTGGCACAGGAGCTGACAGAAGGAATTACGCTATTCCTGAGGGTTAAGTGGAGCTATTGCATGGATACTTCAGTTAGAACTCATGTGACAGAGTTTGGTGGAGTTGATTGAGGGAGTTAATGGAGTTGTGTTTAGTTTAACTAATCTAAACATAGTTGAGCTATTTGTATCTAGTGTTGGGTATGTGTTATATTCTTTCCACGACTAAGCACGTGCGGGGTAAGAGGGGGGCGGTAGCCCCCCCTGTCGGGGTCTGGTGCAGCGCCCCGGCGAAAATTTTTGGTCCTTAATTTCCGGCGGGTAGTCCACGTCCATGGTTTTGTGCATGGTTTTGCACATGGTATTGGGGTACGATGGTTTTCGGCCCCTGGTATTTTTGTAGATCCGGTCAAGGGAACTACGGTTATGTTCTAATCCGGGGTTTATGGATTGGGGTTTATGTATGCTTCGGCATGTATATATATGTGTGTTGTAACACTAAAAGGAATATAATGAAAAATCAAGCTGGTCGTCCCGATTTGGGATCCAGGGGAAAATCTCCGTGTTTATCTGTTTTATGTTTTATGCTCTCGCTATTGTTTATTTTCTGTTATAAGATTCGTGTGTAGATAATTTTTGTTCAGGGTTAAAACCTACATTTGGTATCAGAGCTGTTTCGGCTTCAAGGGGACGCCTTTGCTGCTGAGGGTTTTTTAGTTCGGGCCTGAGGTAGACCCTGTTCAGTGGGAGATCTGCAGGATCGATTCTTGCTGTGAAAGAAGATGGCGAGCGGCGGGAAGATAGAGATCGAGAAATTTAATGGTCAGAGTTTTGAGTTGTGGAAGCTCAAGATGGAGGATCTTCTGGTGGATAAAGATCAGTGGATCGCGGTAGAATCCAGGTACTAAGCCAACAGGAATGTCAGATGAAGACTGGAAGAAACTAGATCGGAAGGCTAAAAGCACAATACGGTTGTGTGTCTCAGATTCAGTATTGTTGAATGTATCTGGGGAAGTTACGGCGAAGACCTTGTGGGAAAAGCTAGGGACTTTGTACCAATCTAAGTCTCTGGTGAATAAGTTGTTCCTGCGGAAAAAGCTGTATAACCTGAGGATGAAGGATGGAGATTCGGTGACAGAGCATCTGAACGCCTTCAATACTGTGGTAAGTCAGTTGTCATCTGTTGATATTAAAATCTCAGATGAAGATAAGTGCATCAGTTTGTTGTGTTCTCTACCGGACTCGTGGGATAGTCTGGTTATTGCAATAGGTAGCAATACAACTACCTTGAATTTTGATGACATTGTCTCAGCCTTGCTGTCGGAGGAAATGAGACGGAGAAATATGGAGGGTGAGAATGGAGATGCCTTATCTGTACGAGGAAGGTCCCAGAACAGAAACAAGAATAAGGTTTCGAGTGGGAGATCTAAATCTAGAGGGAGATCTAAATCTTTTGGAAAGTTTGTAAAGGTGTGTTGGAAATGCGGAAAGGAAGGGCACTACAAAAAGGAATGCAGATCTAAAGCTCCTAAGAAAGGAAAGGGATCTGATGAAGCTCCTTCTGCAGAGGCAAAAACCACCTCGGATGAAGGTGGGGATGTGTATTTGGCTTCTTCTTGAATACACATGTAGATCATGAGTCATGGTTGGAATTGACTCGGGTGCATCCTTTCACTTCATACCCCATAGGGAGTGGTTCGCAGTATGAGAAATATGATGGTGGTGATGTCTTCTGGGGGGATGATAGGAACGAGAATGGCGTCGACATGGAAAGGTCAAGGGCGAAGCTACAAGGTGGGATTAGAACAACTACGGTGTTGCATATTCACACGTGTCGAGTACGGTTACGTAAGCAAGATGGATGATGCAGGTGTAAAAACCGTGTTCGAGAAAGATGCCTACAAGATGGTTCGGGGAGCACTGGTATTAATGCGGGGAGTTCGGACTGGAACTCTGTACAAGCTACAAGGTAGCACTGTTATTGATGGGTGTAACAGTTCTGTGGTTCCTGAAAGTGGGATGGAAAGTCTAGCTATCTCTGGAGAAAAGACCATGCTATGGCATCAAAGGCTTGGACATATTGGAGAGAAGGGCCTTTAAATCTGTGTACTATGTTTCATTCATAGATGACTTCTCAAGGAACACATGGATATATTTCTTGAGGAAGAAATATGAAGTCTTTGACAAATTTAAAGAATTTAAGGCTCTGGTGGAAAATCAGACAGAGAAGAAGATAAAGGCGTTGAGGACAGATAATGGTGGGGAGTTCTGCAAGAATGAATTTGAAGAGTTCTGTAAGAAGTGTGGTATAGCACGACAGAAGACTACTCCATATACACCTCAACAAAATGGAGTTGCAGAAAGAATGAATAGAACACTGATGGAAAAGGCAAGAAGCATGCTCAGTGGTACCAGGTTAGGACAAGAATTCTGGGCAGAGGCAGTGGAGACTGCATGTTACTTAGTTAACAGATCACCTTCATCGGCGTTGGAGGATAAGACTCCACATGAGGTATGGACTGGTAAGAAACCCTCTCTTTCACATCTAAGGGTATTTGGATGTGATGCATATGTACATGTTCCAAAGGAGAAAAGGACCAAGTTAGATAATAAATCTGAAAGGTGCATCTTTATTGGGTATAAGGATGGTTTAAAGGGTTACAAGCTTTGGAACCCAGAAATAAGGAAGGTTGTGTACAGCCGAGATGTGGTGTTTAGAGAAGTGAAATATGTTGTTAAACATGAAGTCCTACCAAAGGAACCTGAGAAGATAGAGTTTGAGTTAAAGGAGGATGAATCAGACTCTACAACAGAAGAAGACTCAGAAGATGAAGAGCCACAAACTCCAGCTTTGAGAAGATCAGTTCGGGAAAGAAGGCAACCAGAAAGGTATAGTCCATCTGCTTTTTGTTTAGGTTTTGCCTTAACTATAACTGATGATGAACCCAGAACTGTCAGGGAGGCAGTAGATTCAGAGGATGGAAAACTCTGGAAGGAGGCCATGGTTGATGAAATGGCATCCTTGCACAAAAACGATGCATGGGATCTGGTGGAGTTGCCGGCTGAAAGGAAGCCCATTGGGAGCAAATGGGTGTTTAAGAAGAAGATGAATGTAGAAGGCAAGGTGGAGAAATACAAAGCTCGGTTGGTAGCGAAAGGTTATTCCCAGGTGCCGGGAATTGATTTTGGTGATATTTTTTCTCCTGTTTCCAAAGTCACTTCTATTAGATTACTTTTATCTGTTGCTGCTGCATTTGATTTTGAGATAGAACAGATGGATGTGAAGACAACATTTCTTCACGGAGATCTAGAAGAGGAGATCTACATGAAGCAACCTGAAGGCTTTATGGTGAAGGGTAAGAAAGAACTGGTATGCAGGTTGAAGAAGTCTCTGTATGGGTTAAAACAGTCACCAAGGATGTGGTATCAGAAATTTGATACCTATATGCGGGGACTTGGCTTCACCAGAAGCAAGGAGGATCACTGTGTTTATTTTAAATTAATTGGTGACCGTGTTATTTATTTGGTCTTGTATGTGGATAATATGTTGTTGATTGGAAATGACAAAGAAATTATCCAAGATTTGAAGACCCAACTGTTCTCCAAATTCGACATGAAGGATCTGGGTGCTGCAAACTATATTTTGGGCATGGAAATTAAGAGAGATCGGGCAAAGAGGAAGCTCTAGTTAAACCAGAGGAAGTATGTCGAGACTATATTGCAGAGGTTCAATATGCAGGATAGTAAAGCGGTGAATGTTCCTATTCCTGTAGGTGTAAAGATGTCTGCTGAACAGTGTCCCAAGACACAAGAAGAAGAGGAGTATATGTCCCGTGTTCCATATGCAAGTGTAGTGGGTAGCCTGATGTATGCAATGGTCTGTACTAGACCAGACATTGCACATGCAGTGGGAGTATTGAGCGGGTTTATGTCAAACCCAGGGAAGGAGCATTGGACAGTAGTGAAGCGGGTTTTCAGATATTTACGTGGCACTAGTGATTATGGCTTGTGCTACCAGGGAAGACCAGGATTGGAAAGAATGTTGGACATTTGTGGTTTTTTTGATGCAGATTGGGCTGGAGATATGGACCAAAGAAGATCTACAAGTGGGTATGTGTTTGGCCTATTTGGAGGCGCAGTCAGTTGGATGAGTAAAAGACAGTCTGTAGTGGCTCTTTCAACTACAGAGGCAGAATACATAGCAGCCACTCATGCAAGCAAGGAAGCAGTTTGGTTGCAGAGATTGTGTTCAAGTATGGGATTGGTACAGCAAGCTATAAGGATAGACTGTGATAGCCAAAGTGCAATTTTCTTGGCTAAGAACCCTGCTTATCATTCAAAGACAAAGCACATTGATGTTAAATATCACTTTGTTAGAGATATGGTTGAGGCTAAAAGGGTGTTGCTGGTAAAGGTGGACACTTTGAAGAATGTTGCAGATGCATTAACAAAGTCTGTGAGCACTCAGAAGTTCTCTTGGTGTAGAGGAACAATGGGTGTTGAAGAATTGGGCCAATGACTAAGCTCTCTTGTGACCCCCTGTGGATTCTTTCCACGACTAAGCACGGGGGGGTAAGAGGGAGGGCGATAGCCCCCCCTTTGCGCTGGGCGCAACGGGGGGGTCACAGGGGGGGCAGTAGCCCCCCCTGTCAGGGTCTGGGGCAGCGCCCCAACAAAAATTTTTGGTCCTTAATTTCCGGCGGGTAGTCCACGTCCATGGTTTTGTGCATGGTTTTGCACATGGTATTGGGGTACGATGGTTTTCAGCCCTTGGTATTTTTGTAGATCCGGTCAAGGGAACTACGGTTATGTTCTAATCCAGGGTTTATGGATTGGGGTTTATGTATGCTTCGGCATGTATATATATGTGTGTTGTAACACTAAAAGGAATATAATGAAAAATCAAGCTGGTCGTCCCGATTTGGGATCCAAGGGAAAATCTCTGTGTTTATCTGTTTTATGGTTTATGCTCTCGCTATTGTTTATTTTCTGTTATAAGATTTGTGTGTAGATAATTTCTATTCAGGGTTAAAACCTACATCTAGTTTAATTGATTGATACAATTAGTGAGAGTGGTGTGAATTAATTATTAATTAATTTACTAATTATAAACTCATTAATCAACTAAAGAATACATCAGTTAACTTTAGTGCATGGACAGTTTCAGTGGAGACTAATGCAGAGATAGGTGAAAGAGCAGGTTAACTATCAGTTGTGACTATACTGTTGCATATTTGCAACAACCGGTGATTGGAGAATCCCATGAGGATTGCGCAGTACAAGCCAGGTGGTTCAAGTTATTTAATGAGCCATCCTACAACATTGATTACACAATAGAGGCTGGCTATCAGGTGGCAGAGATTGGAGCATGTGTTTTGCTAGATCTAGCTTGATTAGTGTGTAGCAATTGGAGGTTGTGCTGAGAGCTTGTGAGGAGATTTGTACAATGATTGTTACATGATCTCTATGACATATAATATACAGATAGTTGGGGGTTTTCAACTTTAAGCTTTCCCATGAAATATTGTGTTCATATGTGTGATTGTTTATGGTTTTAATGTGCGCATGAGATTGTTTTTATTTCCACAATTAATGATCAATGGTAGAAGAGATTATGTATTGTGCATGAAGTTAAAATAGTGTGTGATCAGGAGAATCTCGGTGAATAATATATCAGTTATTCAAATTTCTACATGGTATCAGAGTGATATTGATCATTGGAGCAATTGCAAAACATTGAAGCGGTTGAGTTTTGTGCTGGTGGAATTCGAATTTACAGCAGTGTTTTCTTGGTGTCGAAGTTGAGATGTCTTTCAACGGATTGCGATTGGAGTATGCCCTTGAGGGTAGCTCGAATTATATTGCATGGAAGGACAGGATGGAGGCGGTGTTGGATGACAATGGGTTGAAGGAGTTCATAGATGCAGAAATTCCAAAACCTGCTTCTAGCGATGTTGCCGCACTTGACGCATGGAAAAAGAAGACAACAAAGTGTCGAAGGATTCTGTTGGAAGGTGTGAAGGATCACATAGTGTCCAGCCTTCATGGTAAAGCTTCTCCATTCTTGATGTGGAAAGCTTTGACAGATTTATTCCAAAGCAAGAGCGACCAGAGGAAGTTGGCGCTCAAGGATAAACTCAAGAACATAAAAATGGAGAAAGGCGACAGTATGCCCAGGTACCTCATGAAGTTCATCCAATCTCGAGGATGAAATTTAGGAGAGTGTGGGGAGTATTTGATGATAGCAGTTTATGGCGAGCTTAGCTCTCGTTAGGCTTAGAGAAGAGTTGGCATTCCTATCAGGGCTCTGTCAATGGTCGGGAGAAGTTGCCGGGATGGGAGCGACTTTGGTCGGATCTTCATCAAAGGTATCTGATGAAGAAAATTGTGCTTTGGCTGTAAAAGCAAAGAAGGGGAAGAGCAAGAAAGCTTCTCAGTCTGGTGCGAAAGGAAAGAAGCAAGACATGTCCAAGGTGAAGTGCTTTCACTATCACCAACACGGACATTATGCCACAAATTGTCCGCAGAAGAAGAAAAATAAGCATGCTGTTGGATCTGCAGCGGGAGAGGCCTTAGCCTCGCAGTTTGAGCTGGATTTTTCACTGATCGCATGCTTGGTCTCATCGCATGCTTGGTCTCAAGTGTGATGGGTTTAGTGTGGTTTCTTGACAATGGTGCATCTTTTCACATGACAGGAGATCGAGATTTGTTTACTGATCTGGATGAG
The DNA here is from genome assembly GCA_034641835.2 of Pinus albicaulis. Taxonomy (NCBI): domain Eukaryota; kingdom Viridiplantae; phylum Streptophyta; class Pinopsida; order Pinales; family Pinaceae; genus Pinus; species Pinus albicaulis. Next base: position 1,051,302,853 of record CM076581.1, read on the forward strand.
AAAGAACTTGGAGTGCACATTGAGATGGGCGATGATGGTAGATACAGTGCGACTGATATCGGTACCATTTCCTTTGAGAGGGAGTCTGGTAAACCCTTCGTATTGAAGGAAGTGATGCATGTTCCAGGATTGAAGAAGAATCTGATCTCTGTGGCGATGTTAGAAGACAAGGGATATGATGTTGTCTTTAGCAAGGGAAAGGCTTTCCTGCACAGTAAGGCAACTGGTGAAACCCAGAGGATAGGGGTTCGAGTTAAGAACCTTTATCAATTTCAGGTAGATGGCTGCGCAGCAATGGCAGGCAAGGCAGAAGGAGTGGTGAGCTGGGATGATGGCGAGTTGTGGCACCGGAGATTGGGTCACCTTCACCATGGAGCTTTGAAGACACTGCAACAGATTGTTTGAGATAATGCCTCATTTATGATGCATGCTAAAGATTAGGGATTGGTTTGGTTTGTTGGAGGATGTTGAGAGATTCTCTCAACTTCTCCCTCCAAGAGTGGAATTAGTTGGATCTCAGCAGCACTATAAAAATTGTAATATATTCATTTGATTATGATATAGAAATTAATTATTGTGTGTGAATATTGTGCATCTCTCTCTCCGATGATTTCTTTCTTGGTATCAGAGCCTCTACTGGCTTAAATCCTTCACGGGATGGCCAAGAAAATGTGAGAGATATGAGATTGAGTATGGTGTAAGAGAGTAGCATAATGTAAGTGTGTTTGCCAATGGTATTTGTTTTGTTTTTTTTCTTTCTGTTCCTACGTGAGCCCGGAACGAACCTATAGGCAGTTCGTGGTCTGTGGAGCTTGGAAGGGTTCCGAAACAGCCATATACCACACATGAAACCTGTTGATGTATGACTGCATAGACACCAGGAGATACAGCGGGTCTGCACAAGGGCTATAAGGTCGTATACAGAGGAGGGAGGACGCTCAACCTGCGCAGGGTTGACAGTAGGCTCAGGAGGAGGCCTGATCCACAGATTTGTGAACGCACAAACGCGCAGAACCGCTGATAAAGGGAGCCACCAGCCATTAATCAAGCATACAGTTGCTGTTAGTTCCTTAGACGAGCTAGTTCGGCCCTTCCTGTAGTTGAGGCCTGTGAGCTAGGCAACCACAACCAAATATAAATTCCAAGCTAGCAGTTAAGTGCCTCGAATCTTGCGAACGGTGTAGGCCATTTGTGGGATTCTGTGAAAATATAATACTAGTCGATCCAGAATAATTTGATACACCACGGTCAATACTCTGTCTCTCCAATCCAAGACGATCATAACGTTGCCTCTTCATCCCTGCCGCTGCCCAAATCTTCTGGCAGTTTTTTTATGCAGATCTTGGTGTCCTGGTAGCCATATCATTACTGTTTTTTCTACCCATTCACTGTTCAAATACGCCGCTGGAGATTCCTAAAAGCTTTAACCTTTAAAAAAAATGCTAGCACCATTGGTGTATGATTTCAGCCTTAATTTGCTATACTATATATTATTGTTCTATTTCCTTATGATTCACATACGCTTCACCATAGAGGGAATAAAACAATGTCGTACAACGGAGGCCGAATTCATGGCCGCCAGGATGTGGAGTATAGTGAGAGGGGATTATAGAGGAGCGCTGATGAGGTGCAGGGGATATGTCTGAGAAAGTGGCATGGAAACCGTGTCGAAAGTCCATATAGAGATGATTTCCTTCGGCCGCCTATTTATTTCGAATCTAGACCTGCGATGAAGATGATGGCCACTATTTCGGCGATATGGATTCCAAAATTTTCGATAGGGCAGAGGAGTTCGTCCAGAGTCGGTTTATAGGCGAAGAAGAATTGTGTTTGTGGATTGTGTAGCTTGTTAATATGTATAATTAAGAATATTTTGTTGTGAGATTTGTGTAGTGCAGAACCAATTATTGAACAAATTAGCATTATTTAAATTTGTCGTTCTCGACGTTCTTCGGTGCCGAGAGAACAATTGGCTAATTTGATTGTGTGAATTTGTTATATGATGATGGATCTTGTTGTGCTTTGGGCTTCAAGAGCATCGGTTACATTTTATACAATGAGATCCTTGTGTGTAAAGGTCACTTTGTAGGATTGATCGCTAATCATATTTTGTACCTAGAATATTTTCCTATAGACTGTTGAAATTTATTCTTTGGGGTTATTTCACAGATGTAAATATTTCCATAGGATAGTTCAGTGTCGTGACTCTTCTTCGAGGGTTTCAAGAATCTTTGATCTTTCAAATTCAACATTTCTGGTCAGAAACAAATGTATTTTAAATGGGTTGAATGGTAGCTCGAAAATGGTGGAGAAAAGAGCGTTGTCTATGAGATCTCAGAGTGGGTAAAAATGTTAATGAAGACCAGGGTAGACAAATGTTTGTATTAAATTAGTGTGTTCTCCATTTCTGTAATGTAGGCATTAAGGGGTGGTGTTTGAGATAATGCCTCATTTATGATGCATGCTAAAGATTAGGGATTGGTTTGGTTTGCTGGAGGATGTTGAGAGATTCTCTCAACTTCTCCCTCCAAGAGTGGAATTAGTTAGATCTCAGCAACACTATAAAAATTGTAATATATTCATTTGATTATGATATAGAAATTAATTATTTTGTGTGAATATTGTGCATCTCTCTCTCCGATGATTTCTTTCTCAGATTTCTACTGGGCTTCCTAAGGGTACTCTTGCGTAGTCAGATTAGTGCAAGGGATGTACCTTGCGAAAATTTGTGAAAGCCACCTTTCACGAGAAGGATATTCGTGCCACGACGATCCTTGAGAGAATTCACACAGACGTGTGTGGACCTTTCTCAGTAGCTTCGACAACAAAGCACAGGTACTAAGTGATATCTGTTGATGATTTTTCTCGGAAGTGCTGGATATTCTTCATGCAGAAGAAGAGCGAGACATACTCAAAGTTCTGTGAGTTCAAGGCACTGGTTGAGAAAGAATCGGGGAAGCAGGTGAAGGCTCTTAGGAGTGACAATGGTGGTGAATTCATCTCTAGCGAATTCAAGGACTTTTACAGTGCAGAAGGAATTCGAAGAGAGCTCATAGCACCTCATAACCCACAGCAGAATGGGGTTGCTGAGCGGAAGAACAGAATGATCATGGGTGCTACACAGGCGATTTTGCATGATCAGGGCCTTCCCATGCACTTGTGGGTTGAGGCATGCAATACTACAGTATATGTGCAGAACCGTTGTCCTCACAGGATACTTGGCATGAGTACACCCGAGGAGGCGTTTTCTGGTAAGAGGCCTGATATTTCCCATTCAAGGATTTTTGGTTCACCTGTTTACATTCATGTGACTAAGGATGCCAGGAAGAAGCTGGAGCCGACCACAGAGGTTGGGATATTTGTGGGGTACACTGATACACCCCACAACTATCGTGTGTATTTTCCAGACAGTCGCAAGACTGTTGTGCGACAGGATATCAAATTTCATGAGGAGAAAGCCATGAAGTGTTCGCTTGAGAGGGAGCCACACTTGCATGCAGATGAGGAGCTATTAGTTCCTAAGGATGAGCCTTAGGATGTGGATCAGCCACAAGAGGAGGTTCATGGAGTGGAAGAGACCACTCATGCAGCGCCAACCATCAGAGGGCGGAAGCGCACTACAGAAGCTGAGCGACTGGCTCAAGATGCAGAGAAGGTTGTAGGAGCACCTACATCACAGCGCAGACAGAGACAGTCACCTGACCGGTATACTGGATACATGGATCTTATGAGCAAGTGTATCGTGACAGAGCCATCCTCTTTCGAGGAAGCTGTGGAGGATCCCGCATGGGTAGATGCCATGGTGGAAGAGTATGATTCGATTGTCAGAAACAGTGCATGGGAGATTGTCCCGAGACCGGAAGGGAAATCAGTGGTGGGTTCAAGATGGATCTACAAAGTGAAGCAGGCAGCTGACGGGAGTGTGGAGAAGTACAAGGCAAGATTTTTTTCCCGAGGCTTTTCACAGATAGAGGGGATCGATTATGAGGAGACCTTTGCACCTGTCGCAAGGTATTCTTCCATACGGACGATTCTTTCTCTCTCAGTGCAGATGGGGTGGCACATTCATCAGATGGATGTGAAGACTGCGTTCCTCAACAGAGTCATTGAGGAGGAGGGGTACATAGAGCAGCCCAAAGTTTTCGAGATCTTCAGCAGCGAGTCGCATGTGTGCAGGCTCAAGAGAGCGTTGTGTGGGTTGAAACAAGCACCTCGTGCTTGGTACACAGGGATAGACAGTTATTTCACCGGACTTGGATTCTCCAAGAGTGAGGCAGATCCTAACCTATACCAGATTGTGGTGGAGGGTAAGTTGCTGATCATTGTACTTTATGTAGATGATTTGATTTTGACAGGTGATGAGTTGTTGATACTCTCATGCAAGGAGGATCTTGCAAAAGAGTTTGAGATGAAGGACTTGGGCCTCCTTCATTATTTCCTGGGATTGGAAATTTGGCAGCGCAGTGATGGACTATTTGTTTCTCAGGGTAAGTATGCCCGGGAAATACTAGAGAAGTTCAACATGCATGGCTGCAAGCCTGTTGATACTCCTCTTCCTGGAGGTTGGAGGAAGGAGGATGCTACTTCAGCGGAGGTAGTGGATGCCACTGTTTATCGACAATTGGTGGGGTCGCTTATGTATCTGGTCAATACACGACCCGACATATGCTATGCTGTTAACCAGCTTTCACAAGCTATGGTTAAGCCTACCAAGCTCTTTTGGAAGGCAGGCAAGCATGTATTGAGATATCTCAGAGGCACATCGGGATATGGATTATGGTACAGACAATCGGATGAGGTGAAGCTGTGTGGCTTCACGGATGCAGATTGGGCAGGGAGCCCAACGGACAGAAAGAGCACATCTGGAGGGATTTTCAGTATCGGGTCGACAACAGTTTCTTGGTACAGCAGGAGGCAGAGATCCGTGGCACTCAGTTCAGCAGAGGCCGAGTATATGGCATCGAGTTTGGCTGCATGCGAGGCTATATGGATGAGGAAGATCCTGGTCGAGTTGTTCGGTTCACACTTAGAGCCTACTGTGATTTATTGTGATAATCAGAGTTGCATCAAACTCTCAGTTAATCTAGTATTTCATGATAGATCTAAACACATTGATATCCGGTATCATCATATCAGAGATTGTGTGCAGCGGAGAATCATTTTACTTTCATACATTCCTATGGAGGATCGGGATGCTGATATCTTGACGAAGGTGCTCACCAGGAGAAAATTCGAATACCATAGGGGCAGGATAGGGGTTGCAGATAATCCATCTCTTGTTGAGAGGGAGTGTTGAGATTGCAAAAATATGATGAGCTTAGTGGAAAGGAGTCACCTTCACTAAGTGGGCCCGCAGGATATTTTTGGTGCAAAGTCTATTTTTAGACTATGTCTATTTTTAGACATGTGGATCATGATTCTATGAGTTGCAGGATGCTATTTGTGGAGGGTTGGTCAAGTTGGAAAAATAGATGGACTTCTATTTTTAGACATATTGGGCGGAATCTATTTTTAGATTGCCGGTCTAAAAATAGGGATGTCAAATATTATTAGCTCTTAATAATATTTAGACTCTAAACATTATCTTATTCTCTTGGAGCACTTGATTAGGGTACGGATATGTGGGAAGTGACAAAAGAAAAGAGATTTACGCTATTCACGAGGGTTAAGTGGAGCTATTGCATGGATACTTCAGCTAGAACTCATGTGACAGAGTTTTGTGGACTTGATTGAGGAAGTTAATGGAGTTGTGTTCAATTTAACCAATCTAAACATAATTGAGCTATTTGTATCTAGTTTAACTGAATGATACAATTAGTGAGAATGGTGTGAATTAATTATTAATTAATTCACTAATTATAAACTCATTAATCAACTAAATAATACATCAGTTAACTTCAGTGCATGGATAGTTTCAGTGGATACCAGTGAAGAGATAGGTGAAAGAGCAGTGTGACTATCAGTTGTGACTATACTGTTGCATGATTTGCAACAACCAGCGATTGGAGATGCCAATGAGGATTTTGCAGTACAAGCCAGGTGGTTTGAAGTTATTTATGAGCCATTCTTCAGCATTGATTTCACAGTAAAGGCAGGCTATCAAGTGGCAGAGATTGGAGCATGTGTTTTGCTAGATCTAGCTTGATTAGTGTGTAGCAATTCGAGATTGTACTGAGAGCTTGTGAGAAGCTGTGTACAATGATTGTTACATGATCTCTATGACATATAATATACAGATAGTTGGGGGTTTTCAACTTTAAGCTTTCCCATAAAATACAATGTTCATATGTGTGATGTTTTATGGTTTTAATGTGCGCATGTGATTGTTTTTACTTCCGAAATTAATGATCAATGGTAGAAGAGATTTTGTATTGTGCATGAAGTTAAAATAGTGTGTGATCAGGAGAATCTCGGTGAATAGTATATCAGTTATTCAAATTTCTACACGATGCATATGATAAACCTTATCATAAGGTTTAATGTGCATTTAATATATAGCTATGTATGGATATGCAACCACCAAAGGGTTGGAGGAAAGGTCGGGTAGGGGTTTCGACCCGCCGACCTCCAAAACATTTAAATACAACGACTACAAATCAAGTCCGCCTGCCAGTTCGACTAATGGTGGAGCTTGTGTGTCAAGCCACCGAACTTCCTTTTATGCAGTTGCAGAAGCCAAACTAGTGAGACCACCAGTGCGCGGACCGAGGTGGTATTACAACAGCGAAGGTGGTTTTTGTGTAGGAAAGTGGTTTTGTGCAGAGCATAAGTGGTTTTGGATTCTCCAGGGGGTCTGGAGGTCACAGTGGCGTAATATAGGCAAGTTTATACTCATTTTGAATGAAATTTTGAGCCGGTCACAATGGTGAGTTCCATTTTCTCATTTGAGTCTCTTTTTTGAGCTCATACATGTAAAATAATTTTGAAGACAAAATAAAGCGGTCAACACTGTAAGCTAAGGACCCGAAGACATAGCCAAGAAGCCTAGTGAACTCTGTTATTAAATTATTGTTGTGTTAATGTGCTTGACTGTGTTTTCATTTGCTTATGATGTTTATGTTATTCGTAATCTTTTCGATCTATTGCACTAAGTAACATAAGCTGCTCACATAGATGTCAATAATACCTTTTTCATAAATACAGATCAAGTGGTATCAGAGCTTAAGGTTAAATTTTTAAAGGTTTGACAGCGTCATGTGAAGATTGAATGCTTACTAGGTCAAATTCCAAGCGAGGTGAAGGAGAACTTGTTGAGGCAAATCCAGATATTGGAAGGGTATTTTCGTAAAAGAAGATGACGGAAGAAAACATATTGGGAACAGAAGTTGTTAAGTCCCTATATTAATAGTGTCGTCCCTTATTATGTTAGTTTAGCCCCCCTTATTGTTATTGTTGTACCCCTGTAACCCCCATATTGTTATTATTATTCCCTTACATTATTATTGTTAGGTCAGCTAGGATTACATTGTGGCCCCATAGACTCCTATATATAGAAAGGAGGTTTTGTCATTTGTATCATCCAAGAATTTTTCATTTATGTAATTTATTGGAGGTTTTCCCCTCGAAGTGGCTGATTTATAAGGCGTTGAGCTCTCTTTTCTTCTATTTTTGGAGCTGGTTTCACAACATTTGGTATCAGAGCTTTGGATTCTAGGGTTTCACTGCTCCAAACAAGTCATCGTGGAATTTTCGCTATAAATTTTTTTCTACGAAGGTTCAGAAGATGAAATGTTTAGAGCACAAATTTGAAATCCTAAGGAACATCATCGCAAAATTTCAGAGCTTGGTTCGCAATATTTTCGGAGATATGATCTGTGGAAGTTAGAGCTTTGTGCAGGCTCCTAAATTTAACCTAAATAGGTCATCGTGGAATTTTCGCTATACCATTTTTAATACAAAGTTTCAGAAGCTGAAATTTGTAGAGCCAGAATATGAAATCTTGAGGAACACTGTCCCAAAATTTGAGAGCTTGGTGCGCAATACGTTCGGAGATATGGTCTGTGGAAGTTAAGGCTTTTTCAGGCTCCTGAATTTCATTGCAAAGAGGTGATCGTGGGAAAATCTTCATAAATCTCTCTCTGAGCATCGGATTGGAATTCTATAAAAAGTGGTTGTAATTACATAGACTTTAGTTTCCTTTCTATCAATTTCAAAGCTGAAGGAGGAAACAGTGACACGTGGCAAGTCGTACAAATTCGCTCTACTGAACCAGTCCATAATTAGGTCATCATAGGAGATTGGGCACAACTTTGTCTTCAAGAATCCAAAGCAGGTCAGACCTGTGGCATTCGAAAGAGAATTCAGAGGGCTAACTCAGTGCCAAATTTTAGATATTGAAGATATGAAATCATAGAGATAATCTAGTTTCAATATCGAGATCCTCAAAAGCAAGAAAAAGGTGTGTATTTGGTTTTTAAAATTGCATAACGTTTGTTTGAAAAAGCAGTTTGAAGTGATTCCAAGGGAATATTTTAGAATTTTTATCAGTATTGGGTTCTATAATGTCTCTAAAAAATAATTCCATACCCATTAAGCCCTCAAAAATCTATACTATGATGCATGAAGAAGAAGAATTTCAGTATGAGATATCAAAACTACGGTACCAAGTGCAACAAATTTCGATCTTACAAAGAGAAACCGAAGATGACATAGATTGTTTAAAACAGAAATGGAGGCTAAGTTAGATGGTTTGAAGGATCAAATAATAGCTAATATGGATGATAAATTAGTGGAAGATCACATCGAGCATCAACAACAAGTTCTCAAACTCTCAAAGGAGAACCTAAATTTGGTGCAGAATCTAATGAAACAATAAGAAGATCAACATCACATCAAAAGAAGTTTTGAAGTAGTCACAGAAACAAGAACTCAAAAAGTACGATCAATTTCAAAGTATCTCAGCAAGTGGAAGAACTTTCCTATAGAAGATTCCACATGGGAGGATGAGAATTTTATACAGAAGCATCAAGAAATAATCAAGTGTTGAGGACAACACTTGTTTGAAGGAGAGGGGCATGTTAATTCCCTATATTAATATTGCAGTCCCTTATTATGTTAGTGTAGCCCCCTTTATTGTTATTTTTGTACCCCTGTAACCCCATATTGTTATTATTGTGCCCTTACATTATTATTGTTAGGTCGGTTAGGATTACATTGTGGCCCAATGGACTCCTATATATAGAAAGGAGGTTTTGTCATTTGTATCATCCAAGAATTGTTCATTTATGTAATTTATTGGAGGTTTTCCCCTCAAAGTGGCTAATTTGTAAGGCGTTGAGCTCTCTTTTCTTCTATTTTTGGAGCTGGTTTCATAACAGAAGCTCAGTTCTTGGACAACTTCATGACAATACGTGCGATGGTAGAAGAGATGTATAAGGAGTTTAAAAATGGAAAAGGTGAAGGCACTTCATCACCTAAACCATAAAAAGAATCAGGTGAAAAGCCTTATTCATTATTTCCACCGTCTCCTCCATCATCACCATCATCGTCATCATTTTATTCTTCTCATAAATCTAGTTCTTCTAAAAAGAAGAAGAGTAATAAATCCTCTTTGATCAAATTAGATGTAAAATTTGATTTGCCAATTTACGATGGTGAGCTTAAAGCTAAAAATCTTGATAATTGGATAAGACAGATTGAAGTTTATAGCAGGGTACAAAAATTTGTTACAAAAAGAAAGAAGATCTAGCTTTCTAGCCTTCATCTTAGAGGAACATCACTTGTATGGTGGGAAGGTAAGACACAAGCATATCTTCAAAAACATGGTAAAATAATTTTGACATGGAATGAATTTGTTTCTGTGATTAAAAAATAATTTTATCCTTTGGCTTATATGCAACAAGCTATGATGAGTTGGCAAACATTGCGTCAGTTGAAGGGTCAAAGTGTGTAAATTTATACTCAGTAATTTCATAAAAGAGCTTTGACACTAGGCATGTAATTGGACTCACCAGAAACATTATTGAAATACATAGGTGACCTACATAGTTATTTGAGGCATACCATACTGATGTTTAATCTGACTAGCTTAGATGATGTATCAATTCAAGCAACTCATCTAGAAGCTAGGGGTAAAAATGTATCTCATGATGTTGGGAAGTCATCTAAATCTATTGAAATCAAGAATAAGGAAAAGAAGAAACAAAAATGGAAGGAAAGGAAAGCGAACACTATAAAGAAAGAAAAGCCTACATGCACTCACTGTAAGAAAGAAGGACATGATGAGGCACACTGCTGGGCACTGCATCCAAAATTGAAGCCTAAAAATTTTGGTAATAAAGAGCGAAATAATGCTACTACTAAGCAAAAGGACTTGGGATCAGATTCAGGAGATGAAACAGCAATTACAACTACAGGTATAAAAGGTAAAAATTCTCAAGAATCTACAAGTACTTCTTCGCATTCTGTTGATAATGAAAATGATAAGAGGAAAAGAAATGAGTTATTTCATATTAGAGTCGTTTCTAAGCATACTAAAATTGATTATTTATTTGATATTGGCTCTCAAGTTAATTTGATTGTTGAATCAATTGTAAAGAAATTGGGTATTGAAACTAAACCTCATAAAAAGCCATATCCATTGGGTTGGGTCTATGATAAAACTAAACTACAGGTTACGAAACAATGCAAAATTTGTTTTTCAATAGGATCGAAGTTTGTAGATGAGGTTGAATTAGATATAGTCCCATTGGATATATGTGTAATTGTACTAGGGATTCCATACTTGTATGATAGATATGTTGTCTTCTATCGAAGAGCGAATAAGTATCAACTCACTAAGAATGGAATCGAATATGTATTAAGAGCTCATAAACTCAAAGATAACTACACTCTCGTAAATTCAAGACAGATGAAAGGAATTATAAATTCAAATAAACAATTTTTACTTATGATTGTAAAAGCAAAGGATCTTGATAAATTCGATGATTTTCAAGGTTGTAATCCTAAACAGAAAGTAGATTTAGTTAAAGTTGTTTCTAATTATGATATTTTGTTTCAAGAGCCTAAAGGGCTTCCTCCCAAGTGATAGATAGAACATGAGATTTATTTGCAGCTAGATGCTTCTCTTCCTAGCATTGGAATGTATAGGTTATCAGCTCTAGATAATGCAAAGATAAAGAAGCAGGTATTGGAATTGCTCGATCAAGGGTTTATTCGACCAAGCACTTCACAATGCAAATAGCCTATTGTGTTGGTGTGTAAGAAAGATGGTTCGTGGAGAATGTGCATTGATTTCCGAGCATTAAATAAAATAACAATAAAAAATCGTTATCATACTCCTCGCATCGACGATTTATTGGATGAGTTGAAAGATGTAGTTTACTTCAATAAGTTAGACTTGCGAAGCGGCTACCATCAAATAAGAGTTTCAGAATAGGATGTTTGGAAGACTTCTTTCAAAACAAAGCAAGGGCTCTATGAATGGATGGTTATGCCTTTCAACTTGACCAATGCTCCAGCGACGTTCATGTGTGTCATGAATGATGTTTTTAGAGCATTTATAGATGATTTTTTAATAGTCTACTTAGATGATATTCTTGTTTTCAGTAAGACATGGGACGAACATATAAAGCATGTAAAGCGGGTTTTAGATGTTTTAAAAAGAGAAAATATCTATGTAAAGCTGTCAAAGTGTGAATTTGGCAGGACATCTTTAAATTATTTGGGTTATATAGTAGGGGGTGTTGAATTAAAGATAGATCCCTCTAAGGTCGAAGTCATTGTAAATTGGCCTAAGCCCAATACTGCTACAGAAGTTAGAAGTTTCTTAGAGGCAAAAAAATACTAGAGAAAGTTTATTTCTAACTTTCCTTTGACTGCAACTCCTCTACATTCTTTGACAAGTGTGAAACAGGTGTTTCAGTGGGGAGGGAAACAGCAGAAAGCCTTTGACACATTGAAAGAAAGGATCAGTACAACACCATTACTAGCACTGTCGGATCTTCAGTATCCATTTGAGATTGAGACAGATGCAAGTGAATATGCCATGGGGGTAGTGCTGATGCAACACAGAAAGCCTATATGCTTTCATTATGAGACGTTCACATCAACAGTAGTTGATTATCCTACATATGATAAAGGATTATATGCATTAGTACAGAGTGTTAAAAAGTGGAAACATTACATAATGGGAAAAGAAAGAATCATACATACAGATCATCAACCACTACAATATTTACACTCACAAACTAAATTGCAACAATCAAGAAACTATCATTGGATGTATTTCTTACAACAATTTCATCTTGTAATTAGATATAAGAAAGGCATACATAATAAGGTTGCAGACATGTTATCAAGACCAATCATAAATGCATCCACAATTCTTAAGCATAATTCAATAATGCATGAAAGCTATATTGAACAATATGCTCAAGACACATATTTTAAGGATGTATATGCAACTTTAAGTCATGGCAAGTAGGTAGAAGAATTGGATTATTTCATAAAGGACAAACTCTTATATCATTTGGGAAAATTATGCATTCCACAAACTGAAAGAGTTAATGTGATTCAAGAAGCACATACTTCTCTAATTTTAGGTCACTTTGGTGTAAGTAAAAAAATTTCACAATTACAAAGATTCTGCTATTGGCCATGAATGAATGAAATAGTTTCAAGATATATTAGAGGATGTACCATGTGTGCTACAAGAAAGCCAAGTAACAAAAAATTAGGCTTGCACAATCCACTTCTAATTCCTTCTCTTCCTTGGGAAAGTTTGTCCATGGATTTTGTTGGGGGACTGCCAATGTCTAGAAAAGGTCATGATTATTTGTATGTAGTTGTGGATAGGTTCAGTAAGATGTGTATTTTGACACCATGTACTAAACAGGTCACAACTGAACAAACTAAAAAAAAATTCTTCCAAAATGTATGGGTTCATTTTGGGTTAACCACTTCTATTGTATCTGATTGAGATTCTCGATTTGTCAGGAAATTTTGGTCAAGTTTATGGGAACTCATGGACACCAAGTTAAAGAAGAGCACGGTATTTCATTCGCAAATAGACGACCAGACAGAAGTGGTAAACAATACAGTGGTACGGTTGCTTCGATAGCTTTGGGATGAGCATTTGTGTTATGTACAACATGCTTACAACCATGTGAAACATTCTTCTACTCAAAGATCTCCATTTGATACTTGTTTTGGTTTTGTACCAAAGTCTCCCTTGTATTTTTTCTTTGGCAAAGACATAACAGTTGATGGACACAGCTATGTGGACAAAGAAACCAAGTTCATTGAATAGATCTAGGAAATTCACCAGGTAGTACAGGAACGACTGGAAAAGATCGAAGCAAAGCAAAAAGTGAGGCATGAAAAGCATCGAGTTGAGCATAGTTTTCAAGTTGGTGATCAAGTCTGGTTGTACATCAGCAAAGAAACACTTCAAGGGTGAAAATTTGAAACCAATTATATATGGTCCTTTCAAAATTCTTGACAAAATTTGTGAAAATTCTTTCCGCCTAGATCTACCAACTTATATGCAGATCTATTCCGTCGTAAATGTTGAAAATTTGTGATTTTATGAACCTTCAATGATTGAAGATCTAGAAGAGAAAAGTCAAGTACCTTCCATCGAAGATTTTTCACCAAATTATCTCAACGCATTGCAGGAGGACACAATTCTCGACTGGAGGATAAGGACTTCGCGACGAGGAGAAGTTGAATATCTTTGAGTTGGAATTAAAGGTACAAATCCAATTAAAACAAGATGGAAAGAAATTGGAAAAGTGAAGGAAACATATCCTCACTTACTCGACAACTAAAACCAACTTTTGGTGGTCCAAAAGCTTCCAGTGGGGAGGAGTGATCCAAAATGGATTCAGTTTTCCCTCGAGATCAAAGTATTAGAATGCAGATGAAAATAGGATCACGTTGAAGTGCTCTTCGACAGGATTCCAATGGTGTGAACGACACGTAAAACCGAGTTCATATGACGAAGATATTGCAAGTCAAATTTTATGGTAAACTAGGGAAAAATGGCAAAAAAAATCAACGGTCAAAGTCAAAGGTCAAAGATGATGTCATCAAGACATTTATCATCACAGGAACACGCCACCTATCCAGGGTGATGTCAACAAATCAGTGACATGTCAGATTGTGATTGGTTGGAATGGGCCAATCCGAGGCTGACATGTGGCAGCCCAGATTTTGCCCAATTTGGCCTTGTTTCCAAAATTTTGGAGGCTAGGGAGGATCGTGTTAGGATATTCCGACACATAGGAAATATTTAAGAATAACTTAGTCTAGTGTAGAGTTAGGTAAAGTGTGTTTCTTTACTATGTACATTTGTAACTTATAATCTTACGGTCACGATTTGTAGTGATCCCACGGTTCACTCTCTCCTCGGTATTAATGACACTTGATTCGTGGCTTAACACCCAATTGGTCCATGATATCTATTTAAAGAGCATGGAGGGTCATTTGTCCGGTAACCATTTATGAGAGAAACATATGTAAATTTTCTTTTTCCATTAATAAATTTCCTGAAGTGGTTGTGTTGGCTCGGGCCATGGACTGTTTCCTTCTTCGAGGGTTTTAACAACGTGATAATACTGGTGTATTGATTTGTGATATGTTTGTGAGTAGTGACCTTTTTTTTTTATCTAAGGAACTTACCCTGTAAATTCCTACATGGTATCAAAGTTATTTTGAGGGTCGCATTCATTGTTGATCCAAATCTAAAGCCAGTTTGATTGCATGCGACTGCTGTTTTCTAGATCTACTATTTCTAAACTTTTTTGGGCCTAGAGAAATGCTATGTTATTTCCGGAGCATCTGTTACAGTGAGGAACACCTTTCGTTTCATGTGAAAATGTTTCCGGTTGCCCAAGTTATACCAGTTTAGATCTGGAGGTACAAAGTATTTGTTTTGCAGTTATATTTGTTAATAGTTATGCTTATTTTGGTTCCCCTTGTTTATTTTGGTTTTCTAGGTTTTATTTATTTTCCGAATCTATACCCTCTTCTCTATGTATGCTCTTTGCTCTGCGGTGTGTGTGATCTCAACAAATCAGAAACAGGAAGAAGGGATTTTTTTTTGCTACGTATGCTCTTTTCCCGCGTCTTTGTGCGATCTCGGGAAATCAGAAATAGTGAAAAAATAGATATTTTCCGGTAAGGCTAACCGAAAATCTAACATTTTGCCGTAAGGGTTGCATTTCATTTTATTTTTTTCCTCGGTTTTTTTGTTTTTTGTGCAGGAATAAGCACGCACACCAAAGACTAAAAAAAAAAAAACCCTTCCTCCTTTCAAACAATTACAGAATCCTTTTACTATCTTGCTTGGTGAGAAGTTAGTTTATGAGAATTGAGGTCTTGGGTTCAAGTCTCTTTCTCAAGCTTTTTTTTTTTAAGTTTTTCGTTAAAGGGGTGGGATTTTTTTTTAAAGTTGAACTTCGTCATCAAATTTCAAACCGTTCCTGTAACTATTCGGCATCTACAACTCAGTTTTTTTAAAAAGGCGTAACTTCTTCATCCAGAAGCCTTTTTTCGAGCCATTTTTTGTTTCAGCCTAATTTTTCAAGATCTTTCTATTGAAGCAGTTAGTTTCAGCTTTTTTTCAGCTTCAATTTAAAAAAAAAAAAAAAATTGCATTCCTGATTATTCTTAACAGCACCAATTATTTCCAATGGCTACCTCACATGATAGATATACTTGGATGTAAAGGGCTTTATAGAATAGCCAGAGGACAAGAAACTAAATCTTCCAACGATGATAAAGTCGCTAAATGGGAAAATAAACAAGACCAGGCACGAGGGTTGATAGGAATGTCCATTGCTCAAGATCTTCGATTTCATATCCTTGACATTGACACCCCTAATGAAGCCCTAGAAGAGCTAAATATTATCTTTGGCATTCAAAATCAAATCAGGGCCCACCAGCTTGAAAATGAGTTGCTTACTTTGGACCCCAATAATTTCCCCTCTATTGAAGATTTTTTGTCCAAATTCAAGGCCCTTAAACTTCTTTTAGAAAGTTGTAAGGTCAAAAAGGAAGATGGTAGCCTCATCTTTTGCATTATGGCTAACCTTGGCCCTGCATACTTTGTATTTTTTTCCAACTTCCATTGCACTAGATAAGCCATCATTTCTTCAGGAACCACCTACAAGAACCCCTCTTTTGATTCCTTTTGAGATTCTTTGATAAGAGAACAAAAAAAAACTCTTACATTTTGGTTTTATCACTTCTGGAAACGCTTCTAAGAAAGCCTTAGCAACCCAACAACAACCATATCAAAAGAATCCCAAGAAGAAATATCATAAAAAGTATGGTCCGAAACGAAACAAGGGTCCTAAGAAATTTCAGCCGCAAATTGAAAAAGAAACTCACCAAAATGATAAGAAAAATAAAAATAAAGGGAAGAAGACAGATATACATTGCAACTTTTGTAATTGAGGGCCCGGCCCCGGTGGAGCGATCTGCTGTTTGTATTTCTATTAGTTTATTTCTGTTGTGTGAAGTTCGTTTATTACAATTAAAGAATTGAGTTATTGCTAATTGGATCAAATACAGAGTCATTGTTATTCCATTCTTTACAAGAAGCATGATTCATGATTCAATTGTTATAAAATGTTTTTTTTCTGTATCTAATTCCAGTTGTTGTTCCTTTTGTTTATGAATTACGATAGTTGATTGTTGCGTGGCTGTCGACAGGATTAAAGAGTAGAAATCTAGTTTGCTTGGTTATGAATTGAATTCACTGTTTATTTTACGCTGCTATTCAATTCCCGTTCATTGCTTTTAGATTGATGTTCCTTTCCAGTTTGCGTTTTAGATTTCATTTCCTTTGAGTTGTTTTCACTTGCTTTGAGATCTCTAAACTGTAGAGGGCAGAGCTAATCATTCCAGGTCCCCAGATTTGGTCATCTCACATCGATTTCTAGGGAAAGAGTTATTACTATTGCATCCCTAATCGATGTCTAGCAAGGTTGCTGTAGTGTAGTCTTTACATTTCTGTCATTTGTAATTAGATTTCTTTTCAAGCAGATTTCTTTTCAAGCATTTATTATTTCTGCATTTGTATTTCCATACTACATCTTCACAAACATTACTCTTGAGTAAATAGCCGCCTCAGACTGAGTACACTCTTGAAACAAAAATTCGTCCCTGGGTTGACAATTAATGTGAGGTAATTAGGAGTTACAAAGACACCTTTTTATCGCTCCACATTTTGGCGCCGTTGCCGGGGAGAGTGTAGCCATTTCTAAAGAGTAGTGTGAATCTGATGAGTGCCTGCTAGGGAAGAGTTGGATCTTAAAAACGGAAGGTAAGAACCTACGTGCGAAGCATGTAAAAGCCCTGCTCCACTGTCCGCTTTCCTAACAGATTTGTTGTTGCTTTGTTGGGTAGAAATAGATGTTTGAATTTTTGTGTGAGTGACTAGGGAAAAAATAGAAATTTTGAAAAATAAATCACATGATTTCATTCAAGTGGTGATGTAAGCACCACCCATTTCACTAACCGATCGACAGGAACATTTGAAGAGGAGCCTCGAAGAAACACATGAAGAACATCTTATATTATGGTAAGAAATGGCTCACGTTTCTACTTTTGAATTTCCTATCAAAGATCTAGGAGGAGTGACACAAATGCACATAATTCCCCCATCTTTACCAAATTTTCATGGTTTAGCAAATGAAGATCCAGATATATTCTTATTTGAGTTCGAAATACTTTGTAGAGGATATGATTATTGTACTAATGATCAAAGATTGAAAGTGTTTCCTCTTACTCTAAAAGGAGCAGCTCTCCGATGGTTCATGAGCCTAGGTGGGAATTGCATCCAAACATGGGAGGACATGAAGAACATATTCTTGAAAAAGTACCAAGACTATTGCAAATCCAATGAAGATATTTTCGGTATAATACAAGGGGAAGATGAAAGTTTGGAGGATTATGTAAATCGATTTCATTATAACCTTCAAAAATCAAAGCATAAGCATTTGGAAAAAGAGATCTTAAAAACACTCCTTCTTAAAGGAATCAAAGATGAATTTTTAGAACTTTTAAATCTGATAGGAAAAGGTGATGTTTTTCAGTTATCATATGATGATGTTTGTGAGTTGTGCATAAGGTATTCAAGGGGAATCTCCAAGGCTGGTAAGAATTCTAGAGATGTTTGTTCTTTCTTTTCCAAATCTGCTACAAGAATAGGAGACATAAGAGCTGAAATCAATGATTTATTTGAAAATTTTAAAGTTGATTTTATTAGCTCTCTAAGCTCAAATTTGGACGTTTTGCAGGTTCATAAAAATGAAGAATTTGATGAAGTGTTTTTCCCTCATGACCGAAAGGAGCAGCCCATAGATACTCACTCTTCCTTATCTAGGATGGAAGTAGCATATCAAAGAGATAAGGAAGCTACAACAAGGTCAGCAGGTATGGTTCAAAACACTTCTTCTCCATTCTCTTACTTGCATAATCCATTATGGAATACTCATGTTCTAGGGCAGCCATGTCAATTTCAATATAACCACCAATCTTATCTACAAGTTTGGCATGGTTCACCTTATGATTGCATGACTACTCTCCCTCATCTTGTAGCACAAGCACATTCCCCATATTCTCCACCAGCTCTTTCACAACATCCTGCTTGCATATCAAATTTATCCACTCAACCCAACCAAACACATCATCACAATGCTCCATTCCATACACAATTTCCTGCTCAACTAATTCCACACTCTCACCACAATAAACTAGTACAACATGCTTACAATGTTGAACTGCCAAATTTACCCACCCTTCCCACCCATTCTATCTCACATGCGCCATTAGAGAAAACTTACAATGAGATTCAAAATGTTTCAAATTCAAAAATTGTAGAAGCTATGGAAGCAAATGAGGTTTCTTCTAGGTTGCACCAACAAACCATTTTAAAAGCTCAAGAACTTCATGGTATGATGGGAAATCAAGAAAGTAACGGATATATTGAAGATTGGTTTCACTCCATCACGTGTTTGCATCCTCACTCTATGCTTCAACAATTTTTGATACCATTTTTTCAAGGGAAGTTGGCTTCTCATACCCTAATTTTCATTAATATGCATTTTTCAAATTTGGGTATGTGTATACATGAAGCCTTATTTCGAAAATGGCTCCACTAGAAGTACTCATATACGTAGTCATATTCATTTTTCAAATCAAAATAGGTTAGTATAAAACATAAAATAAATAAGGGAATAAATAAATGCATTTTGTTTTTTATGTAAAACTAGTTGTTTTTTTGTTGCAACATGCTATGCAAATCAATATTGGTGATAATTTTTTAATTAATTTGTGTATGTAGATGACTTATAATGGAAATAATAGCTCTACAAACACTCATATTCATTTTTAATCACCAATTTGAAAAAATGCTTGAATATCATTTTTTTGGCTTGCGGGCTTGATGAACTTTCTGGAAAAACAGTCGGGACAGTCATGTTTTGAGGGACCAAAAATGAATATTTTTAAAACCTGTTTCTACCCTAGATAGCCCTTGATTTCTACTTTCTAACCCAATTTGAATCATTCAATTTGGATTTGAAACGAAAAAGTTAGAACCAAAACATTGACCGGATGTCTAGCGGGCAGCTCAGGAACAGAGTTGGGACAGTCAGTTTTTGGAGGCCTAAATGACCATATTTTTAAAACATGTTTCTATGGTAGATTCCCCTATGAATATAGTTTCCAATGCAATTTGAATCACTCATTTTCGATATCGTATGGGGAAGTTATGATCAAAATACTGACTGTCTATCGTAAATCAGCACCCTTAAAACTCTGTTTTTCTGGATGTTCCTTACAGTATTTCACCTATCAATTCTTCTTTTCTTCAAAACATGTTTCTATTGGAGATAAATAAATTAATCTACTTTCATTTCCAATTTGAATCATTCAAATCCGACATCAAACGAAGAATCTATGCTTAAAACATTCACTGTTGTTCTAAGTGGGGTAAGCGAAAATGACTCTGTTATGCAGGCTGTTCTAAGTAAAATTGACATATCATATCATTGAATCTTTAAAACCTATTTCTACTGGAGATAAACCTTTGAATTAGCTCTCGTTTGGCTTTGGAATCACTCAATTTGGACGAAAAACAAAGAAGTTGTGACTAAAACACTGCAGGTTAGCATGATTGGCCACTGCTCTCCCGCAGGTAACAAATAAATTTTACTTTGTTATTTTCTCCGTGGATTTGTTTTACAGAGTAACTACTTGTTAGTTTTTTGCATAATTCTTGGATTATGGGAGCCCGCGCACCTCTCTTTCTCCATGATTTAATGTTTTCTTGCAGGTAGACACTCGTTTTTTGCAGGTCTTGGGAAAATAAAGAAGGTCAATTTATGGACGAGTGATTTTTGAAACAAATTTTAATAAAACAAAGGAATTTCATCCAACTCATTACCCAACGGATTCATAATAGAACAAATGAAGAATTGATTTCCATTTGAAGATTCATGTCATGTCTTTGCTGCCAAAACATTTTTCGAATAAATCATTTTTTTTGACATAACATCATAGCTGTTGTAACTTAATTTATTTATTTACATATTGTTTTTTTAAAATGTTGTTTCTTTTCTAATTTCTCTTATATTTTGTGTTTCAGGTATTGCTTCATTCAAAGTGTAACTCATCCTCAGCATCAATACCGTGAACAACTAATTTGTTTTTTTTGCATGTTTGCATTGTATGACTGTCCATTTTGCTTTTCCTTTTCCAAAGGAACGGCACTTGCGTTTTTGCTGTTCCTTTTTCCAAATGAACGACATTTGCATTTTCACACTTTTCTTGTGTGTATTTTTTCTTTTTGGTGTGCATTTCCTTTGTTGTTCCCTACAAGGAACAACACTTTTTTTGAGTGTTTTTGTTGTTCCTTCAAAGAAGCAACACTTTGGGAGCAACCCTTCCTTCCTCTTGTGGGATTATTTCTAGTTCATCTCAACCACATTTTACTGATTCCCTTTCATGGCATGAAGTACACTACTTTTATGAGGACAAGAATTATGGATTCTATTGAAGCAAGTTAATATCATTCATGTTATGATCTTTAACAGGACAGCTCCTTGATGATAGATTATTTTCAAAAGGGACACAATTATTTATATACTACTTTACTGCATTGTTTTCTGTTGAACATGATATTGATTGATCATCTTAATACCATGCCGGTTCCACCCTTCTGGATTATAATCTTCTCTGTCTGTAATAAATGAGATTATGGGTATATTTTTTTCTATTGACATGTTCAACTTCTTCCACCATCCCTGCTCTTAAGGAGTACTGAGCCTCCCTCTTTTTATCATAAAAATGTGTAATAATAAATAAATTTTGTTCGCAGATGGAGGATAGGGGGTCTCATTACGAGCCAGCCTACCATGTTCATAAGGCTGTAACAAAGTGACATTCCCATTATGGCCACCACACCAGGGTTATGATCCATTGGATAGCCCAATTATCCTTGGAACAGGAGGTCGCATCACGAGCCGGCCTGATCACTTTTGCTACATCCCAGTGAATGGCAGTGTGGTTATCTGGTTACCACGCCAGCACATTGATCTTTTCTGTAGAACAACAATGTAACTCTCTAGTTATAAATTGAGGATTCTGGCTCATATGGGTTAAAAAGCAACCCTGCCGAGGCTATGGACGCCTGCTGGCAGCAGCAGCTCCGCTTATGGTATTGAAGTTATATCTTATCGTCAATTATTATTATAATACCCTTTTCTTATTTTTTTCTTTTTATCAGAGAAGTTATTTCCTTAACTTTTTCCCTGTTTTGAACCTTTATGCATGAGAAATTGTTTTCAGATCAATCACATCATTTTCAGCTAGAATGCTGTCAGTTAAGCATTCTTTTAGCATATTGTTGTCCTTTTTCGTGTTGCATAAACTATCATCAATCCAAAGCGTCCTATCTCTTATTCATAACTATCTTTACACACTCTGCTCTCATTATAATCATAACTCTCGTTGTCCTATCATTGATATGTGTACTCTGTTTCATTTACTACTATATTGTTCATTCCCTTGCCTTGCCGTCAGCACAACACCTCTCATATGCTTTATGGTCATGGAATTCCTTTTTCAATTGGAGGGGGGAATGTCTGCATTATGGGATTGCATGTGATATGAGTACTGCACTCTGCCATAACTTGTTGATTTGATAAGTTTTTCTGATTGAGATTTTTGCATGCATCTGAATCTATTGCTCTTTAAAACTAACACTATGGATTCAAGAACATTGTATGCAAACTAGTGATTTGTTTATAGGAGAACAACAAGTATGGGCAGAATTCTATTCACAGCATGACTACAGTATTGCAACTAACAGAAGAGGCTCGAGCAACTCGCGAACGTGAACAATTCTTCAGACATGATGTGCTTACCTAGATTCCACCTTTTGCATCACTTTCAGCACCAACTCTGCCTACATCAGCTTCAACAACTGCCAGTCCATATATGTCATTCCACATTTTTGGAGGTAAAACTTGAGGTAAAATATCATAATTTTCTGATTTATTACGAATTTAGGAGAATTTCATGAAAATCCATTTTGAGCATTATTTATCATCCTTCATTCCACATCTTTACCACTTTCCCTTTTTCAGCAGCATATCATTTTCGAGTATGGGGGAGTGTTCCTTTCATTCATTTCTTTCTTATGACCATGTTATTCATCTTCTTTATCATCCATTGTTATTCTTATTCATTCTCAACACCTCCATTATTTCATGTTGTTTTACACCAAGCATAGAATTCAACAGATGGTAGCAACCACCTCTATTTGTTTTCTAGCATTGCATGAGGGCATGCTAATTCTTCAGAGAGGGGGAGGAATTGCTACGCATGATGGATGTTTTCAATTTTCTTTCTCATTTAAGGCATACAATTTCAGTGCAGAAATTGATTTCCATAATATTTTTAAAAACTATGAACTCAATTCTTGTGGTTTTTGGAAAATGCAGACGTATCATTAATACAAACCCAGACAATTTCAAGATAAATTGGTTCATAAAATTTCGGAAATCATGCACTCTCACCTACAGCCATTTTGTTTATATCTCATGATCCGTGCATCAAAACGATCTGATTTTTGGATCATAAAGGCATTCATATATTATAAATTTACTTGCCAAATTTCAACAACAGCTGGTTTGTAGTTTTTGAGAAAATGGTTAATGAAGTTTGCTGTTACTTATATCATATTTTGCTGCAACTTCATACATATAGTTGAATGTCAATATAAAAATTGTTATGCCTTCATCAAGATTACTAAAAGTGAATATTCATTAATTAAGGAAGAATTCATTTGTTCTATCCATTTCATGAGCTAAGATGAACATATTTTTTATTGCTTGGTTAACACATGGGTTTCTGTCTTTGGGTTGCATGAGGACATGCAATATATTCAGTTTCGTTGCATGAGGACATGCAACATATTGAGTGTGGGGGTATGTTGGGCCATTAATATGCCATTATTATTATCACTTTTGAACACTTATTCCACCCATTTCTACTATTCTTCATCATGTCATTTATTATAATTTATTATTTAAATCCATTTTATAATGATTTATGCTCTTATGAATGAATGTTATTTATTCTCCTTTATTTCTAATAAATTGATGATTATGAATTATTTTATCAATGATGGTTTTAATAAGTTGGTTATAACATTATTCACCATTTTTAGCCTCTAAGATAATTTCCAGATTGAAGATTTGATCATTAAAAGTGCCAACTCAGAAATGCGCTGGAATAAGGAGTGACAGTTTTGCGGTTGAGATTCTGAGCAAATGAAGACGAATCTGGAAAATCCGGAACATGGGTTTTGTTCAGAACGGATCCAATTAACTTTATTAAAAAACGGTTTGCCCAAATTCGGCTTGTACTGAGAGAAACGCAGGGTTCTTTGAGCATGATTTTCTCATATCTGTGGTTGCGGCCGTCCTCCAAATCTCAGCTACAAAGCCAAATTCGACTTGCTGTTGTTGAAAGATGGATGTAAATCTATTTTATTGTTGATCAATTGGTTGGAAGAAATTCAATATTATTATTAGAGATCCTATTTGCTATTTAATTTCTCCACCTTCTGATTATAAAAGGAGAAGCATGTATTGTGTATGAGGAGGGAGAGACTTTTCTTATTGTAATTTGCAGAATTGTGCATCAGCTCTTGTTAAGAGAGTGTGAGCTGTTTGTAAACATTATTAATGCCTGATTAATAAAAGAGTTCACTGTTGTTCCATTTCTCAAGCGCTGGAGTAAAGCACAGCAACGCTTCACCGGTGGTTGAGGGCCCGGCCCTGGTGGAGCGATCTGCTGTTTGTATTTCTATTAGTTTATTTCTGTTGTGTGAAGTTTGTTTATTACAATTAAATAATTGAGTTATTTCTAATTGGATCAAATACAGAGTCATTGTTATTCCATTCTTTACAAGAAGCATGATTCATGATTCAATTGTTATAAAATGTTGTTTTTCTGTATCTAATTCCAGTTGTTATTCCTTTTGTTTATGAATTACGATAGGTGATTGTTGCGTGGCTGTCGACAGGATTAAAGAGTAGAAATCTAGTTTGCTTGGTTATGAATTGAATTCACTGTTTATTTTATGCTGCTATTCAATTCCTGTTCATTGCTTTTAGATTGATGTTCCTTTCCAGTTTGCGTTTTAGATTTCATTTCCTTTGAGTTGTTTTCACTTGCTTTGAGATCTCTAAACTATAGAGGGCAGAGCTAATCATTCCAGGTCCCTAGATTTGGTCATCTCACATCGATTTCTAGGGGAAAGAGTTATTACTACTGCGTCCCTAATCGATGTCTAGCAAGGTTGCTGTAGTGTAGTCTTTACATTTCTATCATTTGTAATTAGATTTCTTTTCAAGCAGATTTCTTTTCAAGCATTTATTATTTCTGCATTTGTATTTCTATACTACATCTTCACAAACATTACTCTTGAGTAAATAGCCGCCTCAGACTGAGTACACTCTTGAAATAAAAAGTCGTCCCTGGGTTGAAAATTAATGTGAAAGTACCATTAGGATTAAAATTATTTTATCGCTCCCGATTTAGCAACCCTTTTATTTCTGTTTTTTTAATGGAAAGTGCATGCCCAATTATTCTTAACAACACCAATTATTTCCAATGGTTACCTCAAAAGGTAGATTTACTTAGAATTAAAGGGCTTTATGGAATATCCATATGAAAAGAAAGTAAATCTTCTCATGATGATAAAGCCACTAAATGGTAAAATAAACAAGATCAAGCACGAGGGTTGATAGGAATATCCCTTTCTCAAGATCTTTGGTTTCATATCCTTGAAATTGACACCCGTTATGAAGCCCTAAAAAAGCTAAATACTGTTTTTAGCATTCAAAATCAGATCACGGCCCACCAGCTAGAAAATGAGTTGCTTACTTTGGACCCCAATAATTTCTCCTCTATTGAAGATTTTTTGCCCAAATTTAAGACCCTTAGACTTATTTTAGAAGGTTGTAAGGTAAAAAAGGAATATGGTAGCCTCATCTATTCCATTCTTGCTAAGCTTGGCCCTGCATACTCTGTATTTGTTTCCACCTTACATTCCACTAGAAAAGCCATCATTTCTTTAGGAACTACCTACAAGAACCCCTCTTTTGATGCCTTTTGTGATTCTTTAATAAGAGAACAAGAAAAAATCTTACACCTTGGTCTTATCACTTCTAGAAAGGCTACTAAGAGATCCTTAGCATCCCAACAACAACCATATCAAAAGAATCCCAAGAAGTAGTATCCTAAAAGGTGTGGTCGTAAAACAAACAAGGGTCCTAAGAAATTTCAGCCGCAAACTGAAAGAGAAACTCGCCAAACTGATAAGGCAACTAAAAACAAGGGCAGGAAAATAGATAAACATTGCAACTTTTGTAATTGTGATGGCCACACAGAGTTTAAATGTTTTAAGAATATGGAAGCCTTGGAAGCAACAATGAAGAAGAACCACATCAATTTGGATAGCTCTTCAACTTCATCTTCAGGAATGGCACTTTCTTCTTGTGGTTGTTAAGCATCTAGTTATGCATTAAATGTATCTTCTTCTTCTCATTCTAATGAGGGGCTCATTGATTCTGGAGCTTCTTAACACATGGCAAAAAATAAAGCCATGTTTTCCTCTTTAAATGATTGTAACACGAAACATATTTCTATTGGTGATGATATATGTCTTAGTGTTGTAGGATATGGAACCATTCATATAGATGATGGTTAGTTTAATGACATACTATGTGTTCCTACCTTATCATTCAACCTTCAATCTATTTATCAGATAACGCATTTAGGTGAAGGGAAAATAGTAGAATTCTCATCTCATGATGTTGTAATCAAGGACCTCAAATATCCTAGACATATTTTAGCTGCTGGAATTGCTAATGATTCCACAAGGTTGTATAAGTTTGAAAAATTTGGGTCATCATGTCTTCCCTCTATTTTTTTTGCTTATAATGATGAAGTGAGAAAACTTTGGCATGAGCGATTTGGCCACTTAAACTATCGCTCTCTTCAAACTCTATGTAAGGAAAATATGGTGACGATTCTTCCTATGGTATCTTGTTGAGATGGTGTTTGCTCCAGATGTGTACTCCCAAAACATCATCGGGATAGTTTTGACAAATGTGCCTCTTGGCATGCTTCAGCCCCTTTGTAGCTTGTTCACAGTGATTTATGTGGTCCACTTCTTGTTTTTTCTTTCTTTGGTTACAAGTACTTCTTAACTTTCATTGATGAGTTTTCCAGACGCACTTGGGTATACTTCTTAAGACTCAAGAGTGGAGTTTTTAACATGTTCTTGGCCTTTAAGGCCTTTGTTGAGAAACAATCTGGACACCCAATTCTTAAGTTAAGATCAGACAATGGAGGAGAATATGTTAACAAAAATTTTATCAACTTTTGCATTGATCATGGCATTCAATTGCAACTTACTATTCCATATACTCCACAAAAAAATGGTGTAGCTGAAAGGAAGAATTGAACCTTAAAAGAAATGGCTAATTGTATGCTTCAATATAAAGGACTTGGTCTCAATTTATGGGCAGAAGAAATTAGCTATGAAAATTACATATTAAATTGCACTCCTTCTAAGGTTTTAAAGAATATAACTCCATAAGAATCTTGGAGCTCAATCAAACCAAATGTAAATCACTTTCGTGTTTTTAGAAGTGATGCTTAGGCCCATATTCGAGATGTGAAACAGAAAACCTTAGAACCTAAGAGTGAAAAATGCATTTTTGTTGGATATTATGAAGAAGTCAAAGGAAATAAACTTCTTAAAAAAAAATCCAAAATATAATCATTATAAGAGATGTAAAATTTGATGAAAATATATCAGCCTGCAAGCCTAGTTCAGCGGGTGTGCCACCTTTGGCCTGCAAGCCTGATTCGACATATGTGCCACCTCTCTTTATCCCTTATATTTTTTATAGAATTCCTTATATTTTAGATGATGAAAGCGAGGATGGAAATCCTCCTCTACCTCTTGAAGATGTTCCTTCAGCTCCACAGCTTCCAACATGGGTCCACTCTACTCGAGATGCAACAGGTTCTCTTGCAGGTGATCCTACAGATCGAGGGCATACACGTTCTAAGTTCGAAAGAGCCTCTTCCTTATTGGCTCAAGTTCCAAAAAATATTGATCCAAACACCTTTGAAGAAGCTTCCTGTCATCTAGATTGGGATGAAGCTATGAATGAGGAATATCATTCCTTATTGGTGAATGAAACTTGGGATCTTGTTCCTCTTCCGAAAGGAAGAAAACTTGTCAGTTGCAGATGGGTTTACAAAACAAAGTTTTCACTAGATGGAAAAGTGGACAAATAGAAATCTCATCTTGTTTCTAAAGGATTTTCACGAGTTGAAGGCATTGACTATACTTAAACATTCTCCCCTATTTCCAAAATGAATTATATCTGCCTTGTTCTTTCCCTTATTTCCTCCTTAAATGGGAAGTCCATCAGATGGATGTTAAATATGCCTTCTTACATGGAGATTTGCATGAAGAAATCTACATGGAACAACCCCCTGGCTTTATCCAAAATGACTCTAGCCTTTTTTTTCACCTTAGGAAGTCTCTCTATGGTCTCAAACAATATCCTTAGGCTTGGTATGCAAAAATAAATAGATTTATATTAGATAATGGCTTTTCTAGGTGTCATTCTGACAACACTGTCTACACCAAGAAAGTGGGTAAGTCCTTCACCATCCTTGTTCTTCATGTTGATGACCTTATCCTTACTAGTAGTGATCCAAACCATATAAACCATGTGAAGTCTACCCTCAAACATAAGTTTAAAAAGAAATACTTAGGACACTTGCATTATTTCCTTGGTCTTCAAGTCTTGCAATCCAAAGAAGGTATAACCCTCTCTCAATCCAAGTATGCCCGTGATCTTCTACAACACTTTCACATGGAATAATAGAAGCCAGGCCCTTCTCCCCTTCAGTATGGGGTCAAGATTTCAGTCACTTGGACTACCTCTGAAGTTGATGCTACCTTATACTGTCAACTTGTTGGTAAACTTCTGTATCTAACCCATACCCGTCCCGATCTTTCCTTTTTCATTGTTCTTATCACCCGGTTTATGCACAAGCCTCATGAAATTCACTAGAAAGTAGCTAAATAAATACTTCGATATATTTGAGGTATAGTTTAGTTCAGGATTCACACAGTCCAAGATCATCTCCATTGTTGATTGGTTTCATTGATTCTGATTGGGCTGGTGACCCTGATGATCAAAATTCTATTGCAGGATATGTATTCACTCTTGGTTCAAGACCTACTACATGGTCTTGTAAGAAACAAAGTGACATCTCTCTTTCTTCAGTAGAAGAAGAGTATCATGGTGCAGTTGAAGCCAACAAGGAAGGCATGTGGCTTCATTAGATCGTGCCTAAATTTGGTCTTCATCAGCAACATCCAACTACACTTTGGTGTGATAATCAGAGTGCCATTCAGCTATGTAAATATCTAGTTCATCATCAACTTATGAAACACATTGAGCTCCAAATACACTTCATCAGAAAGTTAATTCATGATCTTGTTCTTGAAGTGTAGCACTTCCCAACCAATGATCAAGTAGTGAATATCTTTACAAAGGTTGTCACAGAAGTGAAGTTTACCAAAATTCTATCCATGCTTGGAGTTCAAGAAATTTATCATTAGGGGGGGAGAGGCTCTAATGCCTCCTTCCTTCTCCTATTGTGTCAAATTTGTAAATCCTTCAATGCTATCCCAATTTTTTCTTAGGGGGGGTGTTAAGATATTTTGACACATAGGAAATAGGCTCCTTTTGTGGCACCTTTGTAAATCCTTCAATCCTATCCCAATTTGTTCTTAAGGGGGGATATTAGGATATTTCGACACATAGGAAATATTTAAGAATAACTTAGTATAGTGTAGAGTTAGGTAAAATTTGTTTCTTTAATCTGTAAATTATTATCTAACAGTTCACTCTCTCCTCAGTATTAACGACACTTGATCCATGGCTTAACACCCAATTGGTCCATGATCTCTATTTATTTAGTATGGAGGGTAATTTTTCCAGTAACCATTTATGAGAGAAACATATTTAATCTTTATTTTTATATTAATAAATTGCCTGAAGTGGCTGCTATCAGTTTCAGTATTTGCATACTTCTGCCAAGGATCAAAACACATTTTCATGTGCATCTTAGGTTTCCCATCCTGAATAAAATTTGCATCATTCCATTAGGTCATGATATAAAATTGTTCCACTGGTCGTTGTCCTGGTCAAATAAGCTTCCTTCTCCCTTAGAAGATCATATTGGCTAACTCATTCTCATGTCCTTGAGCATAATAACACCTATGGAAATGCTTTTTTCACTTGCAAGTCTTTAAATTAAAATTCTCATTCAAAATTTAGGTCAAAAAGTAGTCCCATTAGGTCATAGGGCCATAATCATGAAAATTGGTCATTTCACCATCAAATTCATCTTTTGAAGGGGTAGTAATAGTCAAAGGTATTAAAAAATTTCAAATTCTAAAACTATCATTTCCAAATAAGTGGCATTGTTCTTACCATATTTATCTCTCAGTTGTGCTTGGAAAGTTCATTTCCCTCTACTAGGGTTTTGAGGGAATTTTTCTTGGTTTCATGACTTCCATAGTTAAATAATCGACAAGAATTGTATCCTGATGCTCTTACACTTTCCCATATTATTAATATACCTTCCTAAACTCTTTCCATCACTCTTATCCCTCAAAAGAATCATTTTTCCACAATTCCTAGCCTATTGCTACAATTTGACACTTTTCGAGACTAGGCCTGTGTTTTGCCCTTTTGGACCCCTTCCCCTCACTCAATCCTTGAAATTTCACTTTCCCCTACTATCTAACATCTACCCCTATCCCCCGAAATTTCCCCAAGAATTTAGACACCCCCTAACCCCTTCATTCCCTTTTCTCTACAAGGCAGTCCTAAATCCCCTGTTTTGTCTACACCAAACCCTAATTTCCACTCCCACTGAGCTAGGGTTTGCTATGGAATCAAAGACATATTAGTATAGGAGGCATAAGGGAGGTCATTTGAGCAAGTATGAAGCCATCCCAACTCATAAAAATCATGCCTCCATTAGTTTCCAAGAAATCATTCTAAGGGACAAATCATTTGCCACACACAAGGCCAATTTTACTTCAAATTGTGTTTCTGAACAAAAAAAGATGAATTTGAAAAAAGTGATAGAGGATTTTGTCAATCATAGGTAAATGAATAAAAACCTTCTTCATATTTACATAGGTGTCATGGTTTTAGATCAATGTCAAAAATACAGGTGCCACGGGAGAATTGCTGCACTTCTCGAGTGACCTTTGAAAAGTCAATTTTTCTCATAGTTGGAGTATCCTAATGACTTTCTTGATGACTCAAATAAAAAACATACTGGAAGATATTTCCAATGAGCTATCATTAGCTCAATTTGGGGTTAAGGAAGGCCTCCCAAAGTTTCCTTCACTAGCACTAAGAATTTCTGCACACTCATTAAACACTTTTTGAACAGTCTTGGAAGAATCAAATTTTGACAGGTCAAATCAAGTCTAATGAGCAAGATAAAGGTATATTTGGAAATCAAACAGGATAATATTTCGAACGAGTTATCTTGGGCTCAATTTGGACACCGATAAGGCCTCCAAATATGGTCTGCAAAAAGGTGTTGCGCGTTTGAGGTGTGGCGTGCGCGCTTGGTCTAGCACTGCGCATTTACTCAACAGTGTTGTGTGATTGTGAAGGGAAGGTTTCAAAGGGTTTTCTCACTTCCATCAAGCTCTAAACTGACCACCAAATTCCTTAAGAATTTTTTCATCATTAAGTAGCCCTAAAAACACCTCTCTTTGCATAAATTTTATGTGTCATTGAAATATTTGAAGTGTTTGTTATGAAACCCTAGGATTCATATCCCTAACCCATTTTTCATGCACCATAATCCCTATTCATATGCCTAAAACCACATATCACATATATTTTTAAATCCTAGTGTTTTCATAGACCTAGGTTTTCATTTACATTCCATTCCCTCCATTTTCCTAAGCTAGTCATCTCATCTATCACTCCCTTAATCGCATTCCATTTACCCTAGGGTTTTCACTGGCCTAGGCTCCCTTACATATTGAAATTTCCATAATTTCCCCACACCTTCATTCACTTCATACTCTCTCATTTCATTCAACATCTCCCTAGAGTTTTGACATCAAATACATCATGGAAACCTAGTAGAGGTGAAATTAGCAAGCCTAAGAGGGTTGATTTGGGCACATTGGCACATACCTATCAAAAAGGCTTCAGGCATGTGTTTGATTCACTTGGAGTGAAAGGGGCCATACCTTCTTCATCAAAATAGTAGGTGTAAAAAGATAAGGAAAAGGTAATAGAGCCAAACATTGATGATGAGGAATGCAAACATGAGACAAAGCATGAATTTCAGTTGATTGACCTAGGTGAGGAAGATGAGGACAAAATCACCAATTTAGTTCTTAAAGGGAAAGAAGCATGCCTTGAGAGGGTCAACCAACACTTGGAGCAGCTCATGACCAAGGATAAAAATGATAATTACATTCAGAGGAAAATGGCGAAGTATTATGCCATGAGAAACATGATTGCAAGGGCCAAGCTCAAATGCGCCCATGCAAAGATTGGGGCTTCGACCAAGAAAAAGGAGAAGGAAAAGTTGGAAATTATTGATCAGGTCTCTCCATGCATCTAACCCCTAAATAAGCAGGATAATTCATAATTGTTGGCACATGTAGCACTCTAGGTGGAAATTTTGATTTTTTGACAGTTTAGCACACAGAAAATTTGCTAAACACGTAGTGCCATTGTCGTTGCACTCTTTTTTGGGAAATCCAAATAGAAAATGGTTAGAATAATCATGTTCATAATGATGAGTATATAAACCTCAAAATTTTTTAGGAGATTTGGAGCAGAACTGGTTACTCAAAGAGGCAAAAAACCACCAAACAATCATGTTTCTACCCTCTTTTTGACCCTGCCACTGCACGTTTACCAGTCTTGGGAGAACAAGATTTTGACATGGCAGATTGAACAATTTTTGGAAAGTGAAAGAATATTTGGAAACTAGACTCAAATACCTTTCCAATGAGCTATCATGGAGCTTATTTGTACATGGGGAAGGTCTCCGAAATTGGCTTAAAAAACAAGTTAATGTTTCTATCATGGCGCTTTGTGTTTACTAGGAAATTTACATTTTCACCTGTTTCAGTAAATTTTGAAGTTTCACTTCTGTTTTAATTTTTACTTGGGTAAATGAAAAAATTACCAATGTAAATTTAATATTTTAATTTTACCTAAGGTAGATACATTAGGTAAATCATTAGTTGAATTCAAATGTATCAGTTCCTAAAGATAGGAATGAGTCACTTTCCTCATCCTAGACTTTAGCTTTCAGTTCAGCTTTTGATGTAGCAACTCCCTCACCTCATGGATTCGACCCCTGGGGATGAGAGGAAGTATTTTTGAGGTTTATAAGGTGTATTTTTTTAGTATTTGTAATGGTTTGCATCATTTGAAGATATTGTATTGATCAAGTATCATTCTGGCTTTGACATTAACGAAAAATTGCAGTTATTTTCTTGGGATCCATGTGGTATGAGTTTTAAACGTTGTTTATTCCCTGTGATTGATTTTTTAGAATGTATTTTTAATTCATAAATCATTTCACATCTATCATATACATGATTTCAAGTTTTAAAGACATAATTCATATTTAGTTATGCTTTGTTTTGGGAAATTCAGTATAATGTGTTTATTTTCTTCAGTTTAGAGAAAATACAATTCAGATGCTTTCTCTAGCCCCTCACCAGTCTTTCCATCTAATTTAATCCTATTTGAATGTTAAAAATTTTACCTACCTTTCCACATTAAACAGACTGCAATTTCATCCTCTTGGCCCTGATTTATTCCCTTGACCTAATCCCTGTTCAGTGAGCCCAACCCTAAAATAAAAAATCAAAACCCCCTGTACTCCTTAGCTAGCCTAAATTCTTTTTATGCAGCCCTCTTCACTGTGATTTTATCGAGAGACCCCTCTCTGATTTGGTAGGGCTAGATACCAAGTCCAAAGTTTGGTTTGAGGTTACCTCATGATTTCCTTCTTCAACCTAAGGATCAATCCGAGTGATAACACCTGTGTTGGCTCAGGCTGTGTGTCACATGTCTCCCTGCACCCCAATAATTTTTTTTTTTTCTTGTTAACCTGTCAATAGAATTTCTCTTGGTTGTCTCATTTCCTTCCTTACTAGCATTGTGTCTTCTACAATTATCATATGTTTTACCCTATACATGAATTTCAATTAGCCATTTAACTCTCTATCTATAAGCAAAGATATACATATACATTATTCTCTATGAAATCCCTTTTTGTTCTTACTTTCCATGATTTTTAACTCTATGAGTTCTCCTTTAAATTAATTGTTACTAATTGATCAAATCTATATGTGTCTCGACCCCACGTACTTACCATATGGTTGTAGTTAACATAGCATCATAGAGCAGTATATGAATTCGACTTACCATAATGAATGGGTATTGAATTTCCCTCTACGTGTAGAGAAAATGATTTGGTTGCTTTGGTATGTTAAATTAACTCTACCAATCTGTCACTCAATCTTAATGCCAACCACTGAATAGTTAAAATACTATTTTATTTTCTTTCCCAGCTCATGAATTAATGAAATCATGATAAGCCATCATTGATATGATTTGGCTTTGGGCAGATAGTATGTACAGTGGTATGGATTGATGTGTTGATTGAGTGACCTTGTTCCTTACGTTCCATGGTTACAATACATAGTATTGCTTGGCTGTTTAATTTTCCTCAGTCATATTTATGTTATGAACTGGCTACTCGTACCTTGGATGTGACATGCGTGTATTATATTTTCATTATTTTTTGGTACTCGATGTACATGTCGCTTCATTTTGTTTCAAGTTATCAATCCAAGGGTTGATCTCTCCTCGAGGTCAATAAATTTTGTACCTGGAAATTAAATTTTTGGATCGCCGTCGATCTACTTCTCGACTTTCTTAACGTCCTTACTACCCTTTTCATATTTCCCATCCTCGATCTTTATGACCCGGAATTGATCGTGAAACTCATTTGAGGCTTAGGGTTTTCTATCATGTTTAAAAATAATCATTCCTCTTGTCGAAACTCCTCTGTGACTAATTTTGGCTAAATTCATGGTGCTCTCATGCCGAGAAGGAGAAATTTTGGGATCTCGGCCTCAGCATAGGAATGTCGACCCTATCACCTGATCCATGTGTCTAGGTAATCCATCTTTTCGCGAGCGATCTCCTCTGGTTTGTAGTTTATGTCAGTGCTATTCTTATTCGTTTGGTTTGATGCAGTTAAAATGAATATCAGAGTTTTATTTTGTTGTCTCTGAAGATCATCGTTTCACCTTTCAAGTATTGTCATTTGACTTACAGCCTATCGAGGCGTAAATCTCTAGTTTGCGTTATATCATTGTTTGTATTGGGGGAATCTTGTTACCTGGTTTTCACCCATGGCTGATATATAATTTTTTTTCTAATGGTCGAGAACATGGATTTCATCTAAGAGGTCGATGCCTTCAAGGCCTGCTGAAGAAGGCTATCACTTGGTTCAAATTCGTCCCATCCAAAAGCTGTGAACGGTGCCTCCTCATTTGATAGTCAAAAGGGTAAGTCGTCAACAATGATATCGTTGGGAATATTTACAAGATCGTTCTAATTTCTTGCTCACAGATTTATGCTTTAACTCATTCATTTACTCTGTGAGTTTTTTTTTCTTATTTGGACTGGTTTATTCCTCACAAGAATGTATTCATAGGAAAAGTTTCTGGCCTCCACCAGGTATCTAATCCTCTCTTTTCTCTCAATTTAATCCATTTCTCTCTCAGTTGAGTTTGCGTAGGGTTCATGAAACTCCTGTATAGATTTTGCATTATGTGTTTCCATTGTAATTCCATTAAATTTATGTGAACGCAAGTACTCCCTGTCGCACCATTTCGTGAAATCTCACTTCGGCTGTCTGGGTAGGTTTATATTCTGACCTCTGAACTTTCGTTTTGAAATATGTAGGGTTAACGTCCCGCTGGCTCAGTTTATATAATGACTTCTCCTTTTGGAGATTAAAACCCAATCTGGGTTCTCGACACTTTTGCATATTTATTTATTTTTTCCAAAATTACCCTGGATCACTGTATATGAACATTAATATTGAACTGCTCCAATGTATATTTAATATATTCGGGAAGAATTCAAATGAACATTGTCATTTCGGACTTTCCTCATAGCTATACAATCTTTTTGTTTCACTTTATCATTTAAATTTGACTACGAGTAATATAAATTGTTTTACTCGTACATTAAGGGTATTTCCTCTATTCCTTTTCTATTACTTGTTTGCACATTTCAAAACCGTGGTTATTGGTATAACCATAAAGATGTACAGCTTTGATGATTCCCAGTTAGATGTATTGATTAAATTTTTATAATTCTCTCATAATGAAATTTCGGGACAGAGTGAGGTATTTGTTACCCGAGTCATTTTGTATTAATAAATAACAATAGAAGTCGGAATTAGGACTCTATTTATTTCAGATTATCCATGGTTAATGTGACACAATTTGAATGTTTACCTCTTGTGTTTATTCCCACAAGGTAATTATTCCATAATTGTTAACGGGGTTAAGATATATTCCAACTGTTTTCTTGTCTCCCACTAGGAATAGGAAGGTTCTGTTTACAGTTATTATCTTTTATTTCTGTGTCACTTTATGTTTTTACTACTGCAAGTAGATGTTTCCTTTTGTGCTCATTTTTCAATACTTTCTAACAATTATTTATATGAAATTTAATTAACTACCAATCAACCCAACTGATGTAAAGGCCATGGTCATTCCTCTTTCTTTCAATTAGTAGTCTCAACTTCATATAAAAGTTTATCTCATTAGGCTGAATCTTAGTTGGAAGTCTTAGGTTAATTAACTATGTGTATATGTATATTACCCATAGATCTTTGACTGTGTTAATCCCTAGATAGCCTACGCTCATGGTTGTTCCCTTCACTAAATGATATTTACTTCATTATTTTATAGAAATAGATTGGTATATGCAGCAAGTAATTTCTATTTTGCTTCTGTTTGTGTATAGATGGTGTATTTACCATAGGACATCAGGTGTTGGCAATCATTTCCTACACAGTGCAAATTACAGTTTGTCTAATTCTATTTTAGATATTTGTACATGAAATCTCATGTTGCTTTCTCCTATGTATGCATATCAAAGTCATATATTTAACCAGAAGCAGATTAAAGTTAAATCATTAATTTATCTATGGAGTAACATGTATCCTCAGATTTAAACCCACATGGGTTTAGAGACTTTGCTGGATTCTCCTCCACAGATTTCTATTTCTACAACTCTACAGAATTAAGGGGGTTAATTCCTTCTTACAATTCTGTTAAATGTAGGAACTAACAAATCCAATATCTTAATCAAAAAATTATGTATAACCACAGAATTATGTGCTAAAACCATTCAACTGAAAGACATACCACTGTTGCAATTGACCACCCTCCCAACCTTAGAGTTCTTCTGTCTCCAAGAACTCACCCCCAAGCTGAGATCATCTCCTAGAACATACGAACCTCTAATCTGTTTAGGAATAGCTTATTTAAGCTTTTGCTCCCCAAAGCCTGTTTCTAATTCTACATCTAGAATATCAGGATGCTTTTCTTCCTGTTTTCCTAGGCTTCCTTTATTTAGGGATTTTTAAAGCTGCTTTATGCTTTTCCCAGCTTTTTAACTCTTCCCAACTACTCTCCACCTCATTGGGGAAACTAGATTTTCCTCAAAATCTAGTTTGGAAATAATTTCTTTCAAGGATTTTTTTGAAAGATTTTTGGGGGAAGTCTTTTCTTCTTTCCATCCTCATGGATTTAGCAAGTGATCTCATAATTCTCATTTGGTCAATATGCACAAAATTATTTTATTTAATTTCCATAATTAAATATTTAATTACATCTAGAAAATACTTATCCATTGGGGTCCACTCCCCTTTGGATTTAAGTTCAAATGTCTAACTTCGAAAGAAACATAAAACTAGGGGTGTTACATATTCCCCCTCTGAAAGCAAACACCGTACTCGGTGTTGATAACTAACTACTAGAATTAATTTTTTTAAACAAAAGTGGATATTTTTCCATCATCTCAACTTATCTTTCCCAGGTAGCTTCTTCAGCAGTAAAGTGCTTCCACTGCACCTTTACTCTTGCTACCATTCGATTCCTCAATTCAATTTCTTCCCGCTCCAATATTTGAAGCGGCTCTGGAAGGAACTCCCCTTCTGGTTCCACCTGTATCACATTCTAATGAACAATGTGAGAAGCATCATCTACATATCTTTTTAATAATGAAACATGAAACACATCATGAACTTTAACATGGGGTGGTAAGGCCAACTTATAAGCCACTTGTCCCACGCTTTCCAACACCTCAAAAGGCCCACAATATCTAAGAGCCAATTTTGCACAACTTCCAGCATAAAGTGTGCTCTTTTTGGGTTTAATACACAAATACACATGCTCTCCCACTTTGAATTCTCGATGTACCCTCTTCTTATCAGCATAGTTTTTCTGTCAATCTTGTGCTATTTTGATGTTTCTTTGTATTTGTTTAACAATTCTTTCCATCTCTTGTAAAGCATCTAGTCCCAAACTTAGCTTATCTTCAGGTTGGCTCCAGCTCAAAGGAGTACGACATTTCCTTCCATAAAGTGCTTCGAACAGACTCATTTTGATAGAGGATTGATAGTTGTTATTATAGGAAAATTCAGCTAAATGCAAATAGTCTTCCCATTTTGATGGCCTATCCATCACATACATTCTCAGCATATCCTCCAAAATTTTATTTGTTCTCTCTGTTTGACCGTCGGTCTGAGGGTGATAGGTAGTACTAAAATTCAACTTAGCACCCATGCCTCGAAATAGACCTTTCCAAAAGGCTGCTGTAAACTTAGCATCTGTATCCAAAACAATCATCTTTGGGACCCCATGTAGCCTTACTACTTCTTTCAGGAACACGTCCGCCACTTGGGCTGTCCTGAAAGTAGATTTCACAGGTATGAAATGTGCAGCTTTTGTTAAAGTGTCTACTACCACCATCACTGAGTCGTGTTGGTGTTTAGTTTTGGGTAGCCCTGTTATGAAATATATAGAAATGGTGTCCCATTTCCATTCTGCAATTGGCAAAGGATTTAGAAGTCCCACAGGATGCTGATGCTCAAATTTAACTAGTTGACACTCCATGCACCTAGCTAAGTATTCTGCTACATCTCTTTTCATTCCTGGCCAAAACAACTTCTTTTTCAAAGCTGTTAGCATTTTCTGATATCCAGGATGCCCTGCATACGGTTGTTTGTGATATTCATCTAGGATTTCTTTTTTCAAAGTTTCCACATTGGGGATATACAATCTACTTTTGTAGCAGATCAGCCCTTTTGGTTTTGAGTGTATTCAACCATCTCCTTCTTGAGTATTTTCACCTGTAGATTCTCATAATTTGAATCCTGGTCTCCTACCTTTTTCACTAATTATTCTAATTCAAAATTAGCACTGCTTCTAATGCTGTTTATGTTTTGACAAGAATTTCTGCTCAGTGCATCAGCAATTTTATTTTCTTTCCCTTTTATATGTTTTATGTCCATATCAAATTCGCTCAAGAAAGACAACCATCTGGCTTGTCGAACATTCAAATCAGTTTGGGAAAAGAAATACTTAAGACTAATATGATCTGTCATCAATGTAAATTTCTTTCCAAGAAGATAGTGTCGCCACATCTTCAAGGCATGAATTACAACAACTAATTCCAAATCATATGCACTATAGTTCTGTTCATTTGTCTTCATTTTCCTAGACTCATATGCAATAACCGAATTTTCTTGCAACAGAACTCCTCCCAACCTCTCTCTACAGGCATCCATACACACAACTGATTATTTATCAGGGCTGTAGTGAGTTTTAATTTTAATTGTTCAAAACTGTTTTGGCATTTTTCAGTCCACTCAAATTTGACACCCTTTCTTTGTAGTGAGGTTATGGGATATGCTATGGCAGAAATGTTGGAAATGTTGTCATTGATGGAAAAGAAATTAGCAAAGGAGTAGCACCTAAAATATCCATAAGGAAAAAGAGATAGAGAGGTAGCAGAGGCAGCAGAAGAAACAGAGGAATTGAAGCAGAAGCAACAGAGGAATTACAGACAGAGCAGTAGAGAACCTCTTTAGAAACAGAATAAGGGGTATGAATCTTTGTGTATGAAGTTAAAATTGAAACCCTGTTGAGGAATCATGATGGTGGAATTCTAGATTGAGGCAGAGAATTGGCCTAGTTGATATTTGCAATTGTGGAATTATTTCGTTGAATATCTGAGGGGTATCTTGAGTACTGTGAGGTGAACTGATATATAAGCTGAAGCATCGATTTGAAAGGAATCGACGCTTTCAAAAATAGAGCATCTAGTTCAAGCACCAGAGATTTCACCGAAGATGTGAAGTTGTGTATCGAGGCGAGTCTTCAATGGGAGAGCGAAAGATGAGCTGGTTATAAGGAGAATTTAACCTTGCAAAGTCCCGAATAGAGCGTTGATGGGGTTAAATGGAATCTAGAGTGAACGTGGTTTGGAGTGAACAGTAAGGCAGTTTCTGGGTCTCATCGCATTTCTTTTGCG
Source organism: Pinus albicaulis (assembly GCA_034641835.2). Classification (NCBI taxonomy): domain Eukaryota; kingdom Viridiplantae; phylum Streptophyta; class Pinopsida; order Pinales; family Pinaceae; genus Pinus; species Pinus albicaulis. The sequence continues at coordinate 1,051,343,115 of CM076581.1, forward strand.
GAGCAAGTGGTATTTTCTAATTGAGAGCGATTCCATAGAAGTGCTGACGCGTGGCAAGGCGAGACCCAAGGAAACTACCTTCCACTGCGCGCCATCGCACGTTAACCGTCGACCAAAGACTCGATGCAATATTGATACATACCATTGATCTGGAGGCTTGCTATCTAACGGTGATCGCACGCAAGACTTGCACAAAGTTAAATCAAAGGCATGTGTTATATGTTGGTGCGGGCCCAAGCTCTAATATTCGTTGGATTAATTGAAGAGAAGCAACGCGATAATAGTCGTTGGATGGAGAGACCATTAGCGTTGGGGCCCATGCATATGTGTGTGTTGTTCAATTAAGGTTTTAAGTTAAATAAGGTAAGTGTAATTTGGTTACATTGGCCAAGGTTAATTGTATATATGTGGCGGTAAATCTTTATGGATGTCGGGTTATTTATTTAAGAGCGTCGGTTATTAATATAAGGGTGGCAACCTTGGTTATAAGGTTCGACGACAAAGTTGAAGTTCGTAAACGTATTACATATCACCAAGGGTCTTAATATTTGACTGAATACAATATATTTTGTATATGTAATGCCTGTGTGTGTGGAGTAAGTGAGAGAAAAAACAAGATTATGACTTGGTTGATATATATTACAATATCTGATTAAAGTGGAATGTGCGCATAAGAATGACATGGAACCGATTATAAGTTTAATGCATATGGACACATTTTGAAATGCCTAAGGTTTAAAAACAAAGTCGAGGGTTAATTCAGATATATATAGTCCCGTATGAAATATTGTAAAGATTGAAATATGAATGAATTTATATGTATGGTTTTGTAACCATGGAAAAATGAAATATCCACATTAATTCAATTTTTCCCAGATTAAAAATCAACAGTTATATATATGTAGCAGGTGCACAACAGCACAGTGAACAAGTGAATAAACACAGGGATAAAAGCATGGGTCTGATAGAGGTAAACAGAGATTACTGGCTTGACAGGTAAACATACACAGGTGCACACAATTACAGTGAACCAAAGTATACATAACAGTCACTCAACAACTGCAGAAAAGACAAATCCAGTAAATCCAAAATCCAGAAAACGAGCTGAGTGGAATTGAGAAGTATAATTGAAAAATGTAAATGTAAATATTTTTTTTTATATTGTTTGTGATGCAAAGGCAAATATCCTAAGGAAAAGAAAAATCCCACTGTAGCATGAAATTTTTTACATATTATTATAATTTTAAATTGAGTTGGATAAAGGAATGAGAAGACAGAAGTCAAAAGGTCGAGACTATTCACTTAAAATTCCCCGAGGAATGTAAAGAGTCGTGTGATGAACTCTATATATATAATATCACATTGATATGAAGAAGTAGAGAAGAAGAGATAGTAAAATATAGAAAGCAGAGTATAGAAGAGTGAGACAGAGAAGATTAAGAGAAGCAGAGCATAAAGAGATGCTACAGAACAGAGCTGATATCTGAGGTAAATCAGCAAACATTCAGTTTGATAAATTGAAGAAGTTGGAGCTTCCCTATCAAGTTGCAACTTGATAGTTGTCAGTTGTAGTTGACTGAGGTTGGAGCCTCCTGTAGGTTGGTGCCTGTAGAAAAATAGTGGTGAGAGGGAGTTGGAGCTTTCCTTTGCATCACAACAATAATAAGATGTGGTTTTCTACCTTTATGGGTTTCCACTTATATCTGGTGTCTCTGTGCATGATGTTTATGTGTTGATCTGATTTATATCATCTGCTTAATACCCGCTGCTCTCATATTAAGTCTACTGTTATATCATATTAATACTTGCTGCTCACATTCTAAGATTACTCATATTTTAAGTTGGACATGAAATGAAAAGTTGTAAAAGTATATGAATATGTTAAATTGATTCACCCCCCCTCTCAGTTTAACTAAGGGTTCAACAATTGGTATCAAAGCAAGTTCCTTTTATATCAGTCAAGAAGGAAGCTCAATCAATAAAGCACCTTTCTTCATTGGTGCTAATTATGCCTTCTGGAAAATAAAAATGAAAGCATACATAATGTCTTTATAATTAGAAGTTTGGGATGTTGTGGAATTTGGATATGTCACAAAGTCAACTGATTCAGAGAAAGAAGCTAAAAAAATCTTTGTAGCTAATGAAAAAGCAATGAATGCAATCTTAAATGGACTATGTGAAGCTGAATTTATCAAAATAATGAACAGTAAGACTACCAAAGATATGTAGGACACTCTAGAAAATATCCATGAGGGAAATAAAAAGGTAAAGACTGCAAAACTTCAAATATATAGAGCCCAGTTTGAAAATTTAAAAATGAATGATGATGAAGATATTGGCAGCTTCTTCTTAAAAGTTGCAGAAATTGTTAACAATATGAAAGCTCTTGGATAAACCATGTCAAAAAGTATAATTGTGCAAAAGATTCTAAGATCACTTCCATCCATATTTAATCCCAAGGTGTCTGCAATAGAAGAAACAACTGATTGGGAGACCTTGACCATGAACCAGCTACTTGGAAATCTAACAGCATATGAAATGAGGCTCCCACAGAAGAAGCCAAGTACGAGGGAGGCAGCTTTTAAAACAGAAAAGAAGAAAGAAGAAAAGGAAGACATATGCTCTTGCTCTGATGAAGAAGAGGCTAAATTTGTCAAGAAACTAGATAGAGGCTCAGGTAGATACAAAGGTAAACTACCCTTCAAATGCTTTAATTGTGGAAGAGTTGGACATTATGCTGCTAAGTGTCCTCACAAGAAAGTAAGGAATCAGGCTCAAGAATCAGAGAAAAATACATCAAAGAACTGGCAGAAAGGAAAGAGATTCAGCAGAAAATCCTTCTATGCTCAACAAGACAACAGTACATCTGAAGACTCAGATGAATCCTCAGGAGAAGAAGGAACCTCTGAATTTTTACTAATGGCCATAGAAGAACTTGAAGGACTCTTGCTAGAAGATGAAGAAGAAGGTGAAGTTGACCTTGAGGGGGAGCTAAGAAGTGCCTTGGAGGAGATTGAAAGACTCAAAATAAAATGCAGAAAACAAAAAGATATTCTCCTCAAATATGTGAAAGAAGAACAAAATTCAGAAGTCCTCATGCAGCTGAAGGTAAAGCTTGAAGAAGCCAAGAAGATAGAAGAAATGTTACTTCAACAAATCAAGGATAAAACTCGAGAACAAGAGAAGCTGGAAGAAGAAGTTGTATGTCTAAGGAAGAAATTAGAAAATGCTCAAAAGAAAGTGTATATAAACTCGTCTCAAACAACAAGCTCTGGTAAGTTGGATGAAATTTTGGATGCTCAAAGATCTCCCTTGATAAAAACTAGAATAGGCTATGAAGGAGAATCAAGTAAAAGCAAAGAAAAGGAAAACAGAAAAATTATTTTTGTAAAAGCAAAGAAGGATGAAGCACCTCAAATAATTCCTACAAAAGAAGAAGCATGTAAGGAGGGAGACAGAACCCAGAAGAATCCTCGAATAACAAAGAATGAAAGAAATACTCAAACAACAGAAAAAGGTTCATATACTCCTGAGTTTGTCAAATTTGCAAGCCATCAAAGGAGATTCTTCCCTCCTATGAAGAATGCCACCTGCTATGTCTGCCACAAGCTGGGACACATTGCTGCCTACTGTCATGCAAGGAGGAGTAATTCAAACCAGCTAAAGATGCAAACAGCAAAGAGACTGTCTCAAATAAACAACTGGAGAAAACAACCTCACATCAGGTATGCAAGTTGCTTCTATGGTTACTATTTTTATTGTAAAGAATTTGGCCATAAAATCATTGAGTGTAGAAAGTATGGACAAAGATTGATTTTCAACACTTCAAGGAGGTTTATGAATCAAATAAATTTTGTTCATACTCACAACTCTGCAAAAATTATGACCAAATGTTGTGTATGCAATCAAGTTGGACATACTACTTCCAAGTGTCCTCTCAGAAGATGTATCCCATCATCTCACAAAAGATACCAAACAAAAGGGTGCTTCCAGTGGATAAAGAAGGAGAATAAATGTGACTTGGCTCTAACTACTCAAGACCTGAAAATCCAATGGTACCTGGACAGTGGCTACTCAAAACACATGACTAGAGACAAAAGAAAATTTATAACTCTTGAAGAAAAGAAATCTGGCAATGTTTCTTTTGGCAATAATAAATCAGGAAAGATCAAGGGAAAAGGCTTAGTCAGCATAGAAAATGGCAGAGGAAAGGCCCAAGATGTACTATTTGTAGATGGGTTGAAAGCAAATTTACTGAGTGTCAGTCAGATGTGTGACAAAGGCTGTGAAGTTCTTTTTAGAGCACAAGATTGTGTAGTCAGGTCAAGCACAACAGGAAAGACTCTACTCAAAGGTGTTTGAACAGAGAGTAATGTGTACATAGTGAAAGAGGAAGATGAAGCCTGCCATCTTAGAAAACTGGAGGAGTCATGGTTATGGCGTAGGAGATTGGGACATCTCAGTTTCGACCATATCATCAGACTGAGCAAAAAGAAAGCTGTTAGAGATATGCCAGAAATAAAAAGACCTTCAAATACCATATGCAAATCTTGTCAATTGGGGAAACAGACTCGCACATCCTTTAAATCTAAATATGAGCTATCAACAAGAAGACCACTCCAGCTTGTGCACATGGATCTGTGTGGACCTGCTAGAACTAAGACACCAAGTGGAGAATCCTACTTCATGCTGATAATAGATGATTTCTCCAGAATGACATGGGTTTCTTTTCTCAAGAACAAATCAGAAGCACTGGAAAAATTTAAGATATTCAAAGCATTAGCCGAAAATCAAACTGGATGCAAACTTAAATGTATCAGATCAGACAGAGGAGGTGAATTCACAGATTATGACTTTGCAGACCTATGTAATGAACATGGGATAAAGCAACAATTTACCATTGCAGGGACACCTCAGCAGAATGGAGTAGCAGAGAGACAAAACAGGTCTGTACAACAAATGGCCAGAGCTATGATGCAAGAGAGTAACATTACTCAAACCTTTTGGGCAGAAGCTGTACACACAACAGTACATATTCTAAACAAAGCTCATTTAAGACCTAATAGTGATAAGACTCCTTATGAACTATGGCATGGTAAACCAGCATCAATCAAGCACTTTAGAGTTTTTGGCAGCAAGTGCTACATAAAAATTAATGATGAAAATCTGGGGAAGTTTGATGCAAGATCAGATGAAGGAATATTCTTAGGATATGCATCCAAGAGTAAAGGATATAGATGCTACAACAAGACTCTTCGAAAAATTGTAGAAAGTATTGATGTAAGATTTGATGAAGAACTCCCAAACAAGACAAGAGATATAGACTGCAACAACTATTCAGAAAATCATGAAGAAGAGGACCAAGATGATGATGAAACAAGCAAGACATCAGAAGATGCTGAATTGAACTCGAAAACCCCCTCAAGATACACTCAAAAGAACCATCCAGAAGATCAAATCATTGGAGACAAGAGTGTAGGAGTGCAGACAAGAAGGCAGCTAACTGAACAGACTGAAGAAGTATACATAGCCATGTTATCACAAATAGAGCCAAAGAGATTTGAAGAAGCTAGCAAGGACAAGTATTGGGTGAATGCTATGAATGAAGAATTGGACCAAATTGAGAAGAACAATACCTGGGAACTAGTTCCTAGACCCACTGAGAAAAATGTCATAGGCTCAAAATGGGTATTCAAAAATAAAATGAATGAAGAAGGACAAGTAATCAGGAATAAAGCCAGACTTGTCTGCAAAGGATACTCACAAATCGAAGGACTTGATTATGATGAAACATTTGCCCCTGTAGCCAGAATGGAAGCTATCAGAATGTTCCTGGCATTTGCTTGTTACCAAAACTTCAAAGTATATCAAATGGATGTAAAATCTACATTTCTGAATGGAGACTTAGAAGAAGAAGTCTACACGGAACAACCAGAAGGCTTCTCATTGATAGATAAAGAAGACTATGTGTGCAGAATGAAGAAGGCCCTATATGGACTGAAACAGGCTCCTCGTGCTTGGTACTCAAGACTGGATAAATATTTGCAAAAACAAGGCTTTAAGAGAGGTGGAGTAGACAACAATCTATACATAAAAGCCTATGAAAATGAACTCTTGATTGTTGTAGTATATGTTGATGACATTATGTTTGGAAGCAACAGAGAAGAACTAGCAAAAGGGTTTGTTGATGAGATGAAAACAGAGTTTGAGATGTCTATGATTGGAGAGCTCAGTTTCTACTTAGGACTTCAAATTCAGCAAAAGAACACAGGTACATTCATCTCACAGGAAAAATACTTAAAATAAATGTTGAAAAAGTTCAAAATGGAGGACTGCAAACCTGTGTCAACTCCCATGATCACGGGATGCAAGCTGTGTGCTGATGATGGATCTACTGATATAGATCAAAAACTCTACAGATCCATGATAGGAAGTCTGTTGTATCTGACAACATCAAGACCAGACATCATGCTAGCAGTAGGACTAGTGGCTAGATATCAAGCAACACCTAAACAAAACCACCTTCTGGCAGTCAAAAGAATATTTAGATATCTACAAGGAACAACACAGTATGGACTTTGGTATCCTAAAGGCAAAAGCTTCACCTTGACAACATACACAGATGCAGATTGGGCCAGCTGTGTGGATGACAGGAAAATCACAAGTGGAGGTGCTTTCTATCTAGGAGAAAGTCTGGTGGCATGGTTAAGCAAGAAACAAACATCTATCTCTCTGTCTACAGCAGAAGCAGAATATATAGCAGCAGCAGCATGTTGTACACAAGTCATGTGGATGAAACAAACCCTCCAAGACATGAAGGTAAGCATTGATGAACCTATCTCAATCAAATGTGATAATACAAGTGCTATAAGTATATCTAAAAATCCTGTGCTTCACTCAAAAACTAAGCATATCCCAATCAAGTATCATTTTCTTCGAGAACAAGTGGCTCAGAAGATAGTCAAGCTGGAGTATGTGCCAACAAAAGAACAAACAACAGATATATTTACCAAACCTTTTGCTAGAGAACCATTTGAATATTTGAGAGATAGACTAGGGGTAGTATCCGTAGATGCTACTCCTTGATATAAAGAGAAAGCACAGATTCAGGAGGAGAACAGAAACGAAAACATCATTCCAGGGGGAGATCAGCCAGCAAGGAAAGCATGAAACGGGTCCTCAGGGTCAAAGGATTATGGAAAGAATACACCCAACATAAAAGAGTTAAAGAAAAGGCTACAGGGTCAGAATTTTAGATTTAATCCAAAGTTTGGAGCAGCAGGGTACAAAGTCATAAGATCTCAGAAAGAGGAAATGCAGAAAGCAAACTAGGAAATGAGCAACCCTTTGCCATTGATGTTAAAGGGGGAGGAAAAACAAAAAGGGGCTTCTATAAGGCAAACAGAGGAAGAGTATTGCTATCAATGCCAAAGGGGGAGACTGTTGGAAATGTTGTCATTGATGGCAAAGGAATTGGCAAAGGAGGAGCATTTGATACAGTAACTAGGAAAAGAGAAAGACAAAGTAGCAGAGTCCAAAGATAGAGTTGGAGAAAAAAGCCATTGAATAGAATAAGTGAATGTTCTTGTAATTGGTTACATTTGTATATAATGATGAGGGATTGCTTCTAAATTCTCTGTGTATTATATGTATATTCTTGATTGAATTCAGTAGGAAGGATATTTGAGTCTCTGTGGACAATTATGCCTGTGTAGACTGCTTGAATTTATTGTGGAAGCGTGAATTTGTTACTCATGGTTTGTAAACATCGTAAGCTCTGTGGAAGGGGTAGATTCGTGAATCTGTATAAGATATCGGGTTGCCATGATACAGTAAGCAATGGGGAATGTATAACTTGATGAAGCAACGCGTTATAGTATGCGAAGGAGTCGTGTTGAAACATTAATGAACCAAAGGGTTAGAATATAAATTGACGGAACCTTGAGCCGAGTCATATGGTGGTAGCCCAGAAGAATCGAAGCAATCGCTATGTATGGACAGAAGCGAGTTTCATTGAAGGCGAAGAGTGGAATTCATATAAATGTTTGTGACTAACCCTCGGCCAAAAGGGCGGAACCATGACCGTGATGAACAAGCTGATTTGTTTATGGTTATCGCACCACCTTTACACAATGGGTGGTATTCAAGAGATTGGGAGCGATTCCATAGGATGGGCGACACGTGTCCCTGAGCGAATTTGCAAAACTGCTCTCATTGTGCACCATCGCACGTTATTGTTCACGCATCTTCGCCGAGCGATATCCGTCCGATCGTTTGGAGCAAGGCAACACGTTCTCCGTCGTCGGATATGAAGGGTCGTTTAAGTGCTGGGGTCCACTCCATCACGCAACTATTGAACATTAATTCATGTGCAAGTTAACCATGTGATGTCCGTACGATCAATGGTTGAAAGAGCGATGAATTATGCACCGTTGGATCATGAATGAAGTTGCAAGGTGACAAATAAGTGCGAAATGATATGGGGCCCAATGACATTATAGAAGCATTCTTTGGGGATTCGAATACAAAACCAAAGGGTTCATTATAAGTTTGAAAGTGTCGTATATATTAACATATGTGAAATGTGAGAAATTATTGTTGGTTTGTTATATGTAATATAGACCAACATATATTATGAAGAAATTGGATATGCGTTGAATAACCCTGTGGGCCCGAGTCATTAAATTAAATGATTTGTTCAAAAGTTAAATGGGTCAGAGGTCAATAGACAAAAGAACTTACTAGATCAATGCGCTTGATGGTTGATATGTTGTAAGATCTTTATACAAAGGGGTTGATAATTAGGTTTGAATCTTCATAGGGTAAGGTCTCTTAACATTTGATTCGGGGAAATACTTATATATGTTGATCTGTATATTATGACAGAACCATACACTTGAAAGGCTATGATGCTTGGTTAATATATGCTATGAGTAAACATATATATGTGTCTGTAGTGGTTTAGCCTATAACGAAAGCTTTATGTGATAATCTAAGCCTGCACTTAGGCTTTGATAAAAGAACAACTTATAAACATAGTGAGCTTAAGTTATGGTTTAAACCATATGTAAGCCACCGCATGAGGGCTGAATCGAGACTGTTTATTTGATTTAATAACCATAAGAGAACCTTGGAAGAAAAAGCCTCCAAATATGTTTATTGAAATTGCCAGATCAACAGTTATATATATACAGTACAAATACAATCACGGTGAACAAGAATTTGCACAGGAACGAATTTGACAGGTGTACAGGCGCAGAAAAATAGAAAATATGGAGAAGATAGTGAACAAATGAATAGACACAGAGGTAAACCAAAATATACAGAAAAGTCACTCAACAGTAGTAGAAAAGACAAATCCAGTAAAGCCAGAGTCCAGGAAAGGAGCTGAGTGGAATTGAAATGTGTAACTGAAATTATAAATATTTTTTTGTTTTATATTGTTTGTGATGCAAAGGAAAGTATCCTAAAGAAAAGAAAAGATCCCACTGTAGCATGGAAATTTGTACATATTATTATAATTCTAAATTGAGTTGGACAAAGGAATGAGAAGACAGAAGTAAAAAAGCCAGGACTATTCACTTCAAATTCTCTGAGGAATGCAAAGAGTCATGTGATGAACTCTATATATAATATCCCATTGATATGCAAAAAGAGAGTGAGAGAGAGTAAATCTATAGAAGGCAGAATATAGAAGTGTGAGGTAGAGAAGATTAAGAAAAGAAGAGCAGAAAGAGAAGCTATAGAATAGAGCTGATATCTGAGGTAAATCAGCAAACATTCAGTTTGATAAATTGAGAAAGTTGGAGCTTCCCTATCAAGTTGTAGCTTAATAGGTGTCAGTTGTAAGCCGATCGAGGTAGGAGCCTCCTGTAGGTTGGTGCCTGCAGAAAAACAGTGGTGAGAGGAAGTTGGATCTTGCCTTTGCATCAAAACAATAATAATATGTGGTTTTCTCCCTTTATGGGTTTCCACTTACATCTGCTGTCTCTATGTTTGTTTCTTATGTGTTGATGTGATTCTTTCAATCTGCTTAATTGTTTGTTGATCTCAACATAAGTATGCTGTCACATTAATTTAATATTGGCTGCAACATTTTAAGACTGTTCACATATTAAGCTGTAAATAAGTTTGGTGAAAATTTCAAAGGGTTTATGTATGTATTAAACTGATTCACCCTCTCAAACTTAATTAAAGATGCAACAGAAAATGGATTACCTTTTCAAGCCTTTCATTTTATATTTTCAATACTACAAAAGAAGTTACGATATTCAAAATTTTACACTACTTTTATATAATCAGTTGAATCAGTATTTTCATATATGTGTGAGTTTTTGCTCTGATCTACTAATTGAGCAAAACCCATTGAAGGAGGATCCCATGGCTTCAAGATACTCTCAATATTTGACAAATACTCGGAGAGTAGTGACCTTACTGTGGCAAATTGTGACGGAACAGTGATCCTACTCTTAAGGTGCCAAAGTTACCATTGCATAACACCACTCACGAGTCACAATTCTCATGCGAAGGGGTCCTACACGTAACTGCCGCGCAACGGAGATTCACTGTATACCTCAGTATTCCACTGAATGTGGATGCCTTTCCGTTTAACTGCTGTATTTTGTGTCGTCTACCTTTTTCGGGTTAGATATTTATGATGGACAAAATTTAATGCAATTCAATGATTTTTTCTAAATTGGCGGTACCGAGGGGTCCGGCGAGCATTTAGACTGTGCTAGAATGCAAAACGTGTCACTCAAAAGTTACTTACAATTTGTTTGATTGCAAAACGCGTCGGTCAAAATCCACAAGGTTTGGTTTAGTTGGCTGCCGTAAGTTTCAGAAGAGAATATATATATATATATATATATATTTTTTTTTTTCAAGTTTGAGGAGGAAGAATATATATATTTCCACGGAGGTTTCAGAAGAATATATATATAAATATATAATATAAATACAAAGTCAAATGACTGGTTGTATGCAAGCAAGCGTAAATGGACCGGTTCACTTTTGACAGTTTCTTTGAGCGTGAAGTGACCGTGTTCGGTTTTCGTCGGTGCCGGCGACTAAACTATTTCTTAAGATGTCAATTTCAAGTTAGATTCATTGAATTGAAGTCAACTTACATTAATTTAGTATTAGTTAACCGTTTTTTATAAAAGCTTTTAAAATTCTGTAAATAAAATCAAACTGGATCACCTTCTTAATATTGGCAGTTACCAAAAATATTAAATAAGAATCTTATGAAGAAAATCTCCAAGGAAGTTGCGTAAGCTATTAATTTTAGTAGGATTTCTACTCCTATCAAAAAGAGGTTTATCGTTATCATGTAGGATCTCTGGGTTTCTCAAAATCCTCTATTTATGGGTTTCTCAAAATCCTCCATGGGTTTCTCAAAATCCATAAAAATGGGGTTTTGGGTTTTGTTAGACTCATTGCCAATACGATTGGTAAGTTTTTTTATCTTTTTGTGAAGTTTTTAGCTTACAAGATTAAGTGTTTTGTTAGTCTTACAAAATTTTTTGTTAAAGATTTTGCTTCTTTTGTTAATGAGCTAGGATATTAACTTTGATCTTACGTATTTTCTTATGAGCTTTGACATTGTCTCTCTTTACTGATATCCCTATTAATGAAACGATGGAGGTTAGTAATCGTATAACAGATCTGGATATTTCCAAGCTGGTAAGTCTATGCCTCACCTCCACTTGTTTCAATTTGCAAGGTGAATTCTATGAACAAGCTTGCTGAGTAGCCATGGGTTCTCCTCTCTTTTCGGTTGTCGCAAACATGTGCATGGAATATTTTGAATCTAGAGAATTGGCTTCTATCTCTCTTTGCCCGATGTTTTGGAAGAGATTTTTTGATGATACTTTCATCAATTGGCTTCATGGTCGTGACTAGTTAGATTTTCTCCTTTTACATCTTAATAGTCAATCTGAATCCATTAAGTTCACCATGGAGACAAAATTCAATGATAGCATGTTTTTATTTTGAAGAAAGGGGACTGTTCATTTGTTTTCCAAGTTTTTTCGTAAAGAAACTCATACTAAGCAATACCAGCATGCAAGTTCTCATCATTATCTTGCTCAAAAGTTTAGCGTTCTTAATGCTCTAGCTACCCGAGCTCTTAGGATTTTTTATGAGAGCCACTTTGAAAATGAAAAATCCCATTTCCTGGAATTTTTTTCGAATAATGGCTACAACAGACGTATAGGCCTCAGAGCTTTCCACAAAGCAACTATAGGACCCACGCAAAGGAAGGATCTTGTTGATTTAGTTAGGTGTGTGCATCTCTCGTTCATTCTAGTTACCATAGACAAGATTGTCCGTATTCTTAGAAAGAATAATGTTCATACTACCTTTAAGCCCTTTATCACCCTCCATAGCTCCCTTAGATTATAGAAGGACCAAGTAGACCCTAAGAATATGAAGGGTGTTTATTGAATCCCTTAGTCATGCAGGACACCCTACATTGGAGAGAGTAGACGCTCTATCAAGCAGATAATCCAAGAACATGCAACAAACATTAAGAATAACAAAACTCGCTCTTCTGCCTTAGCAGAGTATGCACAAAAGTCTAAGCATCACATATGTATTGAGAAGTCTCAGGTCATTGTCAGGATTGATCACTTCCATTGTATGTAGTTCAGGGAAGTTATAAAAATTGAGAAGCATGCTAGTAATTTGAATAGAGACTAGGGGTGAAGGATAAACAGTAGTTGGATTCCCGCCATTTCTTCCTTTTTTTTTTTTTTTTTGAGCCAGTATCTCATATTATTCAAATTTCTTATTGGTTTCATTTTTTTTATTAGTTCATCTTAATTAGTGGGCCTACTAGTTAAGACCATGTGTTTCCTCCCAAGAGGTCAAAAGTTCAAAACTAGAGGGGGGTAGAGTATGTATGCCTTCCTAGACTTAGCAGTCAAATCCCCGTGGGGAGGTGGGTCCCTTGTCCCACAAACAAGGGGGTCTCATACACCAATTTGGTGTCTGGCTTGGTCATGACGTGTTTATTTCTATTATATTTTTCTAATTTAATTTCATATTTAAAATTCTTTAGTTTATATTCATTTGTTTTTTGTTTTCTTTCTTTAAGTTTTCTTTCTTTAAGTTTTTTTTTACTTATTGGACTTGACTATCTAGAATTTATTAATTTTATTTATTTATTTATTGAATGTTGTTGAATTTTGAATGTTCATCTTCAATATTCTCTCAAGCATCTCCACATTATTTATTCCTGTTAGATCGGGCCTCCATCTATGTCCTGATGATGAACTACACTTGAGGGTTCTAAATGTTTACCCCTAAAATAGTGTTGTGATTAATCGTCACAGATATCATCATGATTATGAATCACATAAGTTCGAGTTCTAAAAAATCAAATTACTTTTAAAAAATTAATTATTTAATATTAATTGATTTTTTTAATGAAAAAAATTGCCCTACACATACCCACACACACACATATATGATTTATTAATAAAAATTAATTATATTTAAGTTAAAGTTTCTCTTCTATGATGTGAATAATCTAGATTTGATTTTTGGAAATCTATTACAATGTGTTATTTGAATCAAATTTTCAAATCAACAAGTGTGGCTCATCTTCAAAACAATCTATAAAAATATACATGAGAAAAAATGGAGATATTTTGAGAATGAAACTCACAAAAAAGTCTTCATTTTGTGGCACGTTTGGGTCTCTCACAATAGATTCCTGCTTTGGGTACACAAGTAAAGCTCTTGTAACTATATGAAGGCTAGTCTCCGGTCTATCAAACCAGAGGACCTGAATGTATTTTGTATGTTTTGAAAAATGATACGTTGTTAATTTAAATCGTCGATCTGCTCAATTAGTTTCATTATAAGATATTGATTGGTTTTCGATTTGATAGAGTGAGTAAAAATACATATTATTTAACATGTTTTTCATGGACTATCAAACCCATGAGGTAGTTAACCTGAGAATTTTTTTATCATTGATTCACTACCCGGTAGAAAACTATTCCTCTAGATTTCAGAATCTTTGAATGCAGTTAACCTGAGAATTTCTTATTATTGATTCACTCGCGGGTGGAAAACTATTCCTCTAGATTTCAGAATCTTTGAATTCATTTATATTGCTATTGTTTATAGATATTGCATTAATTTAATAGATCTATATAACAAGACTAAAGCTATGTTGAGTCTCATAGAAGAAGAAACAAATTCATTTGCAAAGGGAGCATATGTGTTCTACCATAAGTTCTACTCTTGAAATAAAATATAAAAAAATTAATTGTGGAGAAAATTATTGTTTTAGGTTGAAAATACAAATTTGGATGAATATGCAAAGTTGTCAAATTCTGATGAAAATGTAAAGATGTCAAATCTTCCATGAATACGTAAAGATGTCAAATATTCCCACTACATGAATGAACACTCCATCATTTACAATTGATTGAAAAAACACTATTTACAATTGAATATTGAAAAAATACATGTAGTTAATTGAATTTTACTAGACTATTTCAATTCTTAGGAAGCTATACTCAAATATGAATGCATTGTCTTTGAGTATGTTCTTAACGATTAGAACCACTCAATCTGTGTTTAAAATAGATGTAGTTTAACTAATAGATAAAATAGTTGTTTTTGGTTGTAATCTAGCTATACAATTTTTAACTATATTATATTTCTTGTTTTTTAGAAATGTTTTTGCATGCATAAATGAATTCGTGATACGCTCAATTTTTACAAATTAAACAACTTAAAACTTATGAATTTTAAAAATCTATACATGAGCAAAAATAAAGAGAAAAAATGCCCATAAAATATTATCTTATCTATTAGTTAGACCACTTTAAAATATTACATGATTAATTTACTCTAGTTGATTTTTAGAAGGCATTGGTATTTTGAGTTTCTAGTATCATAATATAATTACATCTTATAAAATTAAGAAAAAAATACAAAAAAAATTAAAATTTAATGTCTCAATTGCTAAAAATCTTATCGACCTCTCTTTGCACCTTTTGGGGCAATTGCTAGTTTAATTGTGAGCATTGCATGAGCATTGAATGTGCATGTGATGATGAGATGATTACCAACCACCTAAACCAACTTTGATTTATTAGAATTTTAAACTAGCAGAAGCAGTAACATAGGAAAGAGTAGTATAGAAGAAAAAATATGTGATATGTGAGGTGATTTAATTGAATATTTAACTTTTAAATATGAATTATTTTATTTAAAAAAAATCATATGTTTGGAGAATTGTTTGGATAAAGAAATTGGCTTTTTTTTAACCTAGTTAGTATAGATAGCGTATAGAGTATAGTGTGCAGAGTTTTATGTGATTTAATTATATATTTAAATTACAAGTATAGAGTATAGTGTGCAGAGTTTTATATGATTTAATTGAATATTTAACGTATAGAGTATAAGTGTGCAGAGTTTTATGTGATTTAATTGAATATTTAACTTATAAGTATAGAGTATAGTGTGCAGAGTTTTATGTGATTTAATTAAATATTTAACTTATAAGTAACAACTCTTACATGAATCATGTAGGATAGCTACAACTACAGAGAGAGTGAACAACATGATTGAGCTATTGAGTTAAATTTATGTATCTATCCAATTGATAGAACCTATCTATTACAATGTTGTAAGTCTATAAACCTCACAAAATAGTTAGGCCACTCATTGTTGAATTTGGTGTTATAACGTTAAACTAATTTACCACTTTCCTATAAGAAGATAAAAAGAATTCATTAAGTTAAAAGGGTGGAAATACTGAATGTGCAAGTTGGACTACTACAATTATCCTATCGTTTTCCTACATCTACATTTACAAGTACCTACATTAATATAATTTCTTTGCTCGTTACAACCACCTACACTAATACAATTTTTACATTTTTACATGCAATAGATTGATATAAAATCAAAATGATTATATATCAATTCATTTAACAAAAATAGAATTTCATCATTGTCCACACTATTTTCTTTACATAATATCCAATTTTGTTACAAACTACATACATTAATACGATTTACTATTTTGTTTCATCTAAAAATATGAAAAGAAGTTAGTAAGTTCAAAGGGTGGAAATACTGAATGTGAATGTGCAAGTTGGACTTCTACAATTATCCTACAGTTTTCCTTATAAGTTTTGGTAAAATATGTAGAATTATTGATTTTTTTTTTACAATTAATGAGTGATTCCATGAACATTAAATGTTATGTACCAAGAGATTCTAGATTCACATCTCCCAAATTTACATATTTACTAAAGACTATATCATTCACTTAAAATATCTATCTTGTCAAAGAAACAGAATCAGTTATCAATTGCTCTAATCCAAATATATAATAATAATAATTTAAAACTCTTAAAAAACATTAAATATTAAATTCCTCTAAATGCATTTGGTGATACAATAAAAAGTATTTGATTTCTAAAAAATTGAAACCCAATCTTTTTCAAAAATAGTGCTTTAGTTAACTTTCACAAAAGCTTGCAACCTTAAATAGTATGGCAGCTAGCCCTGCAACTTCAACGGACAGATCCATGTGTTTTTTTTTTTATGAAAAGCGTTGAAACCCAATTTTTTTCAAAAATAGTGCTTTAGTTAACTTTTGCTGAAGCCTGCAACCTTAAACAAGATGGCAACTAGCCTTGCAACTTGAACAGGCACATCACTGTGTTTTTTTAATTTATGAAAAAGTGTCTACACAGTTATTTATTTCTTGAGCATGAGAATTTTGGTAAAATTATGACAAAATCTTATAAACATCCATTAACTCATTAAAAACCACTCTATCTAATTACAAAAATTATATAACAATGTTTCTCACAGCAATCAAAATATCCGTAAATAAGCTTAGTCTATAAAACCTATAAATTAGTCCAAAAATAATAGAAAAATAATAAGAATTTTGGTAAAATTATAACAAAATCTTATAAAAACATTCATTAACTCATTAAAAACCACTCTATCTAATTATAAAAAGTATATAACGATATTTCTCACTGCAATCAAAATATTCGTAAATACAAAACATTAACTGCATTCAATGCTTTGTGTGGTTTTCGCCAAAACCTCCAACTTTGAACAACATGACTGCTATCTTAGCAACTTGAACGAACATATCCCTTTGCTTTTTTTTTATGAAAAGCGTTGAAGCCCAATCTTTTTCAAAAATAGTGCTTTAGTTAACTTTTGCCAAAGCTTGCAACCTTAAACATCATGGCAGCTAGCCCATATCAATGTATTTTTTTTTTTATGAAAGACTTCTAAACAGTTTTTCATTTCTTGAGCTTAGTCTATAGAACCTATAAATTAGTCCAAAGATAATAGAAAAATAATGGAAATTTTGGTAAGATTATGACAAAACCCTATAAAAACATCCATTAACTTATTAAAAACCACTCTATCTAATTATAAAAATGATATATGTAACATCAATTCCATAAAATTAAGATGCCAACGATGTTTCCTACAACAATTGTGGATATAAACATAATCGAAGTATCCGTAAATACAAAACATTAACAGCATTCAATGCTTTTTTTGGTTGTGTGGGTCATCCTGGTTTGCTTTTACAGATTATTTTTTTTTAGAAGTGTTGAAAAAGTTGCCGCTGGTTTTGTGATTGGATTATTTCTAAAATGGTTTTCCTTATTCGATTATTTCTGTAACTGATTAATAACAATATTTAATCGGCAGGTAGACACTATTTCAATCGTCTAACATCAAAATCAATGGTGCACAATGTTACAAGTAACAATTAAGAGAGCTATTTAAAAAAAAAACACTTTACAACATAAAAATAAAAATTAATTTTAACATTTTATTTTTATGATTGAAAATATTTCATAAAAACTTCATAACATTTTTTTTCCAATTTCACCACTAATTTTTTTTATAAAGATCATTAATAGTACAAATATTGTAAAATCGAACCTTAATAAGTATATAAAAAGAGCACATTTTATGGGAATGTCTTTTATTCTTTAGTATCACAAAAGTTCAAAAAATCTTTCCTCTCATTGGATTTTATGTATTGTTTTATTATGAAGCTAATGAGTGTTGCTTATTTAGTAGTGTTAACTTTATTCTTTAAGCTAGTCATACAATAAAGATGGTTGTGATCATTTGTGAATTAAGATAGTTTTTTCTCTATTTATTAAAAGTAAAAGTAAAATTGTAAAATGTATTATTTTTATAAAAGGAAAATAAAAAATAATTTATAATATTATTTATAAAATTTATGAGTTAACAATTTCCCTTTTTCCAAAAAAACAAAAAAATCTTGATGGAAATGAATTTTAAGAGCTTGAGGAAGTGGAATATAAAGGTACAGGAAAGGAGACCTAAACCGAAGGAATTTATCCCTACACACTAAAATGTAGTGTTTGATGTTAATGATGTTGAGTAGTTTGAAAAATCGAAATAAGGGCCAAACAAATAATCTAATAATTATCACAAAACCATGTGAGAATCATATCATGGTTAAAGACTCCTGCAATTAATCTTGGTTTTTAGTAGATGTTCCTTTGGCTAAATACACTTAAATTTAATCCTGGTTTGATTTTTAGTAGATGTTACAACATATTTAATATTGGTTTTACTAGATGTTTCTTTTCCTTAAGAGTATGTTGTAATAACTTATTTTTTTCACTCGAAGGTTTAACCTCTCCTTGTGAAGTGGTCTACAATTCTTAGATTTAATTTCTCTTGTGAAGTGGTTTACAATTTTTGGGCTCGTCATCAATAAAAATTCAACGGGTTTCACTTTTCAACAAATCCAAATTTATTGGGTTATTAAGGTAATTAAGGCAAGGTGTTAAGTTTTCTTTAACAAAGTGATGATTTTTGGATGTCTAATTTTAGTGATTTTTTTTTTAAGAAATCTTATTGTGGAAGTGATTGATTTTTTTGATGGTGAAAATAGATTCAACACCATCAATACTTCTCGGAGACTCAAAATTCTGAAGCTTGACAACTCTAACCTGGATTTTTAAAAATTTCCACCAAATTTCCTAAAAATGATGTCAGATTTTCTATTATTTTCTGAAAAAACATCACTTCCTTAAAGTACTCTTATACAAATATGTTGAATGAGTAGTTTATCTTTTGAGGAAGATGGTTTGACCAATTGACTTACACACATAACTCTTTTAATAATTCAATAGTGAAAAGGAAACTATATATTCAATGGAATTGACCCATAAATAAATATTTGAGGTGTTGTCTAACTTATAGATGAAATAGTTGTTTTAGCTTAAATCTGACCATACGATTTCAAGCAAGAATGTGATTTTTTTTTTTTGTTTAAAATACATTTTTGAATGTATAAATGGATTCAACACTCCCAAAAACCCCTATGACACTCGAATTCTGCAACTTAAACAACTTAAACTCAAGTTTATTAGGAATTTTGCTTCTCTAATCCATAAAATGTATAAAAAAATCTTTCGGTGATAATCACATCCAACAATATTTTGTCTACGCGTTTTGAACCAGCCAGTGTGGTTCATGATCCAGACAAGATGAGAAATCTGATTAGTTAACCAGTTTAAATAGATAGAGGAATGCTCCAACTAGCTGTTGTAGAATTGTTAGTTTGACTCAAATAAGGAAAATAAGAAATTTAAATAAATAAAAAATGAATTTATTAATAGTTGTATATAATTTTAACATATATTACTATTATTATTATTTTATTAATTTAATTAATTAATTAATTAATTTTTCTTTTTGACTAAATAAAGAGAAAATAGGACATTTAATTAATTTAAAAATTAATTAATTAACGGTGGTATATAATTATAATATATTATTTTTTTTTTCTAAGTAAGACTAATTTCTATTAAGTTTAAAGGCTATAGTACAAAACTGCACCAACGTCAGCTATGGAAGCCTGACCGTTGGGCTTGATAGTCAAGCAAAACATGCAAATTTTGGACTGCCCAAGACGGGAAACCAGTCCTTTCAACCATAGCTTCTGAATCGCCCAACAATGGGAAACCGGTTTTAAGTTTGTAGTAATCAAAAAAGCACTAAGTCTGAAAAACATACAATGCCTGTAAAGCAAAGCAACATAGCTATAAAACAGAAGATTTCCACTAGAATAGAACAGAGGAACCTGATAAACCAAGAAGAAGCTATTCATGAGTGGGTGAGGGCAATTCTTCAATAATTCTGCAGGTGAACATCTCGCCTCTGTCCACCGGTTCCTCCCTGAGAGTGCGTCCACCTTCTTCACGTTCATTCGCCATGCTGGTCTCGTGCCGAGGAGCTGAGGAGGCAAGGTCAACAGGAGGCGGGTTAGGCCTGTTCGACGAACTGGGCGGGCCAAAATTCGGAACTTCTTCCCGGAGAGTGACCATAATAGCAGCGGTGAGGATAGTGTTGCAGGAGGTGCAGTCGAACCTTAACTCAGCACGCTGAGAGGTTTGACGGATGGAAGGCCTAAGAGAGCGCTGAGCAGCATCAGTAGTAAACCCAGTATCCATCTCGGACTCCGGAGCAGGAACAGGAGGCGGGCGCTGTTGGTTGAGCCGCCCACGACCAGAACTCCGTCGGCTTCTCATGCGCTCGCAGAGGCGTGGCATGATTGTCGAATTGGAGCCAAATTGAGCAGTGCTCGTCCGACAGAGAGAGTTCAGGGTTGCACTGGAAGGAGAAAGAGAGCCAGAAGCAGAATGATAAGGAGCTCTGGGCGTATCGACAGAATAGGGGGCGATAATGCCGGACTGCACAGGAGAAGCAGAGTTGAAAACGGACTGATTGCACCAAGGACTATGGGAAAAATGCAAATTGGGGGCCAGCTCGATGCAGGCTCCTAACGAGCTTCGTTTCCCTGTATGCGTCTTGAGGTTGGCTTCAGAAATAGCAGAAGAACAATTCGTGTGCAGTGGGATAGGTGAGACTGGATTATCCATCCCACCATTCAACCCTACACAAATGCTATGCGCGCCCAGAATGACCGCCATATCCACCATAACGGAGAGCCGAGTGGTCCGATCGAGGAGAGGAGCCTTCACCCGGTGCGAAGAGTAAATGCAGTGTTTAATGGTGGTACCGGGAGCCATATGGGCTGCACCGGCCATTTGCATTGGGAAGTGGCCTATGTGCCGTTATATCCTGTCGCTTACCGCGGCGGGAATTATAATATATTATTATTATTATACTTATTATTATTTATTTTTACTTAATAAGTAATTTTAATAAGATAAATCCTAATTAATAGATATTTCAATACATTATATATTAAAAATAGCAATAAATATTATCATAAGAAAGAATGACATAATTTCAATTTTAATAAAAAAAGGGGGGTGTGGGTGTGGGGGGAGGAGGGAGGAGGGGTTAAGAAGAGGCGAAGGGACATGAGGGAGAACCGTGCGGGAAGAAACAACAACTAAGAGTGAAGGGTAGGAATCCAACTTCTGCTAACATTCCACCCATCATCCCTATTAAGGTTTACTGATCTCTTTTCAATTTCTTAGGCTTCCCTTAACTTACGGTGGTGGAAATGGTCAATCCTTGTGATCACCTTAGCATCTTCAATGCAAATGTGATGTTTTGTCTTTTTGCTCTGCTAAGCCAAATGAGCGAGTTCTACCATGCTTAAGGTCGACAATGTGTTCATAAATTCTTTAATTAATGGATCGACCAGTTTCATCGATGTAGGGTGTCCCACAGGAGCAAGGAATCAAGTAAACACCCTTACCCTCCTTAGGGCAAATCAAGTCTTTTACCGATCTCAGCGAAATCTGAATGGTGCGGAGGGCCTTGAAGATCGAGGAGATGTTATGTCTCTAAGGATCCTAGCAATTTTATCAGTAGTACCTTGATTAAATGGAAGGTGAACTCTAGATAACCGATCGCAAGGATCTTTCTTATTCAAAGGATCTTTCTCTGCTTTCTGAAAAGCTCTAAGACATTGAACTTTGATATAACCATTCTTATTGAAAATTTTTAGGAAATGGGATTTCTCTCCTTCAAGTTGGCGTTCATCGGAGATTCTAAAGGCTCTAGTAGCTAGGGTGCTGAGAACACCTAGCTTCTGAGCAGGGAAATGATGAGAACTGGCATGTAAACACTGCTAAGTGTGTGCCTTCTTTCTAAAGACTTGATGGAAGAAAGAACCTTCCTCATTCCTAGAAATAAGAACATCTAGAAAGGTAAGGCTTCCATCAACTTCGAATTCCATGGTGAATTTAATGAAGTCAGATTGATCATTAAGATGCTGGAAGAAAAGGACCAATTTTTCTTTGCCATGGGGCTAGACCACAAAAGTGTCATCAACAAACCTTTTCCAAAGCCTAGGTTGAAAAAGGAATGAGGAAAGGGCCCTAGATTCGAAGTCTTCCATGAAAATATTAGCCACAACAGGGGACAAGGGGGAACCCATGGCCACACCAAAAGTATGCTCAAAGAATTCACTCTCGAAACTAAAGAAGGTCGAGATAAGGAAAATCCCAACGAGATGGTCAGTATCAGGATCTGTGATTCGATTAATGACATCGATAGCTTCATTAATGAAAATACAATTGTATAATGAGACAACATCAAAACTTAGAAGCCTGTCATCGGGATCCATTTTAATGCCTTTCAATTCTTTAACAAAGGAGGATGAGTCTTTGACAAAGGAGTCAGTCCACCCCACAAGAGGTTTAAGTTTACTGGCTAAAAATTTAGCGAGAAGATAAGTCAGACCACCAATGGTGTTGACAATGGGGCGAAGGGGAGCTCCTTCCTTATGAATCTTTGGAAGACCATAGATCCTAGGAGTGAGGGGGTTACTCTCAATGAGCTTTTTATTAAGGGAGCTCACAGTGCTACTAGATTTTCTAGCAAGAGCAATAACTTTGAAAACTTTCTTAAGGGGATTTTTGTCCATGTTCTTGTAACTCCTGCGATTATGAAGGTGATCTAACATCTTATTACAGTAATCATCTTTTTTTAAGATAACCGTAGCACCTCCCTTATCCGCCTTAAGAATAACGATATCTTGGTTATTGGTCAAGGATTTAAGAGCCTCAAACTCAGGTTTGCTAATGTTGCTCTTAGGGGGCTTAGCTTTCCTAAGGATCATGGCACAATCTTGTCTAGTGATGTCTTTTGAAGCATCAGGTAAATCTCTAATCTTGTGCTCTCTATCGCAAATAATGTCTTGAATTAGGATCTTTCTAGGAGCCAAGGCAAAATTGAGACCCTTCCCCAAAAAACTGTAAACATAACGATCGAAGGAAAACCTAGAAAAATTAATAACAGTTTTACTAGAGAAAGCAAAAAAAGATTTATTATTAATATTATTATTATTATCATCGTTGTTGTTATTATTATTATTATTATTGTTATTATTATAATAGTTAATGTTGTTATTACTATTATTATTAATATTAATATTATTACTATCATCATTATTATTAAAATCATTATCATCATTATTATTATTAAAACCATTATTATTAATATGATAATTGTTTATATTATTATAAAAATCATTTATAAGATATTTATATGAGGAGATAATAGAGGAATTCATGTGAGAATACAAAAGGCAAAATTGAAGAGACGAGAGGTTTATAAAAGTCCGAAATCATACATGTCTTCACGTTCACCTTCGAATTAGGGAAATCAATGGGTTGGTGTGGCTTTGAAAGCGGACAAAGACCTCTAATTTTGATCAAAATTAATAAAAAAATATATATCGTGAAAAAGACAATTTAGTTAGATTAAGTCAATATTTAATATTGATAATTTTTTTAATAAATTTGATATAATTTAAAACGTATTGGAAATAAGTTAAAATTTATAAAATATTCGTAGATATTAAACATTGGCATAGTCTAAATCTGCTACGAATTGGACTTCTCGGTGCCATTTTTCATTCCATCTCCGACAGCACGTTAACTCTCTCCGTGGTGGGCCCCAGCATGTGCCGTCTCCGTTTCATTTTATGTTTCCGTATCCGTCCATCGCCGTGACTCTCCGTCTAATGCATGCCATCTTATTACCGCTCAACCAAAAAGTTAAAACCTCTAAAATAAAATCACAATCTTATTACCGCTCAACCAGGTATGTCATAAAACTAGCCTCATATACATGGGATCACGAATGCCTTTAGTATTCAACATTGGATGCACAGTATATGATTAAATTACAAAATGAAGAGAGCATATAAAGTCGTTTTCAATCCATTCTATAAAGTGAGATGTTAACAAAATTCCTTCTCTATTTTTATGATTGTTAATTAATTAAATTAAAAACTTAATTTTTAGTTAATCATTGTAATGAAATTTGTTAATATTAATTAAAAATTTATATCTGTTTTATTAGATATATTTAAGAAAGATAAAAAATTACTTAGTTTATTTTAGAGTTATATTTACGTGTTTGAAATGATTTAAGAAAAGTATTACTAAATAACAGTATATGATTAAATTACAAAATGAAGAGAGCATATAAAGTTGTTTTCAATCCATTTTATAAAGTGAGATACTAACAAAATTCCTTCTCTATTTTTATGATTGTTAATTAATTAAATTAAAAACTTAATTTTTAGTTAATCATTGTAATGAAATTTGTTAATATTAATTAAAAATTTATATTTGTTTTATTAGATATATTTAAGAAAGATAAAGAATTACTTAGTTTATTCTAGAGTTATATTTACGTGTTTGAAATGATTTAAGAAAAGTGTTACTAAATAACAGTATATGATTAAATTACAAAATGAAGAAAGCATATATATATATAGGTAATATATTATTTCGAGTTTGTTAATTCTATTTTAATAAGAAAATTAATTTAGGTAAAAATTTATGTAATAAAGTGTAATATTGTTAATGTTATATCTATCTTACAATTAATTCTAAAATAATTATTCAAGCTATTATATCTTACAAATAATTCTAAGATAATTATTGAAGCTATTATTTTAAGTAATGATTCCAAGGTTTTATTTCAGTTTTGTAGATAAAAAAAACTCCAAAGACTAGATTGAGCATTTGTTTATTGTTAAGTTTATAAAATTTTGTAATTCTTAAGATCTAATAATTTTCAATGGTCTATTGATGTGGAGGATGAGTTGTATTCATGACCCTGATATTTCATATACTTGTATGCAACCAAATAGAGAGTATTCATATGCTTGTGTGCAACCAAATAGACAGTATATATATCTTAACACTACCTCTAGATTTTTCCATGCACAAAATCCCCATAAAAGAGAATCTTGATAATCAAAAGCAGTTGATCTTGGACCAAAATAAATATGATATTTTCTTAAAGGATTAAAGAATTAAACCTTCTTTCAATTGAGGACAATATTGAAGACCATGGCTAAATATGATTGCTATAAAATCCATTAGGGATGCTTCTAATAAGTTCTTGAAATTTTGAAAGATAAAAGTGTATAAATGCATAATGAAAAGGAAAATTGGTAATATGAAAATAAAAATTACCAGAATATTTGTCACCTCTCTAAGCTAGATCCTAAGTAATTCTAGAGGTAAATTCCGAATCATAAAATTAAAGAAAATAATATGCATTGGAATTCCTATTTTAAAAGGATTTACAAATCCTTTAAAAGTCAAACCCTTTCTACAATTTTTTGTTTGTTTTATTCATAAAAGAAACATATTTTTGGGTTGAGGAGCCACATAAAAGCAAGTGAGGGAAATTGAAGGTTGCAAGGAAGAAAGCTTAAATATTTAAGGATCTATCATCATTCCTCATGAGAAGCTCTTTAAATTTGAGTGGTTTCCTAAACATTAGAATCAAAGCCTTATTGTACAACTATTTTAAAATTGAGAATAAAATTTTTCCCTTTGGTTATATGGCCATCATGAATGGCCACCATTTTATCCATGTTATGAAATTACTTTGGAAAAGAGTTCAGTGTATGGCTAGAAATCCACAAAGAAATCTAAAGGTTATGTCACATTTAGGAGCTATCATTCATATATCGACAACCTTGTTATACTTAGGATTACTATAGAGAAATTCCATAATAATAAGATCAATCTCATGTGTAGTTTCATTGACTTTTAAAATGTTTTTGATGCAATTCTCATAGCTAACAACTGGAATATATTAAAAGAGACAAAAGTTCATTTTGAGTTGAGAGTTACTAATATAAGGTTGTAAGAGAGCATTACGAATAAATTAAATTCCATGTAGGAGTTAAGCAAGGTTTTCCCATGTCCCCCTACTCTTTTTCGCATATACACCAATGACTTAGAGGGTTGTTTGGAAGAAGTAGGTTGTTTTGACTTGACTATAAATGATATATATCATCCCTCTTCATTACATTGATGATATTATGATTATGGCAAGGAGCCATTATGATCTTAATAAATAATTTAAAGTTCTAACGCATTGTTTCTTTAGAATGTGTACGCACTCGTAACACTGAAAAAATTAAAAAGAAAACTATAACATTTAGAAAAGTATAAATGGAGGGTGAAAAAATTATTGTGGACTTGAAAATAGTTGTGAATTGGCGTAGTTTTGACCATTTTTTAAGAATAATATCCTCTTTGAGACTATTTTAACTTCTCAAGTCCTATAAGGTTGTGAAGTTTTGGGTTGCGGCCCATTTATAGATAATCATGGAGAGAGATACAAAAAATACAAAGGTTTTTATAAATTATAATATTAAATTTGAAAGAAACACACCTTATTATATCCTCATCAGAGAAGCGAGTCTTAACCTATTGAGAACATGGCTATGATTAGGTACCTAATGTATAAGAACAATATAAATAACATGGAAGATAAGGGGCTCCTCAAGATTCCTTCTAATTCTAGTTAAAACCACCTAAAGCTAAAGCATTGTTGAAAAAAATGTCAAGTGTTAGCTAAATCATTAGGTAATCAATTAAGGGGTCTCTTTACAAAGTAATGATAATATTAAACATATCATTACATCTAAATTTAAAAAGAAAAATTATGTGATAAAGAAATAAAGGATAAAAAAAAATTAATATAATATAAGGAGGTGATGAAACTTAATCTAATAAATCAAAAGTAATTATTTGTTCTCGCTAGCATAAATCAACATTACTAAAATATGAACAAACTCTCATAAGATCCATAATGAAACAAAGCGTTGTACAATTTCTAAAATGTACTAGGTCAAAACAATGTTTCATCTTGGTGATATTAAGAAGTTTGAAAATGAAAAGGTTCTATCTTAGAATGTCTTAGTACACCCAATTAAGTCATAATTCCAAGAAAAATATTACAATATTGACTTTTTAGATAATCATAATCAAAATTACAATTATTTAG
Source organism: Pinus albicaulis (assembly GCA_034641835.2). Lineage (NCBI taxonomy): Eukaryota > Viridiplantae > Streptophyta > Pinopsida > Pinales > Pinaceae > Pinus > Pinus albicaulis. The sequence goes on from CM076581.1 coordinate 1,051,370,421, forward strand.
TAATACTTTTCTTAAATCATTTCAAACACGTAAATATAACTCTAAAATAAACTAAGTAATTCTTTATCTTTCTTAAATATATCTAATAAAACAAATATAAATTTTTAATTAATATTAAAAAATTTCATTACAATGATTAACTAAAAATTAAGTTTTTAATTTAATTAATTAACCATCATAAAAATAGAGAAGGAATTTTGTTAGTATCTCACTTTATAAAATGGATTGAAAACAAATTTATATGCTTTCTTCATTTGGTAATTTAATCATATACTGTTATTTAGTAATACTTTTCTTAAATAATTTCAAACACGTAAATATAACTCTAAAATAAACTAAGTAATTCTTTATCTTTCTTAAATATATCTAATAAAACAAATATAAATTTTTAATTAATATTAACAAATTTCATTACAATGATTAACTAAAAATTAAGTTTTTAATTCAATTAATTAACAATCATAAAAATAGAGAAGGAATTTTGTTAATATCTCACTTTATAGAATGGATTGAAAACAACTTTATATGCTCTCTTCATTTTGTAATTTAATCATATTGTGCATCAATGTTGAATAAAAGGCATTCGTGATCCCATGTATATGAGGCTAGTTTTATGACATGCACATTTGAGCGATGATAATAAGATGGCATGCATTAGACGGAGAGTCACGGCGATGGATGGATACGGAAACATAAAATGAAATGGAGACGGCATAGGCGGCCACGCGGAGAGAGTTAACGTCTTGTCGGAGATGGAATGAAAAATGGCATCGAAAGTCCAATTCGTAGCAGTTGGGCCTACGCCTTAAACATTATCTGTAAGGTAATAAGGGGTTTAATTAAAATCAGTTGACTATTGACTAAGCCAACATGGACATGGGAAAATTTGTCCAACCATATTTAATTCATGCAGCCAGATCCCATCCGTCGCAGTTACGTACCATCCATGTGAATGCCGGCCACGTCATGGCATGGGTCCATACGTAAGCGCCGTCCATCGAGATTGAGGCATAGGCTGCCGGGCGGTTGAACCAAACCAGGGGTTTCTCAACGTTCGTAGATGTGGACGCCTTTAGTTTAAGCTGGTGTGGCCGGTAACCCATTTGTGTCGTCCTCCTTTTTCGGGTTCGATTTTATGATGGACAAATTTACGCAATTAAAATTTTTTTCTAAATCGGCGGGACCGTGGAGTGCATTGAGCATTTAGATTATGTTGGAATTCACAACGGGTCACTCAAAAGCTAGGGGAGAGTTGTCTAATGTTGTGCAGGGGCGAGTAATTGTTATAGTACTGGTCCCATCAACCCACCAAAAATAGATATATATGCATCCAATAATTAAACATAAAGAAATAATTTGAAGTGCAAATATATATTAAATTAAGTTCAAAATTTCCCAAGTCATTGACTGGGCCCACAACTGTCCATAAATAGTTTAATAAGTATCAAGATTACAAATCCTATCATATCAACTCAAAAACTCATAAAACCATTTTTCCTTCCAAAATGGTCAAGTCAATAAGTACAAACAGACAGTCACTTCAGCCCATCTGATCAACCCTGATGCTGTGTTAGAGAAGTAAATATCAATACCTGCACATAATAAAAAGAAATGTTTGTCAGCCATAACTGCTGTGTTATTCAACATTTAAACACATTGTGTTCAATAAATGGCACCCACCCAATAACAACATTTAAACCCACAATAAATGACACCCACCCAATAAATTCAATAAATGATTTTCCATTAAAACAGATCAAAATAGATCAAAGCACATGGATCAACAAAAACAAATTCCTAGCCATTGGATCACATCAAATTCAATCTTGATCACACATGCAAAATGAAGCCATTGCAATCCATGGCTATCATTGTCACCAATTAAATTCAACTGCAAAAAACTATAAAAGGAGTTCAACCACTGCTGAACATTCAAACTATTCACCAGTTCTGGAGACAAACCAACACAGAACATTTCAAAGTATAATCAGGTTAGTTTTCTCAACAATTTTCTTACAATTTTATTTTAATTTCTGATTCTTACACTTTTATTTTCATTTTTGAGCCTTTATTTCAGTTGTCTTACAAGTCTTTATATCAGTTTTATTTCAGTTGTCTTACAAGTCTTTATATCAGTTTAATTTTCTGAACCTAATGAGAGATTGAATCAGCCTAAATTCACAGATAAGTTTCTTCGCTTACAGATTAGCATTAAATAGAAAACACAGAGATCAGTTACTTATGCTTAAACCCTCACAATTATTCAGTTCCTTAGCTTAAAACCTCACAATTATTGTGTTCAGTCATGATGAACTTACGCTAAAGCATTTACAGAACATGGCCACTTTTTCTCTTTCTGCAAACTGTGGGATACTCAGTATCCAGTTTCAAAATAATCCCTAAGAAATAGCAGTAGAAATGAGAAACAACCCTGGAAAATCAAAAGTGATACACATGATTTACAAGGTCCACCGTAATAATGTTTGCAATAAAACGTCATCACATTAAAAATACTGGATATCTGACACCTGGGTGAGGGAGATCTAAAACCCTAATGGTTGGTGTAAGTAAAAGAAAAAGAATGAGAAACTTCAACTGTAATTTTTGAAAATTCACTGTCCTTTGTTTTGTTTGTTTTAAAATTGCCATTGCTACAATACAGGGGAAAATCCTGCTGTGTAGGAGCCTAATAGGTTGATGCCTTGAAGCACCATTTGAATCTGTTGTGACTGAAGGTAAACTATCATTGAATCTGGGCTAACAGATGTAAGATCTCATTGATTCACAGTTTCACCACAGTTCATTTGAAGTCAAGTGCATTTTAGAGACTGGGTGAAAGAAACCTGTCTCTATCATTTCACTTTTTGTAGTTAAAAAGATTTAAAAGGAAACATCAAATTCCAAAAGAAAAATCCCAAATTGAAATGGTGCATATTTAGAAATAACGAGGAGGATTAGATGGATCTCTACCATAGCTCAGTGTTTAGCTCAGTTTAGGGCTATTAATGTCAGGGTTTGATCAAGATGCCATTAGTTAGAGGATTTTGTCTCTAGTGAGTAATAGAATTATAACGAGTTTTTCCAATGCTGATAAATAAAATAATAACAATAATATTTTAATGGCTCACCCACAGATCAATTTCTTGGCTTAAATTCACAGATAAGTTTCTTCGCTTACAGATTAGCATTAAATAGAAAACACAGAGATCAGTTACTTATGCTTAAACCCTCACAATTATTCAGTTCCTTAGCTTAAAACCTCACAATTATTGTGTTCAGTCATGATGAACTTACGCTAAAGCATTTACAGAACATGGCCACTCTGTCTCTTTTTGCAAACTGTGGGATACTTAGTATCCAATTTCAAAAGAATCCCTAAGAAATAGCAGTAGAAATGAGAAACAACCTTGGAAAATCAAAAGTGGTACACATGATTTACAAGGTCCACCGTAATAACATTTGCAATAAAATGTCATCACATTAAAAATATTGGATATCCGACACCTGGGTGAGGGAGATCTAAAACCCTAATGGTTGGTGTAAGTAAAAGAAAAAGAATGAGAAACTTCAACTGTAATTTTTGAAAATTCACTGTCCTTTGTTTTGTTTGTTTTAAAATTACAGGGGAAAATCCTGCTATGTAGGAGCCTAATAGGTTGATGCCTTAAAGCACCATTTGAATCTGTTGTGACTAAAGGTAAATTGTCATTGAATCTGGGCTAACAGAGGTAAGATCTTGAAACATCAAATGGATGCTCCCATCTTGCCTGTGGAATTCTCCCCTAATACCCCTAGCAGGCTCTACAACAAAACCGGGAAAAATAATACTTCAGATGCTTTAGGTCCTGATGTTCCATAGTTTCTATTAAATGATCAAAAAAACAAAACATAACAAAAAACAAAACATGACTAGCTGAGCATATAAGCCTGTGGAAAATATTTGAGCATGAGTAGATGAGCATTAGCTGATCATAGGAATTAAAGATGACAAGACAGAAAATAAGAAAACTGTAACAGAAGGAAAGGCATTCAGAAAACTCGGGCATGAACACACAAACTAATTGTAAACTGTTATAAATTGTTATAAATGGGAAGAGATAATGTTACCAGATGATGTTTGGCTTGTATGAAAGAATTTTGTTCAATTATTCTTAACTAAATGCATGCAATAATTCTGCATGTAGTTGTATCCATGGCAAGAGTGAGTTATGTCGCTCGCACAAGGAGAAGTGGCAGAAGAGTGACCAGGGGTGCCCAACTGCGATGCACCTCATCAGATGAAGAAAGAACAAGTGATGTCAATGTCACCAATGCTCCAAGAAATGTTGTTGACGATGACCATGTAGCTGAAGCTGATGTTGTGGCACCATCAGCCACAGAGCCACTGTCAACCACAGTCCAAGGTGCAATTTCAACTAAAAAGATCAGCGCCATAAGAGGTTGGAAAAAAGAAGAAATGTTAGCTGCAATTGATGACATAGAGTTCAATGGATATTCTGTTCGGGCATCTGCAAAGAAGCATACTATTCCCCCTTCATCAATACATTATTGGATAAATGGGCTGACTCACACCAAACGTAGAGGACCTGTTACAGTTATGACTGAAGAGGAGGAGGCCGAGGTGGTTGAGTGGTGTAAAGAAATGGCCCAATTGGGACATGGGCTAGAGTTGATACAACTCAAATCTACAGTTGCTCAAATCTGTCAAGGGAGGCCAAACCCATTCAAATATGGGTTTCCTAGTAAATCATGGTGGTTTGGGTTAAAAAAAAGGCATCCAGACCTTGTATTGCGTACAGCTGAGGGCCTTGACAGAGACAGAGCATTAAATTTGTGCCCTACAGTTGTATGTAAGTTCTATGACACTCTTTCTAGTGCATATGATAAACATTCTTATGCTGCAGACCATATATGGAACTGTGATGAAACAGGTTTACAGGCGGGAAGGAATTGTGGCATGAGGGTAATTGCCAAAAGAGGCAGCCGAAACGTGCCAAAGATTTTGCCTAAGAGCAGGGAATGGATAACCATTTTATGTTGTGTCGATGCAATTGATGCTTCAATCCTAGGATTTTATCTTTTCAAAGGTAAAAATCAGTTGAAAAATTATATACAAAACTGTGAACCTGGAGCATGCATGGCTGCACATCCCCATGCATGGATGACTAAAGAGATTTTTTTAAATTGGCTTTGCCACTTTGCTACATCTGTGCCAGGTGGTGTCTCACCTAATAACAGACACCTGTTGATATTAGATGGCCATGGAAGCCACATGGCTCTACAAACAATTGAGGAAGCATACAATTTGGGCATTGACCTTTTAACATTGCCCGCTCATACCACTCACAGATTGCAGCCACTTGATGTTAGTGTGTTTGGCCCTTTCAAGAACTATTTCAGGTCAAAACGTGCTGCATGGATGTCAAAGAATCCAGGAGTTGAGGTCAAAAGGTTCGAGTTAGCAAAGCTTGCAAGGAAGGCTTTTAAAAGGGCTCTGACACCATCAAATATCAAGGCTGGCTTTAGAAGGACATGAATATGGCCACTAAATTATGATGCTCTTATGCATGATACTGCTTGTCGCCAAGCTTTCCATGTGGATGGTCAGGAAGAAAGACAGGAAGTGGAAGAAGAAGTAAATGAACATGATGATGTGGTTGCAGCTGATAATATAATTTCCCTCTCTCAAGGACAGTTATATGCTGATGATGATGAGTAGGTATGTGAAACATAGTATACTTGTCAGCAAATTGATGGCAACACTGTTGAACATGCAGTTGAGAATGCAAATTTTGTTGAAACAGAAATTGCTGATATTGTTAATGCAGATTTAGTTCAAAATGAAAATGCTGATATTGTTAATGCAGAAAATGAAATTGCTAATATTGGGCATGAAATTGAAAATGACCAATTGACATTGCCTAGCCAAGTAAACCCACCATCATGGCTGGCAGAAAACATGATTAATTTGAACGCCCATAGTGTCTCAAGAACCAATGAACAAAGCATGAACATGCCTTCACAAGTGGCTGAATTGAATAGTGAAATTGTTCATTTTTTGTGGACAATAGATCAATGGAAGAAGATGGAGGACATAATGAGGTAGCAGATGAAGAAAACAATATAGTTCAATCAAGTGCCACGGATACTGAAGTGCCAAGCAATGACATGCAGGTGGGAGGGAGGGAGAAGTTACTTGGGCGGTTCTTAAAGCTACCAGTAGAAAGAGTGTCAATGAAAAAGAAGCAAGGAACAGCCAGTAGTCTTCGTTTGGGGCGAAGTTCACAGTTACTCACCTCTGAAGACTATATAAAGCTCCTTGTTGAGTCTGAAAATAAGAAAATGGAAATTCAGGAATTAAAACAGAAAAAAAAAAATAAAAAAAAAAATATATCAAGCCAAGGAGAAGAAGGCAGCAAGGGCTATTGTAGCACAACGTCGAGTAGATGAAAGGCTTGAAAGAGAGAGAGCAAGGCAAGAGAAGGAGCAACAAAAACAAATCTCAAGACAGGAAAAGGAAGCAAGGAAGGCTCAACAAATGCTTGAAAGGGAACAAGGGTTGACTCATATGGTTGACATAAATGCAAGCACAGTTGATGAGAATGAATCCAGGAACATGTCCAACACATTGGAAAACATTGCAAATAATACAACATTATTCCAAGACCTCATAAACATTCAAGTGCCTCACTATCAAAATCGGGGTTTACCCACTTGCCTTATTCCTACCACGGGAGGTGTGAATTCAATGTATTCTCATCGGACACCTCCACTTAACGCAAGTGTGAGGTACGGGTACTCAATTCCTCCATGGTTGGAAGGGACAAATTGGTCTCAATTATATGGCAGCAATCAACCACCACCTAATCAAGCCTTCTTAGGAAGGCCAACCTACTTGGCTCAATCAGGCAACTTAGGGTTTGGCACTGAAGATTCTCAAGGCCATAAAGAATAGGAGTGTTAGATGTTTTTGGATGTAACCACATTATGATGTGGATTTTTGGATGGACTATATGTTTGGTTTCAAATCGGTGATATGTTAGAATGATTGTGATAGGGTTGTCATATTGACATTTTTGAAGACTGTTTATGAAGCAAGATATCTTCCCAGCCATACTTTTATCACTTCCTATGCTTAAGGATATATCTGAAATGTAGAAAAACACATAGTGAATGTAATTTTGTTTTTCATAATTAAATCATTTTTTTTAGGAAAATAAGGTAGCCTAACAGCATAATCAGAACCAATCTGGTTATATCTACCTATCATGAGATGTTAATCTAAGGGTTCAATAGACAGAATCTCTTCATACATCATTATAGGCAGCTAGTTGTATCCATTACCCAACTTCTATTTGTTGGGATCATCTCAAACAAGACTCCCAATCTAACCTAACATCTAACTTTAACGTGGTCGAGTGCTTCTCAAACATTGTACCTTAAGGTTAAGATATACTTTACCAACATAAGATACTAAAAATCATTAGAATCGAGAGTAATTTCTTAATTAATTATATGAAGTGCTCCAAAACTGTAAAGTTGAAACACATGCTACATCAAGCTGTCTGTAGTATTGACCCCATTTAACATCATCGCAATACATCCACTTTGTCATGGATGAGAAATGCACAAAATGGTTATACGACATGCACTCTTGTCAACTACAGGGCTTAGTTGGAGTATGCTACAAATATGTATTTTGAAATAGCAGAATAATGTTGAGAAGTCATTTGGATGCACTAAAAGAAGAAAGAAATGTCTCTAAAGGAAAGTGCATTAAAAGAAAAATGTCTCTAAATGTCTGAAAGTGGAAACTAGAACAAGTGATGAAACTTCATTAGTTATACCACTCATATTTCAACTGTTAGTTCCATTCTATAAGACAAAAAATATATCATTGTAAAGAGCATTGGCACTTGGGAATCAAGTTTTTTAGAAGTATAATGCTACCAAGAAATATGGTTTTCCAAAAGGAGGACTGGACATCTCCAACTAGAAGCATAATATAAGTGAATTTGACATGAAAATGCCAGTACCTCAATAATCAAATGTGCTGCAGGAAACTAGAAAAAGAAAAGTAGTACTTCCAAAAAGAAAAGCATATTAAACAGAACTTCAGATAAAAATTGAGTTTAACTAAAAGTAAAGCATTCAACTGCACCCTGCATAAGTGATCTATAAATACAATAACAAGTTCGGTGTATCTCACATGTGGCAGAGAAGTAATAATATGCTGCTATAATATATGAAAAAAGGGTCCTAGAGTTAAATAACCCAACAACATGAGCTTCACATATATGCAACACAACTCTTGTTTATGTTTTATTGCATCCATAAACAACTCCATTCTCAACTAACCACCTCCCATCCCATTTGAAACAAATACAAATGAATGCTCCACATATTTTTTTTTAACACTTTACCTATCCTACTCGACTCCAACACTTTACCTATCTTAGTCCACTCCAATCCAAAAATGAATAATTAGAAATTTATCAACACTTGGAAACATTTTTGGCTGCAAACATAAAATTCATTAAACAAAAAGGATATTCAAGTTTTTCTTGAAGCTCACAGCTTCACTACATAGTACACATATTGCCAAAACTCATTATAAGAGTGGAGATATAGATAAAATCCTTAAGAAATTTATTGGTTACTGTTTCTAGAGCTCACAGAGTCACAAGCGAATGCTTTCCAACAGTTTAAAAATATCTGAGATAACACACACATGAACAGAACATAAGAGTGAACAGAAACAGAAAAGCATGAACAAAACAAAACTTACAAGCAAGAACAAAAATCTAAATTTATGAACAAGGAAGTGGAGAACAATACCAAAACTAAGAACAGAAAATGCAACAGATCAAAAGAACTAATAGCAGCCAAGGACTAATTGTAAAGCCCATATAATTTATTTTATTTTTTTAATTTTATTTTTTTTCCTGAATTCAATAGATTTAGGTGGCACTTGTTCCAAAGGGAAAGGATATGCGATCATGTGTATCGTTAGAGGAAAGGAGGAAAGACCAAAACATTAGCAAACCCTGAATCAACACATGAATCAAGCACATCAATGTCATAATTATTTGTTAAGTGGGGTTGATAAAAAAATCAACCACAACAATCTCATAATTTCTCAAGCGGGGGAGATAAACACACCTACACAACCCCAAGTATCTCGGCAAACATCAACGTACACAACTAAGTATTTCAGCAAACATCAACGAACATACACAGATATACGACTATATTGGCTCGGCGAACATACACATACACACTCGAGTATTTCAACAAACATACACAGATATACAAGTATCTCGGCTCGGCAAACATACACGTACACAACGAAGTATTTCACATACACAGATTTACCAGTATCTCGGCAAATATACATACAACCAAGTATTTCAGCAAACATAGAGGTATACACATGCATATCACAAAAATGAGGAAGGCACATGTGCACAGAAACCCTAGACCCTAAACTACATAGGAAGAAGAACAAACAGTGCCAAAACCAGTGCCATGAACAAACAGGCCGAAGAAGAGCTAAATTGAACCGAAGTAGATTAGAAGTGTTCATAAACACATGTTTTCAAGTGTTGAAAAACACAACAGTGAGCTGGTAGGAATTATTTTCCTACCAGGAGGTGAAGACACCACGCCAAATACAGAGGAAAACGTCGATGCAGGAGCGAACTAACAGCCAGAGCCCGCCACAGTTTGGAAATCCCTGCAAAACCCTCGAAAATAGCATAAATTAGCCAAAATCTCTGTAAAAACCCTTGAAAATGCAAGAAACACAACTTCTGCAAAAATTACCCTTGAAAAAACCTTCGAAAACGAAAAATTACCTTAAAATCATGGTACTTCTGCAAACCAGTAGAGGGGACGAAGTCGTCAACATCTCCCCACAGCATTGAGCAGTCAAGGAGGGAAATTTCACAGTGGAGGAGCAAGCTATGGCGGTCGCAGGAACCAAACATGTCCACAGCAGGGCACAGGAGCAACATCAACGAAAGAGTGACAAACCAACAAGCCATCCGAACAGCAACAGAAACCGCGAGCATCTGGTCAACAAGGGAAGCAGACATGCACCAGCACTGGCGACACAGCGCGCAGCCACCGGCGGAGCTCTCCGAGCAACATCCCGCCCCGAACAGAAATGCACAGGGTGAGGAACCCATGTTGCAAAACAGGTCGTGTGAAACCCTAAAAGTACGGAAGGAGCTCGAATTTAACTCCTCACCAACCGAAACATGTCAACGATAGGAATGGGTGCGTCGTACAACACACAGGGCCGGCCACGTGCTTGCGTACGGAATGGAGGGTGCCTGCTAATGGCGTCCCTCCTCGTGGTTGGCAATTGGTTTGATCGTAAACACGTGGGTCAAAATCCACAAGCTGAGTTGCTGCCGTAGGCCTAAAACACGTGGGTCAAAATCCGAAGATTGAGTTGGTTGCCGAGAGAGGTCGGCATAACATATATATCTCTACCGTAGGAAGAAGTAGGCGACCGTACAGGCCCAGAAATTCTCAGCGCATTTATGGCGCATTTATGGGTGTTGCGAAGAAATGCTGTCAAATAAGAATATGGCATGAGTAGTCAAACTGTCGATTTTAATGCCCTCACAGTTTTGTTTTTGGTGAGACCATATATTTAATAATCTTCTCAATCTTGCAATATTTATCTCTCAAAGGAAGAACACAGAGTAGTTGACTTTAATGTCCTTTGGTTTTGAATGCTTTTGTTTTTAGCAGAATATTTAGCTATATCTTTCAATTCTGTGGGTCATTTATTCTATATTCAATCCCAAACTCTGCTTTTTGTCTCACCATCACACCTTCACTGATACCATATTGATACTATTAACACATTTCATCGTTAGTTGGCACGATAAGACGCATTTATTTCACTTTCGTTAAGATATTATCAACTTGACTCGTAGTTTTTTTCTAACGTTTTTCTGCGCATCCATCCAATTCAATTTTGAAATTTGAAAGTGAAAAGATTGCAAATTAAATTTATTTCTAATTATTTAACCAAAACTTCCGTATTCACGCTTATGTAAGATTTGGGTGTTTTTGTTTTCTTTCGAATCTACATTTAATCCCATCCTAACAATACATGTAAAGAATGTATATTTACCATTCGGAAAATTTCCTTCATCGTTTTCCGAGGCCGAGTATGTAAAGAACTCCATTGAATCACAAACGTACGTAAAGAACTTATATTCACAAAATTTAATTTGTCTCCACTGCCTGGGACACAAAGGATGAAATAAAATCAAGAAATACATGTTTTAGATGACGACAATGTACTCATATGGCCAAAAGACTTGGTTTTTACACAAATTAAAGTCTAACTTTTATATTTATTATGCCCGTTTTTTATACTAATAAAAAATAGTAAAGAACTAATACTTACAAACTAAACTTAAAAAACTAACAAAAACAAAACTACATAAATATGCATAAATCTAAACAAAAAGATGTGTAAACAAATTCTTCTTCATTGTTCTACGTTGACATCTAGCACTACGTAAATCCAAACGAAGGATGTAAAGAATTGGAATCGAAAATTTGTCTTCATTGTTCTGTAGTGGAGGTCAGAATAGAGCATTTTTTTAATGATCTATTTCTAAATTCACACATTATTTTATTGCGTAGTTGCAAGCTTTTTTCTTCAATAAAAAGTCATGTGTGAATTGAATTTAGCTAATTGGGTGTGATGGATTTATGATATGCTTAGAAAGCATTTAGATTGGCATCAAAATCTTGTTAAATAGTGTTATTTTTTGTTGTAAATTTTAATTGTTAAAAAAATAAAAATAAAAATAATTGTTAATTTTAACAATGCAAAATTAAACAAAGAAATTATGCTAAATGTATATCAAAACAAAAATTGTGAATTTATTTAAACTTATTTTAAAATAGTTTTTGAGTCCATCCAGAATATGTTTTTTGAAACATTATTTTGTTAAGACAGACATCCTAATTCGAGGATACCATATTTAGCGATAAGTTTAAAACATATAGTGGTTTTGTTAATATGGAACTTTTTCTACTTAACTTAAATAATAAGCTTTCTAAAATGTAAGCACCAATCATTTTTAGGGAACCTTTGGTCCAATGTGAATGTTGTTGTCTTAGAGAGACTTTCACCGACCATGTAATATAACAAGGTTTTTACAAGATATATATTGTTTAAACAAAAAGAGTCAAGGTTGTAGTTGTTTATTATTAAACCATACCTGCTACTCCATGTTATAGTGACAACTTTGTACTTTTCACTTAACTTTGTTTTTTGTTGCTGAAATTAAAGTATTGTATCCTAAAATTAATATTTATTTTTAATTCTTTTTTAATATAAACATGTATAATAAAATAATAAGACTTAAAAAATGTAATATTATATTTTATAATTCAATATTTTGATGATATTTAATAATATCTTTATTTTTTTGTTATTGAACAAAAATAACATGAAAGTTTCATTAAGATTTTTCAGTTCTTTTGAAATTTAAGCATAATAATTTTAAAAAATTGTGTTAAAATAATATTTATTTTATTTTATTCTTCATTTATAAACTATTAAAAGTGTTAATTGGTTTTTTTCATAATACTACATCTTGTGTTATATTTTTGTTTGAATTATGACAATTGGTGTGTTAGGTGCAATGAAGGGCCTCTATCAATAATTAATTATATGTTGTATGGGTAAAAATATTTCACACAATTCTTAAATTTCAATACGCATCCTTCCAAGATATACAATATTTCAAATGGTTGCAGAATCTCCATTAACCAAATCTACACAATTATGCATAACTAATTAAGATACCTCAAAACTTTTGGGAAGCAGTAGGAATACACAAGAATTTGGGGATAAACAAGAAAGATTTCACAACACAAATGGAATATATTCAACAATGAATAATTCAAGATGGAAGAACACTTGGGAGTTTATATTGTAGGAAATATAGCTCAAGTTCAATCGGAAGAAAAAGAAATAAATAAAAGGAAAACTTGTAGACAAAAGTAAAGAGCATTTACAAAGGAAGGGGAGAAGAAGAATAAAATATTTCTACCACTATGATATGCACATTGATATCAAAATCATATCATTCACATAAAAATATCTCAAAGACAACAAATTAGAAGCTCATATGATATTGAGAAGGAACTAATCACCTTTTACCTCCCTCCCTACATCATTTCCCAGCTATCATTTATAAATTCACTTTGCACATCCCCTCCCTCCTTAGTCTCTAACAATCAAAATTCACTTATTAGAGAAAACAACCTTAGCCAGTAGAACAAGTAGTAATGGAAATGCCAAGAGGGAAATACCTCACATGGACAGCCTTCACCACCAACTCTCCTTCTTCTAAGCATGAGATGGCTGTCTTAGAAGGGTTCTAGGAGATGAAGAGATTCAAAAGGGTTTTAGTTTTATTATGCTGCTAAAGGATTTAGCGAGGATTTTGTAGACGACTGTAAAGGGTAATGGGCGTAATTTGTTGGATTCTTTAGCTCTTTGCTCCTTAAAGATGAGTGTTAAAAAGTAGTGTCAAGAAATAGGAGGATATGATATTTTGCATAACGAATTATCAAAACTACCAACCAACAAGCTCAATTTATAAAAAATTAAAAATTTGAATTTATTTTAAATTAAATTTTCTTTTTTCACAATTTTAAACATTCAAAACCCCTTTCAACATTCTATATATTTAAATGAACATGGATTTTAATCATTAGTATTAATGATAACTAAATTTGAAATTTTCATAAAGAGTAGTGCCTTTTAAATAAACTCCATTTAGTATGCAAAGAAGGCCCAAAGAATCTTATATGTATGGATTTTGTAATGAGGTGATGAGTAGTATGTATGAGAAGGTCTACAAGACTCTTAAAAGGAACTTTAAAAAGATAAAAGTGGAAGATGGATCAATATGTTAGGTTGTTTAGATTCACAAATCTAATAATGAGATTTGAAATCATTATAATTTGGTTTATTGTGTTATTTTATGGGAAATTGAATATATGAAGACAATTATTTTTGTCAATTATTTTGAATTATTTTATTTTATTTTCTAATTAAATTTTAGACAAAAATATGATTAAAAATATTTAAATACTAACTTATTTACATTATTACAATTAGAAAGATAGATGATAAACAATAACTAGAAAGAATAAGTTTCTTAATATTAAAATGTAATGTATAGAATAAGTTAGTGTGTCCATATATAGAGTAGAGAATAAAAAAAATAGCCATGCATAGTAGATTTTTGTATCAACGTAGAATAATGTTAAAGAAGTGACATTGAAATGTCATGTTGAATATATTTTATAAATATAATGTTGAAGTAATGAGATTGAACATAATTTTATACCATTAATAAATATATGGAATGATTTATATAATAGTTTCAGTATTTTCTAAATGTTTAGGATTATAAATGCATTATTGTTTTAACAATACTTATATATAATGATACTAATTTTAATTAAATGTAGATGAATGACAATAAATTATCTTTGTACATATCATTTCGCTTTAATGGTACCTTTGTTTTACAAATATTGTTTTAGCAAATTTCACTTATCTACATAAATGAATTAAGAAAAATAAGAACATAGATAATATCTTCAAGAATGCATGTTGTTGCTTATTATTGCTAATTCTAATGTTGACATATCTACATATCATGCCTATGAAAACTACTTTACAAGACAATAACACAAACATATTCTATGTAGCACTTGTTTATAAGTATAATGTATGAAGTTATAATCTACATACTTAGATCAGTGACATTGATCCTTCTTTTTTTCTTCTGTAATGTAGGAAGAACTATTATTACCAAGGCTACTAGCCTAACTCTTATTAATAAAATCTTGATTTTGATGTGCTACCGTGATAATTTATAGACACAGAACCTCGCATTCTAAAATAATTGGTTGGTAGTGATTTGTAAGCAAAATTTTACGTTGCACATATCTCTCTATACACATGTTTCTGCTAGGAATCCATTACACTTGAAATTTTATGATGGATGACCGTTCATGTAATTGTCAACTTATATAAAGTAATTAGTAGAACTATTTAGATATTGCATGTACTTAGTTCTATACAAAAGAGATACATACCATTTCATCTAGATCAAAACATATTGAAATTCTTAGTGAAGATAAATGTGAAACAAATGAAGGTATACATACATCACATGGACACCATATACAACTTATTCAATGACAAATAGATTGATATGATAGCCTTTCAGTACAATAATTAAATTTTTTCAAAGATATAAAATTAGTCAAGTAAATATATATCCAAACTCATGAATTAGCTATCATTACAACATCCACGATTTATTTATATTAATATGAGAAAATATTAAAGAATTTTCACTACTTTTTCTCGTTGGAAATTATTCTTGTTGAATATATTCCGCGTTTGTGTTGTGAAAACTTTTAATAAAAAATATCTCAATTCCACTATTTTCCAAGAAAGCTTTGAGGTATCTTAATTGGTTGCAAAAGTGATGCATAATTGTGTCGTTGGTTAATGGGATCTAACCATTTGGAAATATTGTCTCTAAAAAATGGGCATCGAGCCAAGAGAATTCGATATTTATTTACGCATAATTAGTGTATGTTAAGGGTCCTTCATTATGACCTAACAAAACCAATTATGCATATAACCAATTGTAAAAAGAATATAACAAAGATAACAATATTATGAAGAAACCAATTACACTTTTAATAGTTTATTAATGAGATAAAATTAAAAAATTAAAAAATTATTTTAACACAATATTTAAAAATTTATTATGCTTAAATTTCATAAAAGAACTAAGTATATCTTAATGAAACTTTCTTTTTTAGTTCAATAACAAAAAATAATGATAATGATAAATATCATAATATGCATATTTTATATTAAAATAATTAAAAAGAGTTTGTATATATATATATATATATTATAAGAGTTTATAAATATTATTTTCAAATAAACTATTTTGTTTTAACAACACTAAAACAAACTATAGAGGAGAGTTGCCGTAAAGTACAAAGAGAGCGTCTTCAGCAAGAGAGTTTCCGCAAGTGAGTTGTTGTATGTGTTTCATCAACAAAACAATGTTGTAGAAGCATGCGATTATCCACACCTATAACATGGAGTAGCCACAACATAGCGTTTCAACAATTCATTAACCACAAACGTGTTGTTGCAACCTCTTTGAACAACAACTACAACTATGTTGTGGAAAAAATATTTGAAAATACAAGCAAGTCCTCCGACAACCTCACATTACAATTCGTCAAACTTTTAGAAAAAAACATTCGCATTGGGCCAAGGTTCCCCAAAAGGTTTGATGCCCGCACTTTTGTGAAAACTCACTATTTCTCCTTTAAAGTAGAAAAACTTTCCACAATATTGCAGAACCACAATATGTTTTAAATTTGTGGCTGCCATAGTAGATCCCAAAATTAGGACATTATTTCAGTGTAAACACACTCTTTTCCAAAAATACATTCAATATTGGTGACCCAAACTATTTTAAAACCTCGTCTCAAAAAAATTTCACTCAGCATTCAAATTTGAATATATGTGATTGCTTCTCACAAATTTTTTTTGAAATACACCTTTAGAAAAGTTTTTCGTTTTAATTTGCACATTGTTTGCACCAATTATCACACTTAAATTTTCTTTAACAAATAGAAAGTTTACACAACAAAACAATAGCACTTTATCTAAGTGTGGATTTGATGCTTACCTAAATTGCACTAGCAATTAACATTGTCTATCCATCCCACACACACAATTGCGTCTAAATTAATTTTTCACATTATCAGATTCATCAAATTTAGATAAATTTGTTGTTTTATTGAACATAGCCAAGGTTTATGCTATGATTTAGGTTTAAGGTATGATTTAGTTTTCAAAAAAATTTGAGACATTAAATTTTGCAATCGTGTCAAATTTATAATTTTAAAATCACAATTTTTTGCGTAGAAAACTAAACCAATGAAATAATGTGAATTTAGAACAAATTACATTAGAAGAAAATGATACAACTACTATTTTTTTCTAATAGTCCAATGGACACATAAGCTATACATCAACCCCATTTGAAAGCAACAATTTCGTTTGCTGTGCTGAAATAATTACCATTTCAAACAAAGGCATCTCAACAATTTCTAGACAACTATAAGTTCAACATTTACAAATCTCATGCATAAGCCTTCCAACAACATCACTACAATTCCACGTATCAGCCATATAAAGTGTCATACCCATGCTCAAAATAACTAACATTGAAGATATTTGAAATTATGCTACAAATTATTATTTAAATCGCTACTTGAAAATGAAATAGAGAAAATAAAATTCAAACAAAGCACGTCCCCAATGCCCGAATTTGCAATTCAAGAATCACCACCGCCCCCCCAACATCAAACGAAAAATATCAATAATGGAAATGGCCTAAAAGACCCAACAAAGCCAACTCCGCATCATCACGACCCACTATAAAATATAATTTCTAATTCACATGCGATGTAGATTATTCACAACCTCAACTCGGACAAAATGAAGGAAAACAAATTGATTCGTAACGAAATTCTTTACATCTTTGTTTAAATTCCGTCAATGTAGATTCATTACATTCTTAACTCGAACAATGAAGGAAAAAATTTTCAATTAAGAAATTATTTACATCCTATTAGGATTGTGAGATGCTTTTTCATCCCTAGGGAACAATGAAGGAAAAATTACATCACAGTGTTTGGATTAGAGATTTAGTTTATTTTCATCTCGACTTGGAAAAATGAAGACAAATTCTATTACAAATATAAATACATGCATTTTACATCCGTTATGATAAGATTTTGTAAATGTAGACCCAAAGAAAAAAACACCGTAGATCTTTTTTTCACAAAGGAAAATTCGTAATTTTATTAATCATAACAAAATTACATGTTATTACATACTGTAGTGTCAAAGACAAGCATGTATGCCGCACGATAAATGTGCAAAGAAGAGGAAATTAGGCTTTCTCCTTTTTTTTTCTTTCTTCAACTCAGCCAACCATCTTGTGTTGAAGTAACATATAAGGCGCAGTCGTCTTCATCACATGTGCTCCAACGTCCTTATCGCAGTCCGATGAGTCTCAGATGGGTAGTCTTTTGTTTCCTTCATTTTTTGGTGCCTCCGGAACTATCCGGGCCGTGTCATGGTAGTGTGTAGTGGCATCAACGGACCTCGTATCGCTCAGCACCAAATCAAAGAATCGTTCGTTTACTATCTTTGTGGGCGTTCTTCCTCTTCTTTTGTTGTTCGGTTTTCCTCGATGGAACGTTACCTGAAACTTTACCCGTTTTCTTCCTTCTTCCCGTTATCTCTTGTATTTACGCGCGTTTTCTAGATGACCCGTGTTCTCGCATCCGACAAGAAAAGCGGTAAGTGTTCTCATAATCTAAAATGTTGTGTCCATATTTCTGCTCAGTGGTTCAGCATAATGCATTCGGTAGTCCTTTGTTAAATCCAGAACACTTCAATACGTATTCGCGGCGGTAGATACACTCCTCCATTCTTTGTATCGCCTTTGATATATCTACCAAGGATGTTACCAATGCTTCAACACTTTCCGCCGAAGTGAAGCGGAGGTTGTGGGAGCCGATCGACCCAAACCGGCATTCTAGAAGTCACCCCCGGCGGTGGCTGGCATCGTGTCCGGGAACCATGGTGATGGAGAGTCTTGTAGAACCCTAACCATGGCCCTCCTGTTAACAATCATATCTCTGCCTCGGCCCGTTGAAAACTTGACAATGAAAATCCTTTTGAGCATAGGTGATGTCACAACCATGGTCCAATGGAAAACTACTGAAGAGCTCCACCGGCTCACAGCAGTTGAATATGCATAGCTTGTGATTCGAAACCGGGTTCGTGCGTATCAATATCGTGAATGTCAATGTTTATTTTTGTGCATGGGCCCGTTGTTCCACAATATATGGCTTTGTGGGAAGCTGACCGCGCGCTCACCGTAGCATCTTTATTTTTTTTTCCCTCGCAAGACGTCGTATGAGGGTCCTTTTGGGAGGGGTAGTGTTGGACACACTAGCTCCAGGTAAGCTTCGTGCCTGTTTCCGTCCTGCAACTTTCTCCTCTCGGCCAGGCACCATGCGTACAAGAACCAATTCTGTTATGGCGAGCGTGTGTTAATCAGCATTATCGTTTTCCCTCAAAATATCAAGTGATCGTTATTAGGCCGGCACCGTAGCAAATTTTTGGATTTTGTTCTTTCTTCAACATATATAATGGTGTCATTCCCCCCGAATCCATGATTATACTCGTTCGTGGAAGTTTAATAAAGATTTGAAATGACACAAGCGCGCATCTTACTCGAGAATCGTAGCAGAGCGGAAAACACGGCGCCCGATGTGCGACGGCACAGAGAAACGCAGCTCCTATTGTTCTTTGGTCCCGCGAGCATGTATGGAGGGTCAGCGCGAGCAGCTGAGGCAGACTCGTTACGTAGCACCAAAGAAATCGTGTCCCGACGGGAAAATGGCCGCAAGTCGTCCACACTGTCCCGCAGGCCGCCCCCTGCGTGATTCCCTTCAACACAAACATTCGTGGTGCTGGGGGGGAACTTCGTCCGTCTCGTAACGCTCACAGATTTTTGAGCCTACCACTTTTCCGCCCACGAGAAGAAGATTTCACCGCACAAAATGACACAGCCATGCTGCCGAGAGGCAAAGCAGAAGGACCGAGCCGTCCGTGTCAAAGTAAACAAGCCCGCCTAAAAGCCGTGCTAGGCCTCGCTACAGGCCACCGCCGCCGTGTAAACCCTCGGCGTACCCAGTCAATAACCCCAACTCCCATCGTCGCTCCAAACTTAGCTCCGCTTCCCTCCATTTTCAAAACATCGTATCTTTACATGTGCGTAGATACACAAAGATTTGGTCCCAAATTTCTTCACTACCACTCAAAAAATTCTTTAGTTAAATGGTTAAATAATTCAAATAAAATTTTAATTTTCAATCCCACCACTTTCAAATTTAAAATTTAAATTTAATTGGATGGATCAGGATGGATGCTGTCGTATATTGGAAAACAATGAAGACAACAACGAAGTTTGGTTGATGATACCTCAACGAAAACATACAAGAAGTGGTAGGAATATTCTGTAGAATAAAGCAAGCAGAGACAAATGGAGCATTTAGAGATGAAGACGAAGATGGATTACTCAATGAGTCGACGGGATTGGTCGAGTAGTCTCAACGTTTACTGACGTGGCGTAAAACCCAAAGGCATTTCGTCGACTAGTTAGAATTCTCCAAGAATATATATTTATTTCCACGGAATTTTCAAGAATATATATATTGTCACTTTTACAATTTTTAAGCGCAATGACCGTGTTTTTTTCGACGCTGTTTACGACTAAACTATTTGTTATCAACTTTGAGTTAGAGTTTGAACCTAAGTCCACTAACATTAATTTATTGTTAGTTACCTTTTTTTATATATAAATAAATGTTTATATATACATAGTTCTTCATATTAATAGTAAATTATCGGTTATTAATTATTATTATTCATAATAATATGTTAATTCAATAATATTAATAGTAAAATTGAATAAAATAAAAATGATGATAGAAGAAAATAAGAGAAAAATAAGGAGATAACCCCAATAAAGGAGGGGATCCACTATTATTCAAAACCCAAACCCTAATTAATAAGGAATAAAATACATAAAAATAGTGTTAGTGTTAAGCGAATAAATCTCGTATGCGGCGAAAAGACAGAAGATCTCCCTAGATTCAATGACTAAATTCAGTAAAAAAACAAAATAAACCTCGTAAATATTTAAGTTCATCTTTATTGGAATCATAAATAAGAGTAATGGAGTATAGAATCCATACCTTTAATTGAAATGTCCATTGAAGATCCTTCCCCGTGTCCGCACACAACCTTTCAATGCTTAGAATCAAGACCGTGAGCACACTAATGTACCAAAGGATCACAAGAACATAACATATATAAATGATCCATTACAACCCATACTTCAATATCAAGGAGACTAGTACAGACAATATCATAACCAATGGATGATGAAAGTAAGCATACAATATATCATATCCAATGGAAAATATAGTGAGAAAGAAAACTATTTTGTAGCTATACTGAATGAAAATGAGAGATAACCTAGCTCTCTTTACTGAAAATCTTCGTCTAATAGGTGTATCTAATCCTCCCTTAAAATGACAATCTTCCAACCCTAATTGACAACACATATATAAGTTTATATCAAATAACCCCCTCCCCCTCCTCGGTTCATAATGAATTTATAAGACAAGAGGAGAGGGCTAGAGAGATCCTCTTTTCTAAGGATCGTATCCATAAATACGCGGGGGATTATGGTTCCATAATGAGAGGGAATATATTCATGAACCATGGGATGAGGCCCTAATAGGTACGAGCTTGAGTCCTTGTTGGCATAATATTCCCCAACAAAGCTTCTAGAAATTGTTTTTTATTTTTATTTTTACATACGCAAAAGGTCGTCACGTTTTAATGGAAAACAAAGCGACATATTGCAAGGGTATATAATGATTGAACCCAAGATTCCACAGATAATTTCTAGGAAAATATGATACACCGCTTGAAAATAGGTTTTTAGTAATTTAATCCAAGCTTCTTATTATTTTCGAACGGGGGTTTTCTTCCAACATTGTAGAGATTTCTTGCAAGAGTTAATTAGATAGTGAGAGATCCAAATTTGTATTCATTTGCCTAATGGTGAAAATGGCATGTAATCATGCAAAAGTTCGGATTATAGACCAACTCCGGTTGAGATATGAAACAAACAACCGAAGGATTATAATACAACATCTTCATACAATCATCACTTAGGTAGGCATTCTCCTATACTCGCGTAGCACAAGTATCTCAAAGAACACGTATGGAAATGTACAAAGATTCATGTCAATAACAATAATAGACCTAGTATGGACACAACCATCAACAAATATGATTTATATGGCACTGTGAATAGGTCAGAAAACTCCGGTAGCCCAGATGGATGAAACTAGATCCAGGGTCTTGTCTTAATTTATCGATTCATATAGTATGAATCTAACCACGGAGTGAATTTTTCAAAGTCGAACATGGTAGAAACCAATTGATTATCGTCCAATGATGTGACCATTAACAAGTGCGCAGAGAAACCGTCAATAATGGTAATGGTTTCAATGTACTATAGTATGTCCATGAGATTTGAATAAATTATTTGAAGTTGAACACCATAGAATCGTTCCGCGATCGATCGTTAATAATGAGAACCTCGTTATCGGAAGAAAGAAACCGCCATTGAGGCATGTTCTGTGGTACTAAAGGAGTTTTGGTTATGAAGGTTTAACTTTGCAGATAATGAGTTGAAGTCGATAGTGAGTTGCGTAGGAGAGCTTCAATATGGAAACACAACAAATTTTTAAAGAACAATGGACCCATTCATGAATGACCTGGCCTACGGTTTGTCACTACGCTATGATTTGCAAGGCACTTTGATTGAGTGTTGACTTTCTTGGAACATAATAGAACATGAAATTTCAACTTGGAAGCATTTTACTCAAAAAAAGATCACAGAATTTATTCAAGACTTTCAATGAGGTATGATCACCTTCCGAGAGGCAAATGGATTAACCCAGGACACAAAGTGACAACAGAGTGCCATGTCAAGAGCAGAAGATACTCATTTTTCAAAAATACAAAATACACATAGTGTTTTTCTCATTTACCCCCACCATTACTAGCAAGTACCTCTTTATTTTTACACAAGATTGAGTGATGGTATAACATATGCTTGTTATGTGTGTCTGTCCTTCGTATGAGTCCCTAGAGTATTTTTAACGAACCTCTAGGAAGGAGTGGTTCGGTATTATCATGTTTTCCAAGTCCTATATTGTTTAATTATACGAGTCCAATAATATAGGGTCGCTCGACTTTTTATATTTTAAGAGTTTAAAAAAGAGAAAAAAAAACTCATTCAGCTCTTTCAATGAAAGTTAATCTAGCCCAAAGAAAGTGGTTTGTTTTTCATGTTTAGAGTCGAGAAAACTTAAGTAACCCAAAGTCATTTTTCATAAATTTAGTCTCTCAAACTCTCAAAAGGGTAAAATAATGGTGGAGAGAACTCTTATAGCCATGATCGATTAAAGTATACCTTTTCGTAACTAGTCTACACTTGGTCCGTAAAAAGGGTAAAACTATGTACTGTGCATACATCCTTTCATTTACTTTATGAGTTTGAAAGAAATAAGTGTACTAAATTATCTTTTCATGTTTTGAGAGTAGAAAAGAGCTTAAAGAACTCCTAGTTCCGCTTTTCGAAGTTTAAAGAGTCTAAAAGTGATAAAAGCATATACTCATCAAAATATTTATTATGAAAAATGTTCTAATTTTGCACACTATCTCAAAACCTAATAATTGGTCAAAATAGTGAAACAATATTTAAAGTATTTGAAAATTTGAAACCATAGGAAAACAATTATTATTCTAATGTAATTTTAATTTTCTCATAAAAAGTCAAAAGTAAATAATTTTTATCTTTTTTTTTCACTATTTCGTAGCCTCGAATGTATTTCTCCCAAACTCTAGAGATATTGTGATTGATCTCGGACCATTTCGAGTGCAATCGTCTTCCACCAAGTGATATTTCTATTCTGACATTTACAATGTTTATTTTTCATTTATGAAGTTTTAAGTTTTATGAGCGTTTTAAAATAAAAAAGCTCGTCTCGATGTGTTGTCGCACTTCTCCTTTATCAGAGGCCCTAATCTCCCAACACAAGAGTGAAATCCCACATTGCGGGTTTGAGAAAAAGTGCTTAAATGTACATGTTTCTTAAATTAAAAGTGCCATCGAGGGCATTCAAAAAATAATTAAATGCTAAAAAAAATTTCCAATATTTTGATGCTTGTTACCTAACATATTTTTCTTATTCATTGAAGAGTTTTTTTTCAAAATGGAATGGAGAGAGAGAGAACATGAAGCTCAAGATATTTTCATAGGTAGCTAATAGATCCAAAATTGTGGTTTGAAAATTTTTCTTGGTTCCAAGCACATGAGGCCCAAAGAGATCCGTTGACATGGTTAGTAGATCCTAGAATTTCTAAGAATGATTTGAAATTGGTGATCATATATTTACCATATCGATGTTTCAGGACATCTATTTTCCGATACATGCAGAAGCCGCTGAGGAGAGCCAAAATTTTCTATTTGACCCAAAGGTAGGTGGAACCAACAAATTATTACATAACAAGTAGTATTGTAATCAGGATCCAACCAAGTGCTGGAAGACCTAAATTAAGGACATAAGAGAGATCTCCATCGAGACCATCATATTCACCATATTTTCGCTTATGAAATTATAACGTTCACCTACCTACAAAAGTGAAATGAAGATTGCATTAGAGTGCGTACAACCTACCATTTTTCAATTGTTGCGAAGGGGTTCTATCAAATTTACATGAAAACTCACTAGAGAAAAGACAAGACAACTAAAGCACTTTTGATATAGTTTTATTGTAGTATCATTTTCTCGAGGATCCCCTCGTACTACCCCCATGCTTCTGCGGAGATCATGGGTCCAAGCAGATTGTCATATGTTAAGCAATGGGTTTTCATAATGGCTCACTACGAGGTGGCCTTGTAATTGTTAGAGATTCACCCCACAAATGCTGTCGATGGTTGGGTCACAACTCCTCATGATTGCTGAGGAGGATTACAATCTGTATACACATGTGTAGATTTTAAAGGTGATCCGCATATCCGTATTCTCAAGGGATGCAATGAGGTGACCTAGGTAAAAAATTATCACTTTGGTTTTTTTTTTGTCTTTTTAAAGATTTTTTTTTGTGTTTTAAATTTGACAAACTCTAAATATTATGCAAATATGGGACCAAATTAAACTAGCAAATCTATGTTATGAACAATTAGGCATGGTGTACAATCTGTCTAGTTCCCCGTTGAGCAAGATCTTATTGTAGTAGTGAGACTTTTATATGAGATTGAGGGTAACCGAGAGGTTTACTTGGATATCCCAAACATTGGGATTGATCACCTTCCTCCTTGTTATCACACAACATGCGTGTGTAATTTCTGCGTCCATTGTATTTCTCAATACGATGAGTGATCATGTTTTCATCCGATATCATATGAGTGCTGCGTTTAGCTTTGCCAGAGCTAGATTTTTCTCTGTCTATATAGACATATATCTGTACAAAAAGGGCGTTGAGCCTTGTGTTTTGGAATTCATTTTTTAGAAAACCTAAAAAAATTCTTACATTTTAATCTATGGAGAACGTTTCTATTAACTCAACTTATTTTATACAATGTTTGAATGACTATTGTTTTTTAGAACAATGTTAAATCGTCAATTTTAAGGTCATTGGCTAATTTTCTCCAATGCATCGCTAATGTGTTTAAATGTCTAGAATGTGTTGGTATTCAATGTAATCAAATTCTTCTTTTCCAAGAGATGGACCCATGCAAACATCTCAATATCAAGAACTTAACTAAATAAACACGAATTAATTGTAATAGTATGAGTTGAGAATCTAATCACGATTTTCAATGATGAATAAAATGAAATGGCATCAAATTATAAATAATGAAAAAAATTTTATTTCAATATTGTCATTAATAGGATTAAGGCATACCGTATGTACTTAGAACATGGTGGTGAATATATGGCCTAAACAAGAGGAGATATTTTTAAAGATTATGACTAGTGCCATCAAGACAGCCAATGTAAGTTTGAGAACGTTTACATTTGAAAATCAAGTGTAACACACAACATAAGAAGGAGAGAAATAGAAGGAGTTTGTAAAAATAAATACAATTTCCACACACATGTAAAATATAATACAAAATAATATACAAGCAATGTACCATGCAATAATTTAAGCATAGCATCATAAGCAAACCCATTTACTAGACAAATAACTGGCCAAAGTCAACCAGCTCATATAAGCACCTTTAAAGTGGCTGGTTACAATATAGACCATGCCACAGGTTTGAACTTACAGCTTTCTAACTTGTAAACCAAGACAAAAGTCACTCCTTCTAATAATGATTTAGATTTTATTTAATGCCTTTAACATGCTTATGAGTAGCCTTATAGCTAACGTACATCGCGACGCAAGCTTATCTAGATGTGCCAAGAATAGAAAACATTCATACTCTACCAAAGTAGGAGGAAGGTTCGATTGCTAGCTTTAGTGACAAATTTCGTGCTCACAATAGGTAAGACCTGCCTAAACCATAAACTAACTAAAGTGTAAATTCAGTTGCATTTTTGTTGAGGTGATATGCCCACAATGCTAAGAAAAACATTAGATGGCAAGTGTATCCTCATCATTCGTTGAAGCATAATAAAAATTTATTCAAGGCTTACACTTTTTTTCAATAACAGGTGGCCAGAGTTTAGTTATTTAATGTAATCTCATCATTGTAAGTTTTACGAACATCATAAAGTGAAAGTGGTTTCTACGCATCATGTTGAAGATGGCTCGTGGCGAACTATGAATCACATGATTGAATATGAAAAGTGCAATAGTTTCACCATCATCCCCAAATGGTAGGCATCACCCCAACCCATTTCTCAGAAATAATCTGTCAACTAGGATAGTATATAGTCATGCCCCTGGGTGAGCAAGGTGAGGGTTACATGTATTGAAATCGATGCCTCATTTCACAAAGGGACCAACGATGATTTTTGGGTGAAGAGATAAGGAGGGGCACACATTTTACATGATATATTGGAAAAATATGAGCATTTGGACCTGGGAACAATGTGATTCTTAGAATATACAAAGGCCAAAAATATCCAACACATAGGATTTTTGTTAGAAAACTTATACATATGACCTCACATGCTCCGTGAGAAATTCATTCAAAGATTTTCTGCATCATTACATGTTAAAAATTTTCATAAAATCAAATTGCCTGAATCAATGTATTTATAAAGTGTATCACCAAAATAGTGTAACGTTTGGGATTGAACAGCATGACCATGACGTCAGTTAGTCTTGTGATAACACCTTAAAGTCAGTGCTTGAGTACATGGAGGATAAACAACAACACCTATTAATTAAAGGAAGTTGAGATCCATATATGCGTAATGCATATGAAGAAAGAGTGATTCATCAATATAACCTTCAATTATTTTTTTTGTCTCGTTGTCAATAATAGGAAAGTCACAACAATAACTTTTCGCCAAACACCTTCAGTACTTCAATTTCTTGACTCGATTTAATAAATTTTGAAGACAAATTGGAGGATAATAATCCATTTGGAATAATTTCAATAAATTCTTCTTTTTCAGGTAAGATTATAAACCATGCGATTACAATAAGAAACCATCATATTTTGTGTAATATAATATAATGGTAAAATATCTCATTGACAACTTGCACAAATCTCCCACACAATCTCACATGTGCACATTTTTGCTTCATAATTGCAATATTATTACTCTCAAGTAGTAACAAGATGTTCATTTTTTAATTCATATTCTTGACTACTATACCATGCACGATGGTAACAACATCTTGCGCAACCTAATACAAAAAATAATCTTGGCGTATAATTAGTGGATGCAATAAAGGTGAGTTAAACATGTTTAAGTGCATCAAAAAGATTTTTTTTGGAGCGCTTAATCAATTCCTAAAGGATGCCATTTTTCAAAATAGAGTGAAACTTTAGTTAACTCTCAAGATGTAATGAATCGATGAAAAAAGTTTTCTTTCCCTTGCAAACTTTGGAGTTGGCGTAATTGAAGGGGGAGGCAACTAAATATCATCTACCTAGAGGGGTCAATAACACGGTAAATCCTTCTTTAAATACAACAAATCCTAACAAATGACTAGATATGACACAAAAACACATTCATGGGTTTTTACAAAACATTATTACAATGCCGACATCGAGAAAAATCGCTTGTAGATGGATTGGATGATCTTGACATTTTAATGAATTTGTTGTAGATCATCAAAGCACAATGATACAATATGATTGATGTCATGAAAGGGTGAAGATATAGCCCACGAAGAAAAGTGTGCCAATATTCTTTAGTCAATGGAATCTTTTCGATAGGAAAGTTTTCTCCATGGAAAAATGAATGTGAAGGTTTTGTCAACCGCAGTTGAATATGTTAATTTGATTGTAACCATAAAATTTAATCAGAAAAGAAAATATTTTCTATACACTGCAGACAATCATTAATTATTTGGTTGATATCAGAGTAGGATAGTATATTTAGGGACAAATTTGGTTAACTTATAATCAACGCATACTCTTTTTTGTCCCTTGCTTCGTTAATAGGAACAATGTTGAAACCCAACCGCTTAAAGGAACATGAGATATAAAAACCAACATTTAGACTTTTTCAACTTCAATCCCTGATATGATAATGTCATTTAGATTCATTTCCGACATAATATCTATCTAATAGGCTTAGCATCCGTGCAGTAGGTATTTATTTCAGAATTATATGATTCTAGAACTTCATTATAAGACTAGAAAAATGTCGTGAAAATTATTGGAATAGGGCCTAATAATTTAATTTCAAAAGTGACATGAGGCACCTATAATCTCTATAACTCTGTGTTTCACCAAGATAATATTAGTGGAATTGTTGCGTATAAATTCCCAAATTTCTTTTCATATTCATATTCAAAAATCGATATAGAGAATTCATGGTCATTTACAATCTTAGGTGAAAACATTGTAGGTAAAAATTAATTCTCAATCTTTGAGGTTGGGAAGAAAAGAGGAACAATGATTATAATCATCCCCAAGGAATATCTAAATTCATAACTCCATTATGTTTTCATCACATAGAAACATGTTATCAAAAATGGTTAGGAATGATATAGGTTCCAACTAAGATGATTGAGAATACTCATTATTGCATCAGACTCGCCGGATCAATTACATTAAGAAGGGGTTCTAAAATGATTGACATCCCGACAGCTAGTTCCAATGGTCTTGGAGGAATTTCATCACCAGAAGGTCAATTTGATTGCAGAGACAATCCAAGGATCATATGATTCTAGAGTGCGTGTGATGAAATCATATTGAATTTGAAAATGTAAAAGGACCATTGATGGGAGGGGAAGTGCAAAAGTTCCCATTAGTGATGAATCTCACAAATTGGACTTCACATAAGAACTGCTGTTTTCCCTAAAACCAGACACCACCAAAGGAATTTGAGATTAGAAGGTAGAAAGCCAAATGCTTGGTTTACTTTAACTATCTAGCCTGAGAGAGGGAATAATATTAATCGAAAAGGATGAGACCACCTAAACATTGCATAAGTCCAACTTTGACCTCATAAAATATCGTAACTGCTGATCATCACCAACTTCTACTGAGCAACAACCTTTACCTTCTTACCCACTGTATAATATTTAAAATACCATAAGGTCAAAATCCTTCCACGAAAGCTTTGAGAATGCAGGTAGGTGATTGATTAAGTATCGTAGAGCCTACAAAGTTTTCCAACAAGAAATATAACAATACATGTAGAAGCTCCCTATCAATTACTATGCAAAAAAATTTGGTTTTAACAAAAAAGCACAAATTTGAAATGCTAAATATGCGTAACTAGGTATATGACCTCCCATCTATTGGGGGACACAGCCCCCCCATTAAAAGCAACATAGGCAAATGCAGACACCGTCAATCAACAACTTCCGGCTCATCTTCAAGAAACCATAGTATCTCTCAATGAAATACAAATATACCAAAGCAGAATAGCATAGTTACCACTAAATCAACAACATGCATACCAAAGAACTTCAACAGTGATCAAACTCCCCACGAACATATCAACAACAAAATCCAACATGATCACGTACTGAGCAAGTTCACACTGCCCATGGAAAAGTGAGATGGATAGCTTGAATGGAAACCTAAAATACATTGACCTACAATCCAGAACCAAAGGCTTCCAACGTTCTCTTCACTTGCACCGAATACAAAAGATATAGATCGTTGATGGAGGCCCTTATTTTCAACACTCGTAGGTCTACACCTTCGATTTGGACAAAGCGTTTTCAACCATGAAAACAGATCTCACTTGGGTACCCGCTTAGATCACCTACCCTCCCGTGATTATTGGGATGAGTCGACTCTGCAGACATTAGCATGCCCTAGAGAGTTCATCAAGATCGTAGAGGAGACCAAGATCAACCACCAATACCTTTATGCCCGAATTTATGCCTATGAACTTAGCGGAACCATTATCAATAGAGGTAAGTCTATTGTATGAAGATTTTAAATGGACACAAATTTAGAGATTATGAGCACATTCCTTTCAGAAGTGTATGTCACCAACACAACCCCGTAGAATGTCCCCTAAACAAGAAATCTATGGCTAAAAAAGGAATCCAATGATCAAAGGTATGATTCACGAGGGTAGCCAAAAAAAAAGGTACAACAAGAGAGCTACCCCCTGCTGAATAAAAGACATGCGATTGTAACAACCCTTGCAGCAGCCCTAAATCAGCCTAAAATGAAAATGAAAAATGAACCACTATCGAAGTCGGGCATACCTACAAGGAGAGCAAAGCCTGGCTTTAAAGGCGTCATCAAAAGACAAGGTCCCTTCGAGGCCTTCATGAAACCCCCAACCTAAACTCACAAAGGACAATACGTTAAAGGGCAAAGAACAAATCACAGAGAGTTGACACCAATCCACATGGAGGAAGAACCTGGGTGCTACTGATCTCGAAGGCATGGATCTCACAGGGTTAGAGAGTGTTTGCAACAAGAAAGACTTCAAATCTATCCCTGGAGCAACAAGTCAAAAAGGTGGAAGAAACCTGCCGAGCACACGCCCTCTCGGGCATCTGTGGGCACGCTCACTAACACCAAATACTACGAAAGAGTCCTACAAGGTGAAAACAACACTTCAAATAACCATAGAAATAGGAAAGAAATGGTGATTTAAGCGACTCTAAATCGACTAGATTCTTCGCTCATACTTCCAATCATATCTCATGAATCTCACAAGTGTCCCGGAAATATAAGAGGGGCTAACAACCCTGCATGAAGCACAATAAGCAATAAAGAAAAGGATTACCTGGGAATTTCTACAATATTTCATACATAAAGAAACTAAATGTCTCAATCACTGGATACACAATTTTCAAAATTGAAAGGTAGTGCAATACAATAATAGTTGACAATCTGGCGTTTGGAGGCCTAGAAAACTATCCTGAACCCCAAAATCATCTCTCCAAAGAACTTTCATTCTAATGTATACTTCATCCATGCCAACTTTCACCGATTGGTGCGATATCCATGGTCTCACAAATGTATACTTTCCACAAAAACACCCAACAAAATTTGGTGTGCTCCTAGACAACCTAGTAAATCAATAAACAACGAGCCCCTTCCACTCTAGCGTTCTGAGAGACTTCACACAAGATAACTAATCTTCAGAAAAGAAAGGAGGAAGGATGCATCCGGAATCGACAATAATGGGTTCAAGAACTTTATCCAATAACCTCATGATTCACACCTAACCCTTTCATATGGAACAAAAGAGGAGGAAGCCCATTAGATAGCCTCAAGATTAGATAGATTCCTCATCACGAAGACCCCATTCGGCCAGGGGGTGACATAGCTTTCATCGTCTCAGATATGACCATCGTCGACAACTTCAATGGTCATGACCAGGGTAAGCATGCTCCCAAACCTTTCTCTAAGCCAACAATGCTGGTTTCCACACCTGTGTGGTTTAAGGAAATGGTTTCCAAATGGTGGAACCTCTTGGTACTCGTAAGGTGGCAGCATGGTGTGTAAAACATCTAGTTCTGCATGGGGAAACCGAAATCGCTCAAAGGTAAACCTATTCAGAACAAACAACTCTCATGGCAATATCTTCATAGAACATAAAGAATTGGAGAAAATGAAGAAGTCGCAATGGGCATTAATATCCAAGGAGGACGTCAGCAACAATGAAAGAAAGCCGGAGAAGACCCTAACTATTCATGGAAGAAAGACGAAACTGGAAGAATTTCATGGAGACAAAATCAAGAATCAACATGCTCAAAGAGGGAGAAAGAAACACCAAATTCTTCATTGTTCCACTATTCAACACAAGGATGTACAAGGTGAGAATTATTGTTCTCAAGAACCAAATCAAAAGGTTGGAAACAATAGTGTCATCACCAAGGAGCCGCACAATCACTTCAAGGACATTCCGCAAGAACCCAATCACCGTAGGCATGAGGCCATTGGGGAAATCACCCAACACATTCCTGGGTCAAGTACGATGAACACAACAAGATGTTGCTCAGCCCACCATGGTCGAGAACAAGAAGGCCCTCGAGTTGAAGGTGGAAACCCAGTGTCTTGATGGATTTACCACCAAATTCCTCCAGTTCCAATGTACACTTCCGTTTATTATGTCAGCAGGATTCTTGGGGAGAAATTCTACACAAGATTTG
Source organism: Pinus albicaulis (assembly GCA_034641835.2). Taxonomy (NCBI): domain Eukaryota; kingdom Viridiplantae; phylum Streptophyta; class Pinopsida; order Pinales; family Pinaceae; genus Pinus; species Pinus albicaulis. The sequence continues at coordinate 1,051,402,963 of CM076581.1, forward strand.
GATCCCAATCTAGAGCCACTGTAGAACCACATGAAAATAACTAAAGCATGTTGAAGGTAAGAGTAGAGATCCCCCGGCAAAGAAAAGACAAGTAGTACTCGTAAGGCTCGCATTTTCTGCTAACCGAGTCTTTGTTGACATTATAGCGATCACTATAGCAACAACCTGCTGTATGACAGTAAATTATAAGATTGAAAGTGTTTGCACCAGTTTCCGCATCGCCTGATCTAGCATGAATAAGCTTCTTCTTTTGAAGGTGTTGCAATCTCTTCAAAATCCTCATTTACCCTAAAATTCCATTCGTGATGCTTAGATAATCGTTCTTCAAGGTTGTGATTTTAAATTTTTAGCACACAATGGGTAAAGTCGTTGGTAACAACATTCTCACCTCGCATTGCGCCATAAATCGTAAAATCAATGAAGCTTTTGACCTAAAAGAGACCAACATGGATGAAATTGAGCTAAATTTATATCTATATTGTGGTAAAACTTGTTCAAAGAAGCTCACGAGCCTTGTCCCACATAGTTCCGCGTGCCAAAGCCCAACAATGAGCGCTCGTCGCCCATGCTCCTCACACTTCACCCAAGCAATCCTGCCTTCCACCTCGGTTACACCCACCGTGTTACTTGTCAAACTATCATTTATCTATGTGTAGATAGAGCCGTTGTATCATCTGCTGCCGATCTTTAGACGATGAATGTATATCTGTTCAATGACCACCTCAATCAAATTCTCTAGCCATAAATCGACCCTCCCTCTCAAACGAAGAAGAAATCGCCTTCCGGACTTCTCTCTCTTTCTTCTCAATTTGCGTCGGAAAAGATGATCGAATACCATTTCCATAAATATTTGATCACATCACCTCCCACGATACCAAGAAATGTCCTGAATGTTTTTCGATTTATATGAGGTATAAAACCCAGACTTCCATGTTACTAATTCAAGCTCCACAAAATTACCAAGTCGATCCAAAATAAAATTAATACTCACCGACCATGATGGGTGAAAGAGGCAGCGTGCACTCCCTTTGTTCGATGTGATTAGTTTCGACGACGATTTTCATGAATAAGTGCATACACAAGAAATTATGCGAAAATCGCATCTACGCCTTTCACAACACCGATTGATCCTTTTGTCTCAGGGTTATCAAAACACTATGTAACATATGCACCAAACAACAGAAAGTTAGAAATTTAACAAGATGAGGTTCAATGATGCCTTCACAACCCCCAATTTCACAAATAATCGTCTTCTCACGACTTTCACAGCAACCGCATCAATTAAATGATGCACTTTTCAATCAATTCAACCCGCTAAGAGTGCCCTTCTCACTGATCCACACACAGATCCATAGCTCCAATATTCACTCGAATGAATGGATAATACCAAAAAAAGGCCGATAGCTTTTGCTTTCGCCCTGCAAGAGAGGCTATGTCTAAAGCTATTTGTGTCGTTTCTCAGGTTACCAAAAGATGTGTTCATATGTTACCATTTACCACTGGTACTATGTCATACATGGCGTGGTGCATGAATATGGTGTTGGCATGACAATGGAAATGGCAATACACGGGTGTTGAACAAGTATACAGATTTTGTAGACTCTGTGTAGAGGACTGTGTAGAGGGTGGTAGACTCCCCAGGCTATTTCCCAGGTATTTGTGTAGATTTGACAGAGGGCTAGATCCTTCGTACAGCTATTTTGTGTTGTGATGTCCTAGGACTGCGATTTGTGATTTGTAGATTTCATGCCTTGAGTTGATTTGATTTGATTTGCAGATTTTGTAGCTGGGATTACAGACTTCCTGAGACTTCCTGAGACTTCCTGAGACTTCCTGAGACATCCTGACATTTTAAATTTCCTACGAGTAACAATTATCAATATGATTCATTCACAATATTATAAACCACACATTGCAATCGCACAACAAGGAAATAGGAATCAGCGTAGCTTATATAAAATAGAGTGTTTACAATATAAAAATCCAAATTTGTGTTTGCTATGCCGAGAGGCATATTTATAAAACTCGTACGCATTAAATGTTTCGTAGTTTTATCCTTATGCTAATTGACAATAGCTAAAATTAACTTTGAAATATAAGACAACATGATCCTCTCATTATTTTCTATCAACACAAATCATGAGGTTAAAAATATGTATCCCACTTCACTCCGGTCGGTTTCCATGCGTTGACTTTTTCCTTGACCAACTGCTAGGTTGTTCTCTTATCAATCGCTATGTAGATAGGAACAAATCATTGTACTAGCTAATTTCCACCTACCCATATGCCTTGTTCTCAGCCAGATCTTCTTTAACTTACCAAACTGACTCAAATCAGAACAATATGTTACTCGAATCATTATAATTTCAGTAGTTAATGTAAATATTAAGCTAAACAATAAATAAAATTTCCATTTATGAAATAGAATATGACTACATACCGATATTCCACAAGCTTCCTAGAAAATCATTCTAAATTAAAGTTATAAAGGCTGCAAGAGGAGAATGGAATGAAAAAGGGTTGTAAAAGAAGCAATTTTGGGATTCAAATATTCCCCACACAAGACATTGCATGTCCTCATGCAAAACTTCAAATTTCAGAATATTTATTCCTAGTTCTTTTAATTCCAAAGAAATAATATCCAAGTTAAACTTATTTCTTCCTTGGTGGTGACTACCATCCTTGGTTTCTTCATCAAAATTATATGTTTCTAAGTTGATCACCTTTTCTTTTCGCATTTATTTTTTGCCTTCAATTTATTGTTATTCTCATACCATACACCAAGGTGGAACATGATGTTATCGCTTGTATTTTCTGAATTTATTTCTATCAATGTTTCATGTTCTTGCTTTAAATGTATATTTAGTAATTTCCAACTCATATATTTCTTCTTATGCTTGCAATTTAGGATCTTTTCCTCGAGGATCATCACGCAGTAATTTTCCATTGGAGGATGATTCTAGTGTTTTCCTTATATCTGCTCCAAAGAATTTATGTAACAAGATATCTTTGTTTCATATGATCTATTTCTCATGAGTTCTTTTAGTTAAGAATCGGGTATATAAATTTGTGTGATGAACCTCTTTGGCCCCTATATTCTTCTAAGTTGATGAATCTTGAATTTTTTTTTTTGGAGACTATCCATATTTTTTTGTTAATTCTTGCACTTATTCTTATAATGGATCATGGTTTATATGATTTTGATTTAGTAGTATGGTTTGATTTTCTGTTTTTTCTTCGGGATGAACTCTTCACCTTATTGTTGGCTTTGTTTCTTTCTAACATTTCTCTTTTTAAGGTTCTCCGACATATCCAAGAGGAGTCTCATCCCTCGATTGTTTCTTCTATTGTGTTGCTAGGTGAGTTATTTTAAGGTCTATATGTAGTCTTCCTTCTACTTTTCTGTTCTCACGACTAGGCTCTTCTGATCTCGTTCCCCAAATGATTCCTAACCAAGAAATATTCCAATTGTCTCCTATGTTTCTCGTATGCGTCTCTATCATAATTTCTTTTCACCAAGCCATGATGGTATATGTGCTATTGTTTATGGTAACTGTATTTTTTCTCCGTATATTTCAGTCATATTTTTAAGCCATGAAGTAGAAAATATGGCAAGTTAATTTCATTTTCCAAAGTTCACATCAATAAAGCAAAGATAAAATAGCATGTTACTAGACATCCCTTCACAAGTTATAACCTTGAATACAAATTTTTAACTTATTTTTCAAAGTTAAAACCCTAAATACAAAATTATCCATGCCTGATTCTTGAGGAATATTTTTCTGACTCTTTCTTCAATTTTTATGTTCTTGAACCAACTCCTGCCATCTTGGGTATGGTCACCGCTACAAATTTCATCAAAAATAGCTTTAAGTCCCTAATTTCTGCTTCAATGTCACTGGACGCCGGAAAAAGAATTTGTTACTCTCGTGCTCATCAAATTCTATTCACAAATTTTAAACCACTCTCAATGTTAGAAAATTGTTTGACTTGTGGCAACCCTCAAGGAAATTAACTCCATTCGGATTTGACCTTACAATGAACAACATGTTAGAGAACAAATTGTGAATTTCTTTCATTTATAAGCTATGGAACGAAAGGATCTTACAAGTGAATTAGAGAAAAGTTTAGTGAAGGTGGTCTTGGCAATGAAACATGGCTAAATGAAAATGGAATGGACTGCGTATGAAGTGGAAAGATAAATGAGAGGAGAGGGCGAATTTAAAATTGCGACAAGGCTTCAGTGACCCATTTGGTTGACAAGAGAGGGATATTTTTGTTAATACAAAATTCCCGTGGGGAGTAATGAGGTTAATTACTCGCAGGGTAGCAATGGTTACTTATTATTTATTTCATAAATCAAATGTTTTACCTTTATTATTCAACCTAATACCTACATACCTTATATTTTCATTCACCGATTTCTATCTTGTATTTTGTGGTTTCCTCGAAGTTGAAAATCTTTCTACCGATATTTTTCTATGCCATGATCTTTATTTTTTGGTCGTTAACCGCCAAGTCGTACACCCTATTAGAGTCGTAGATTGCTGACAATTCCATAGTCGCTTTATTTAAAAACATAAAAGAGGGTTCAAAAGAAAATGGGACTAGATTAGGGAATTAGAAAGAAAATATATAACTTCCAATAATTATTGGTTAACTTTTTTATAAACATGCCAACAATGCTGGTTTTCATGTTTATACAAAAAAAAACAATTTTTCTTTTTCCTTTTTTCTTTTTCTTTTTTCTTTAACATATTTTTTTTAATTTTCTTTTAATTTATTTATTTGAAAATAAATTATGCTGTCGGAGAGGAAGAAGAATATCTTCACTCAACTTCAAATTCATATGTTCTCATATTTTTAATGAATTCTTCTCTTCGACAATAGTTTGTGATATATTTGTAGTTTATGACCTCATACAAAGGTCACTTTCTCATAAATAGTTATAATTTTGATTGCTCCATCATCAAAGACTATTTCAATCTCATAAGGCCCAAGCTTGAAATTTTCCTGGAAATATTTAAAATTTGAACCAAAAAAGCAATGCCTAATCACCAGTCGAATTTTCTTTGATGAACTTGTCATGCCACTTGGATCTTTGTTGATGAACTATATTAGTCCTATGAATAGCATCTTGTATTATCTCAATTAAGTTCATTCAATTGTTCCATTCTTTTTTTTGCTTCGATATCAAGACCCAATTCCGATCGTTGTCTTAAAGGTATTTATCCGGAACTCAACAAGAAATAGGATTTTCTTCCCATAAATAAGCAGAGTGTGTCTTGTTGTATTTATCCATGTGTTACACAACATTTTGTCACCGTCCCCAATCCCATCCCGGCATATCGGAGGACCATTTTGTGACTTCTATGTAGTGTCATGCCTGGGTAAAAAGCAATAACATCCCTTGCCATGACAACATCATTTCCTCTCGTTGAATATTTTGGAACAAGACCATCAAAACACATGATTTTTGGTTATAACGTAGGCGTCATGGCCTTGTGCCGATAAGGGAAAGTAGCACTAGACCCTACGCCATTATGATCCGTCTTCAAAGTGGAATGCCCGCACCCAGCTATTTTTGGAAATTTTTTAAACATAGAAGCGGTTTCCATTGCCAACCACTTCATGAGCGAGTCAAAGATGGTGGTTCGACCGAATAACATCGAGCACCCTCTTGGCTTCTTGCTCACTTTTGGGAAAACCTCCTTAAAGGATAAGGCCTCCTTCCACTATTTGAGGGATCCCCAACCTCCTCCTCTCTTCTATAAATACATCTCTCTCACATAGATGCAACTAGTTGAATGGTTTGGATAGTTAAAACATTTTGGAGAAAGCTAGCTAGTCTCGATATAGCCGAAGTGAGATAGAGCACAGTAGAGAGACCCTTGTGAAGAGAGAGATTATTGCTCGCTATTCAACCCTCGATGAATGCTCGAGATGCGTTTTTGATCGGGACCCACCTAGCAGTTGCAACATCGTTGCTCATTTGATTGTAATCTCTTTCTTTTCTCTTTAATATATACATGATTGATTTTTTCTTCCCATTTTAAAATATGTGATTGATCTTACACAATACATTTAATTCCCCTTGACCAATTAGATATTTATGAATGTAAACATTGTTTTGTATGATGCTTTTGTTCTTCCATCTGTGTAGGCTCCTTTATATCATAGCCGATGGGTCACATATGTCGGGATGAAGATTAGAGACTAACACCTCAACACAACAACGTATCAGACCAAAGGTAGGGACACCCATCCCGACTTAGTTTCATTCATTAACTAGGAATCGACGTATTAGCATGTCCCTTGCTGCTGCATCCAGGGCGTGCTTGATCGCTTCTCCGTCCGGGCAGAGGGGATTTACCTACACAACACAATGTGGTATTTACATTCCTACAAAGCTCGGAAGCTTTTATGCCCAATATCTTCTATGCATATGCACATTCTTGGTGAGAATTTCTTCAATTAACTTATTGGTAGATTCAACTTGTCTATTTGCTTGTGGATGATATGGAGTAGAATTTGGTTGCCTAATTTTTCATTCCTCCATTATATTTTTACAAACTTGGATATAAATTAAGTACCTTTGATTTGTCACACTTTAGGACACCAAAAAAAGTGAAAGACCCTAAAAATAAATGAAACCACTACCAGAGCAAAACGAAGTGATTTAGCTTCAACTCATTTTGTGACAATGCACATACAAGGATGTAATTTTTTGTCTTAGATATGGATTGATTGGACCAACAAAATCCAAAGCCCATTTTTCAAAAGGTTCAATAAGTACCGTGGGGTTGTAAATGCATTTCATCCGAAGGAATAGGCTTTTCCCATTCTTTGACAACTATCACATCTTCTTAACATATTCTTTGGCATCCTTCAAAATAGAAGCAAAAGAGCATCCTAAGAGAAGGACTTTATAGGTAGTTATTTTATCGCAAAATTTTCTTCGCATGGTTCATCATGACAAGCTTTCAATATCTTTACCATCTTCTTCTAACACATCTTCGAATGATTAAATCATGCATTGTCTTGTATAATTATTCATTTATCCATGAATAAGATGCAATCGGTTTGAATTACCTTTCTTTTTCTCTCGAGGAGACAAGTATGCTAGTAATTTCCGTATCCAAATAATTATAAATATTTGCAAACCAAGGAGATATTGCAAAATATATTCATCAAAGAAATTTGCACAGTAGTATCATTATTATCAATTTGGATTTCAGATAAGAAACCAACAACTATGTTTTTTTTTCTGTCTATCCAAAATAGTAATAGTGAATTCTTGTAATAAAAATAACCATATTATAATTATGCCATTAGTAATTGACTTACCATCAAATTTATAATTGTAGAATGATCTATGAATAAAGGTTTCATAATTAGTGATACAATGTATAAATTTCATTTATTATACAAATTTACCTAAATCTTACTGTTATAGTGTAATTGAACTCGTAGGAGTCAAATTTTTTTCTTCTATAGTGAATGTCATATGATTCAAGTATTTATGTCCTAGTACAAGTCCTAAAGACGGTTCCAGGCACTGGAGATGTGAAAAGGCATCAAATTTGGTCCTCTTAAGATGGGTGTCAGAACATTTTTTCAAATGTTTCAAAATATTTATGGCAACAATTATAGATGAATTCACAAATATTTGTGAGAAATTTGAAAAGTGGAGAGACAACGTTTATACATCATGATTGTTACGTATTTTCTTGCCAATTATTCATTTATCCATGAATAAGATGTACTAGTTTGAATTACCTTTTTATTTTAGGAGATAAGTATGTTAGTACTCGTATCCAAATAATTAGAACATTTACAAACAAGGAGATTTAATAGATACTGCAAAAATATAATTCATCAGAAAATGATCTTCATAGTACTATTAATATCAAATTGGATTTTAGATGAGAAACCAACAACTTGTTTTTTTCCTAGTTCATCCAAATAGTAATAGTGAATTTTTGTAATAACAATAACCATCTTATAATTATGCCATTAGTAATTGAATTATTAATCAAATATATAATTGTGAGAATGATCTATGTGAAAAAGGTTTCATAACCAAGTGATATAATGTCTAAATTTATTGATGGCATGCACAATGACTAAAATCTCATTTTCTCGTTGCAATCAACTCCGTAGAGTTCAATTTTTCTTCTATAGTAAATGGCATAAAGATTCAAGTCTTTATTTCCTAGTACAAATCCTAAAGCCGTGTATGAGGCATCATTTTAGATGTGGAAAAGCAAAATTTCAAATTTGGTCCTCTTAAGAGATGGGGTGCTTAAATATTTTCTTTCAAATGTTTCAAAATATTTCTCCAGCCATAATTCTAGATGAATTAACTAGAGAAATTTGAAAAGGGAGAGGACAATATTTATAATTTTTTTCTATAAATATTCTATAGTAACCACTAAAACCAAGAAAAAATCAACATCCCTTTGACAAGTAGGAATTGATAATTTAGAAATGACTTCTACCTTAGGTATCTATTCTAATTCCATCTCCGAATATGGTGGCCTAAAGGCTAAAATTTCTTTGTGAAACATCATAAAAAACTTATAGATTAATGATATATTTTAGTCTTTACACCTAACGGTAAAAAATTTCAAATTTTCAGAGCTGTTACAGTGCACGTGTATGTTTTCATGATAAATGTGAAAACGGTTAAACACCCAAATTTTCTGCAACTGAAACGCGTTGTTTGGTAAACATTTTATGAAAGCATTGTCTCTTAAGCTCGTTGTATTAGGTCGTGACATCAAATATAGATACATTTGTCCGCAATCATGAATCTCATATAACAAGCCTATCAAAGGTTTAATAGTTCATTTATTTATTTACTAGTGTCCAAAGTGGTTCTCCAACATAGTATGGAAGAGATTTTGTAATTCTCTAATGAAAATATTTTGACCAAGAAACTACATAAATAAAAATAAAAATAAAATAAAATAAATAAATTAAAATTCACAACAGGATTTTAGGCTCAAGGTTTCGACAACCCACAGTTTTACCAATGGTATTATTACATAAGGCTATTTAAATGCGTGAAGGCTATATATACAACTATCCTAGATCCATCTAACCTTGACCTAATAAGTGCTGAAGAGGCCACTTATCTCTTATATCGTTAAATATCCACACACTTCGCATGAGATACCTCTTTTCCTAATAAGGAGGTGAAAATGTCATGAATTACTAGACTCACAGACAAACTATTTTGTTGAACTCGTGTTCAAACCCATTGTATACCTCTATTAAAATTTAACTAAAAATGGTTCCATTTCTCGATCACTCCGATTATTTTGAAGGATCTGGAATCATAGAAATTGTATAAGAAATTTCCCATTTTGACTTTTCCTTAGTCAAATTGAGTAACTTTATTTTCCACATTAGCAAGATGATTTGACAGAATTTAAAGCAGATCACACAAGTCCTTGCTCACTAGTTAACTCAATAAATTGAATATAGGTTTATAGAGTTGTGTATGTAGTGATTGCTAAAATTCTAGCAATTCAGCTAGTTAGTTTTAGTTGAATCAGTTAACCCACCAAGTAATTATTTCTATTTACTTAAGGTTAGTTGATGAGTAGAAATATTGTTAACTCAAAGGATGTCCTAGTTAAACTAGTTAATTAGACAAAAATATCCCATACGCATGAATTCCTAATCCTAGGTAGAGTTGATGAAAAGGCAATATTGTAATATCAATTGTATACTAGTTTAGGCACATTTTAACTGAGGCCCAGGATCAATTCTTGAACTTGCGAAGAACAGAATTACTATATTATATAAGATCTTAATTTTCTTGAATTCCACAAAGAACAGATGTGTTGGGGCCTTCCACTCTGGAAAAGCGTTGGTCGCAGAAAAAAGATAGTCACAAGATAACAGTTTTATAGTGTGGGGTGTGCTTCCGCAGATTGAAGCAATAAATTCTAATAGTTTCTCATTATCATGTAATTAATGAAAAGTACCGAGGCATTTTTCCTAGTTGGGTCTCTCCGTAAAACTGGCTATGTTCTTGTGGTTTTAATGGTTGCATGTCATCAGACCATTTGTAAATTTTGATTTCATTTCGTAGAATAGTAGAAGAAGCTTGTAATCTTTTGTTTTTTAGTGGAATTATTAGTAGTAGTAAATTTATTGCTAATTTTCATACTAAGACGAGGAGAAATATCACTAAGAATTATTCAATAGATATTCTCCCTTTAGATATTTTGATTTGTAGATTTCAAGAAGTCATTTTTTCTTCCATATAGTAAAATTAATTTCAATAGATTGAGATTAGAGTATGTCCCTGAGGAACCTCAAATTTTGGCTTTTGAAGGAAATGACAGTTATACCGATGACACGGAGTGCTGGTAGCACACCAAAAAATAACAATATTCCAAAAATAGTAGTATCTCAAGGCACGTCAGCTTATCCCGCGGAAAAGGTTATTTCAAAATCCGTATGACACCCCAGAGGGTGAGAGACCACATACCCTCAAATTTACATGGAAATGAGTCTCCATTTTTCTATGTGAATACCCTCATACCAAGTTATTCAAATGGAAGTAATGCCGTGAAATTGACACAGTAGAGGATGCTCAACATCCACATGTACACAAATGGAACCATTCCACATTACCTCTAGATTCACTCAATGTTATGGCGTATATTAAAATACCACTTAAAACATACCATATTTGGAGTTGGTGAGCTCATTCCTCTGGCTTTCCAAAATCTCATAGAAAGTGGTGGACTTACATATGAAGGGACACCAAATTGCTAGGAGACATTGGTGTATGATTTAGTGTAAGAAGAAATTTTAGAAGGAATACCGCAGATGGAGTAAAATCCAATTGAAGAGGAAGAGAATTCTTTCCTTTCACAAAGGGAAAGAAAGCTAAGGGCACACTCCCAAAGCAAGCAGATTCTATTAGGAATGGAAAGACTAAAAGACCTAAGAAAGTAAAAATCATTACCATGAATATTGGAACCAGCAAAAAGTGTATGTACAATGTTTAACAATAATCCTTCTGGGAGGAGCCGGAGGTGAAGAAAGTTCCTCAAGGCAATTCAAAGTTGACTTCACCCCAATTGTATGCATGGCCAACACCGTAATGGGGAGTGTGTGGTAACGAGACTAGATGGCTACTCCACAAGGACAAAGATGCAAATAATTTTAGTAGCCTCGGAGAGAACGATATCCGTATGTACATAGAACTTAGGCATGATGGGAGGCACAGAATAGAATTCTGAATTGTAAATTAGGAGGAGTTAGGTTCCCCATATTCATCTGAAAGATGTTATGTATGTACTTTGGTTGAAGAAGAGTTTTGATCTATGTAGTTGTATTTTTTGACAGAGGATATGATGTTTTTTCAAAGAAAGGAAAGCTCTTGGACACATGTAGCCACCGGGCAAGTGAAACGATCAGATTTATAGAAATATTCACAAACGCGAGGCAGAACTTTGTTTGAACTATGTTAGTGTCCGTGATTTGGCAACATTGGTAAACCAAATGACGTGCAAATACCGTACGGCCTTGAGTCCTAGGACCTGCACTTCTTCTTGGATACATAGAGTGGTTTCCCCTATTATGCGGGCGAGGGAACCTGCCCTGCCGGATGGTTGATTTTAGCCAGTTGTTGCAGTGTAGGCTTGTCGTTTGCTTCGTTGGGGTAAGACGATCAAGTAGTGACACATGGAGTGTGAAAGGTTTTCAAACAAATTGGGCTATGGAGCCCAAGGGAAGGCTGATATTCCCGATAATCAACGGGGTACATCATTAGCAAATCTAGTGTAGTTAATGGATCTTAAAGTTTATTTATGAGGTGAAATGACACGTTAAATGGAACCAAGGTAGGGCAAAGGGCAGCTAATAATCCTTTTGTTAAATACCTAAGAATGTACGTATATTGAATACCGATAAGAAAAAGATACTAGCCATGATGTAGGGCACACCAATTACTCAATAAATAATACTTTTAAACAAATAAAAATTAAAGATATACTAACTAAAGGAGTAAAATGAAGTAAGACAACTTATCTAACTTCAATGATTCAAATTTCAACAATATTTGAAAACATATAAAGAACAACAACATTAATAAATGAAGAGGAACACCTAAACATCATTCATTAAAACTATAAATAAATTTATATGCTTATACATATACAAAGTGGCAAGGCTGAAAGAACATTCCTTGCTTAACCTAATCAATCAATACATTAAAGAGAGATTTCAAAAGATAGAGTTTAGATAGCACAAAAACAAGCAAGGTTTACCATGAATCATGTTTATAAACTAGCATACATTGCTAACAATGAAATAGACTAGCTTAGTGGGCTCTAAGCAAGAACCAAGAGTTCTTTAACCTAACTTCAAACAGAAAACATGAAGACAATAGCAAACAGAGGATTGTGTTAGCCACTCATGAGAATTTTTGGAAAAGTAGAAAAATAGGTGGCTAAATTGTTTTGAGCCTTCAAGAGATACATTTTCTTTGAAAATCTCTCATCCTTGAAGCCTCTGTGTGTCCATTGCCTTTAAAAATATTCTCACTGTTGTTTCCATCCAAAAAGCCTCACTGACTGTAAAAAATTGTGCTAAAAAAGGCTTTCTTTTGCCCCTTGTATCCCTGCAAAATTCCCTATTTTAACCCTGTCCCATATTAGAAGTTCCCCCTTTAACCCAAAAAAATCCCTCCCAAACTCTCCTAAACCACCCATTTCATCCCTAAGAACCAAGTGAAAACCCTTCATTTGAGTTTAAACGCCTTTTTTACCCCTATCGAATTCCTCTTTAGCCTTAAAAACCCTCCTTTTTAGCTAAAAATCACTCTTTTCCATATATGATGGCTTAGCCCCTTTTCGGCTAGCCCCTTAACCACTTCCCCATATGCCCCGAGCGCTAATACCAAGCGCTAGCCTGTGAGGCGCTTATCACATCGGAGGATTGGAGCGAAACGCTTTTTTCCTTTATAAACAAAATCTCCGATACGATAGTGTAATGGTTACGCTGATGCAGGGAGCAGTCTGTTTCTTGAATCTTAACATTAGAGAATTTTGAGGTCTAAAATGAGCCTCCTAAGGAAATTATAAAATAATAGTGGAGAAAATCAAATAAGGTTGTTAATCACATCAAATTTTAAGAGGGGAAAAATGAAAAACTACTTTTGATTTCATATTTCAACTTATCTCTAAATTTTTATAGATTAGGCGGGGAGTACTCAATGGATACAAGATTTACATTTCCTCATCAAGGAGTACCATTTCACTCGATGGCTCATACTACGAAAAAACGAGAAATACATAAACGCGTTACAATCACCCGTTTTGCTATCCTATTTTTACGTGTCGTAATCGTATGAATTATGAGTACTCCTTGGATGAGATTAAACTAATCCCAACAGTGCTCATAAATTTGATAATTTTGGAGACAGAGTTAAGGCATACGGTTGAAAAGTAGTTTTATTATTTTATTATTTTTTAATATTTTTACTTTTTTACTCCAAAAATGGTGAATCATCCATTATGGATGACATCATCATCTTGACTCCTATTGGTTCTTATAAAGTTTATTTTGGTTGTACATTTTTCTTAGGAGGCTCATTTTAGACCTCAAAATTCCCCTAATGCAAGATCCGACGGTCCGCGCAAGTCTCATCTCACCGTCGCCCGATCGCAATCGCAAATTTTAAACTGTGCCGCCCCTCCGACCCCCTGATTGGCCGATCTTCGATTGAATGTGGGCCGTCGATCTGGTTCTAGATCAGACGGTGGGTGCGTAATCACATCGCGCGGACCCAAGCATTCCCCTCCTTCAGTTCCCTCCCATCGCTCCCCTCTGATTAGATCGCAACCGTCGATCCCCTCCTGAGATCCAACGGTCCTGATTGAATCGCCCTCCACCCATGACCGGGTCCCACCATATCAACCCATTTCATATGTCTGCCGCGCATTGTCTATGTATTTCGTTCAAAGACCCAAAATTTGGGTTTTACATTAAACATTGTACCATCCTGCCCAGCATTAAGATTTTAATGTTTTTACATTGCGCCCAACTTCCACATGCATTTTCCCAATATTTACTACATTTTTCATTGTTCTCCATTGCATCCACCGCATACACCGTTGCTTCGCTGCCTTCCTCACAACACTCCACCGCATCCACCCTCCCCATGCATGGATTTCTTAACATGTTTACGTGTTTTTGCAAGGTACAGGCGGTAGAAACCGCCATTGCTCACATTCGCTATTATAGTGACACTGAGCGTAGAGAAGGCTAACTTCAGAGCTTGGTATTACAGAGAAGAACCTGGGAAGGTGATTAGAACGTGATTTTTCATTAAATGGACGGTGTTCAACACTGTTAAACCTCCCCAGCACCATTAAGGTTCCGAAAGTCACAGACAGAGACAGTAATGAAGCGACAAAGAGTGTCGGTACAGAGTTAAGGACTTCTAATGCACATTATTGAAGATGTTAAGCCCTAATTTAGTGTTTTAAAGGCAAAGTACCAGATTTAAGACCTCATGGCTCACACGGAAGGCCTAATAAGGCCCAATGCACAGAAAACAATATCATCAAGGTTTCACATCAGCAGAAGTCTCCTCCCGGGAAAGGACACAGTACTCATACTGTTTTTATTGTACATTGTGTCCCTGAAGAGATTTCCGCCCTGACAGAACAGTCCTAATGCTACCAGAGCATTTGTTATGCAGTATGGCAGACCTTCAAGTCATTTATCTGCCTTTTGTTTATTCACCAGAGTACTACAAGTACCGTAGCGAAATCACGTCAAGAACATACCTGAAATTAAATTGCAGCCTGTCGAAGACCACTCTTTCACCTAAAAGAGTACTGAAGTTTAATGCATATAAATTAAGACAGAATGGGCCGCAAGCCTCTTCCTCTACTCTGTTTTCATGTCCCATTTAGTGTTTCATATACCTCCTCTGCCTCTCTTTCAGCTATGAAATTCATGAAGAAACTCATTGTAAAGGTTGTTGATAGGATATCTGGAAGTTGCAAGTTGTTTCTCTTGAGATATAGTTCTCTGGGTAAAGTTGTAAAATAGGCTGAGGAAGATGTTTTTCAGACTAAATATCAAGATGTTGGCAATGTTGTACATGATTTGTGTTGCTCTTTAATATGATAAGCACATTTCTTTGGATCCTGATTTAAAGCAGCGGTGATATTTTTCTATCTCTTTCTTTGTTTCCCTTTGTGATTCATCATATTTCATTTCTTCTGGTACGCATCAGAAATCTGGCATAGGTTTTACCCTCGCATGGTACCCTATGTTGCTGCTCTCCCTACCTTTGATGTTTTCTGCTATATGTGTTATCTGAGTACTGATCCATGCTAATTTAACCAGTGTAGTGGCTATATTTACTGCTAGTTGATGTATGAATTAATGAATCTGTTCTTAGATGTTCTTGGTAGGCTTTAATTGAACGAATTGGGATACTGGGAGTCTATAACATTGTCTCTGTCTCACTAGGGTCCTTTTCAATCATTTGAACCTTTCTAAGTTCCCTTAAGCTGGATGCCGAAGCATTGAGATTTCAAAGTCTTTATATGATCTCAGGCCTTCGCCTTTGTGTTTCAATCTTTAATGTTCCCTTTGTCTGAAGAGTTAACCTTTAGGAGTTGGGTCACAGGTGTCTAATGGCATGTCTTGTCCCTGGATCTGATGCCTGAATGGTCATCTTGGAGGTTTCCTTGTTATTCCCTTCTCTCTGCATCATTTCATAAGAAACTATCATCTTTAAGATCTAATGCTTCAGATGACTAGCCCAACTGAAAGCCTGCATATTGAATAGCAAGTAAACCCTTTCCTGACTCCATTGCCCAATGGTATCGAGTGTTCTCTGAGTTATCTCTCTTTTCCTAAAATCCTCTTTGCTCATCCTTGTCTTATACTAAACCCTTCCTTCCTGTTCCCAACAACCAAACAAAAATCAAACAAACAAACTTGTGCCTATAACTAGCCTAATATCTTAACACAGAGCTTCAAAGACATAAAACCTTTGCCTATATAGAGAGATCCCTCTCTGGACCTAGGAGGGCTAGATCCTGAGGTTTGAAAGTGGTTCTGATGTTGTCTCATCTTTTGGTATTTCCAAACGTGCCAAAACATGGGGACACCAACATAATGGCGACTCCATTGGGGAGCTTGAGTAAAACACGCCTTTAAACACTTCACAAACTCAAAGAAGACCATAGTGGCCTTAGTTTGGTGGTTAATCACTTTAGTGGACAATATACCATTCTTGAAACATTCTAAACTTTCCACCTGGCGACTCCATAGTTACTTAATGACTAAAGACTCCACTGGTGATCAGTAGGCCTGCTGATTATCTTGGTTTACATAAGACTCCAATGGGAGACTAGAGTCCATAACAACATCATCCATAATAGAAGTAACAAGTAGGATTAAGCCGCTATGTTCGAAAGCAGTATTCTGGCTTCGAGAACCATTCACACAAGAGCTCATCCCAACCCAAACCCACCTGAAATAGTTGACAACCCCGAGAGCGTTCTCAGGAAATCTCCTACACCTAAATGACCAACTATTTTCAGACACCTCCATAGAGCTAACTCTGCACCAGAAGACTTTACAGCTCTACCAGACCCTCGTTTTGACTTAGACTTTCTGAGCAGATTACCTAGAACTAGGTCATTTAGAGTTCTAGACCAGTCAGACCTTGAGCTTCCTGGTTCACCATCTCACAGTGGTCAGCACATTAGGTACAGAGCGACTCCTCCATCTACACCTCCCGATATCCATTTCATTCAAAACTTGGGGCTCTGTCATCCTAAATCAGCTCAACAAACTGTTGCTGGTCCTAGTATTCCTGTCATCCACATACCTGCTGCACAAGCTAATCCTTTACCTCCTCAAAATACCATTATGGAAACCTGGTATGCACCTCTGGTGTTACCTCAGCCCCTAGTGCCCTTACCCAATGATTATCAATCAAATATCCCACATTTCACTGCAAAAGAGTCTACAACAGCGCAACACCATGTAGATGGGATGGAAGATTCATTTGACTATATGGAGATAGATGATGAGACGGTCAAGATGAGAATATTTGCCCAGATTTTAGGAGGTGATGTGAAGAAATTGTTTAAAGGCCTGCCTCCTAATACCATCCATGATCTTCCCTCCTTATATCAGACCTTCATAAATAAGTGGGAAGTCAAGACCAACCCTCTCCAGAATCTTAAAAGAAACGTAGGAGAGAGTGTCCATGACTATTCTACAAGGTTTAACAACATTTACAATGCTTTTCCTCCACATATGAAACCTCCCCAAGGTATGGCTCTAGTGAAATATCCCGAAGGCTTTGATGCTGATATGGCCTACCAACTTAGGGAAAGAGATTACAACACGTTGGAAGACATGCAAAAAGGAGCAGTGAGTGTTGAGGCTAACCTAATTGAGAAGAAAGCCAGGATGAAGGCTGAGAAAAGGGTAACATATAGAGATGACACTGTAGCTTCCACATCTGACCCCAATTATGACCGTCTATCTAAAAACATGGAAAAGCTATAGCAAATGATGGAAAAAATGGTTGTCATAGTTAGTAATTAGAACATAAACCAAAATCCTAACCAGAACCAGAACTTTAGGAGAAACAATAGCACTCCCAACAGACAAAGAGACTCGGATCAGCAAGTTATTCCCCCATTCCAAGAGAACTTTCTTGACGAAGATGAGGGAATCATAGAAGAATATGAGGGGACCACAATAAACATGTTTGAAGTAGATAACTCAATCCAAAACTGTTCCACAGAGGAAGATCAACCCTCACCCTCATATTCGGATAAGGAAAGATTAGAATCTGAGGATTACAGGCTATGATTTGAAAACGCCATCATGCAGGTCAGAGAACAGTATGAACTTAGAAGCAAAAAGAGCCTAGACACTTCCAAACCAAAGGCTTCTGAGGCTACCATTAAGAAAAGACCTGAGAAAACTTCTAAAGTGACTGCTGAAAGTAGTAAATCAGCAGCTGAGAGTTCTGAGAAGAACAAAGAAAAACACAACCAAACCATTGATAAACAAAGTCAGCTAACTAGTAACACTAGCACTGCAGCTAGTGTTCCTGATAAAATTTCCACAAGCACTATACATAGTGAGAATCAGCCCACTGATTCTACCGCCAACGTGGTGGCCAACAAAACCGAGTTGAGTCTTACAAAGAGTCAATCTCCCTTCAATTTTGAGAGTGAGATTGCAAAAATTAAAATCTCTGTCCTGCTCTCTGAGCTGGCCACTCAGGATGTATATAAAGGTCAAATTTTGAAAGCTTTAAATCTAGGTGAAAATAGTGACACTGTCAATCTGAGTGATGATCAACCAGCCCTTTTGTTTGGTCCAAAGATAGAAGGGAAGTTTCAAGAAGGGGTAGTACCTCCTTTTTATATCAGCCTCAATATCCATGACAAGATCCTTCGCAATGCAATGCATGACTCTGGGGCATCACACAACTTAATGCCTAAGGTAGTTATGGAACAGTTAGGCCTGGAGATAACCCGTCCTTATAAAGATATGTATTCATTTGACTCTAGCAGAGTAAAATGTCTTGGTCTGATCAAAGAACTGTGCGTGAATTTGACCCAAATCCCAGCAAAATGTATGGTTATGGATGTTGTAGTGGCAGATGTGCCACCTAAGTATGGCATGTTACTATCGAGGTCATGGGGAGCCAAGCTGCAAGGTACAATGCAGATGGATGATTCATACACCACAATCCCTGTCTTTAGCCAACTTAGGAGACTATATAGAGAGGCACAAATGAAATTTTTGGTCAGCAACCCTGAAAAGCCTGAAAATTCACCTTTGTACTCTGTACACACAGATCTGGATTCCTTTATCCTTTGCAGCGATGAACCCTTAGAAGAATTAAAACTAGAAAATAGAGATACAAACAATAGGGTAGAGCCCATAGATTTCAACATAATGGCCACTCTAGACTCAAAAGAAAACGAGGATGAAACTTGTGGAGAGTACAATGAAAACGAAACTCCGAGTAAACAAGAAATAGAATGCAAACAGCTAAATAGTCAGCTCTCTAAACTCCATACGCATCAGGAAGAACAAAACCCTCCGCACCATGAAACAAACCCTCCATTGCAGCACAGCAATGAAACCAACGCTAGTAAAGAAATCGATGATAAACCCAAGAATGAACCTTTATGGGAAATGAATTTCGATGGGTCGTGCAACAGGAGAACTGCAGGAGCAGGAGTGTGGGTACATAACACAGAGAGTGACTATGCAGAGAGTCATGCCTTCAATCTGAACTTAAAATGTACAAACAATATCGCAGAATATGAGGCTCTTATCCTGGGCCTAAATTTACTGAGAAGACTAGGAGCCCGTAGGATATTTGTGCATGGAGACTCTGAGTTAATCTTAAGACAAGTGAATGGAGAATACATAGCGAAACACCCTAGATTGAGAGCATACAGGAATGAAACTATGGATTTATTGAAAACCTTTGTAGAATATGAACTGGTGTTTTTTCCTAGGAATCAGAACGTAATTGCAAATGGATTAGCTTGCATAGCTAGTTCATACCATGAGTCTCCCAGCGACCAAAAAATCATCATTCAAACAAAGTTCAGACCCGCAGTACCTGACAATGAGAAATATTGGCAAGTCTTTGAGGGCGATAAGCAGATTGAGGATTTCCTGATAGGCAGGAACGAGTTTGAATTTTCCGATTCAGACTCTAAATTCGAAGATAGCTGCCTGAGTGAGGAACTTCCCGACGAGGGAGAATCACCCCGTAACATTGAAATAAACACCTTAACTGAAAAACTTGGAAATCCAATTGTAGAATATAAGAATGCAGATAAAGAAGAAATAGAGGTGCTACAGGCAAAAGATAAGAAGATACCCCGAGGTCTGGCATCTTTAGAGGATCTTTTTTATTTCGATGATGTAGCGAAAAAACCCACCATAGAACACTCGGACTCTGATGTCGAGGAATGCAACATAGGCACTGAAGACAAGCCTAAGATGATAAAATTGGCTAAGTCCTTGCTCGCAGACATGAAAAATAAATACATTGATCTATTTAAAGAATTCATTGATGTGTTTGCCTGGAGCTACGAAGAATTAAATGCCTACAACACAAACATCATACAACACAAAATACCTTTGAAAGAGAACCAGAAACCCTTCAGACAAAAACTTCACAGAATCAACTTGAAAAAAATTCCTGCAGTAGAAAAGGAAATCAAAAAGATGTATAAGGCAGGAATAATAGTGCCTGTGAGGTTCTCTGATTGGGTCTCAAACCTTGTAGCTGTGAGAAAGAAAACAGGTGATATTAGACTGTGCATAGATTTCAGGAACCTTAACAGAGCTTCACTCAAAGACAACTACCCCTTACCGAAGATGGAACATATCTTGCAGAAGGTAGTAGGTTCAAAAAGGATCTCCCTGTTAGATGGTTTTTCAGGCTATAACCAAGTATTAGTACTCTTAGAAGACCAACTCAAGACCACTTTCACCACTCCATGGGGCACTTTTATGTACGTGAAAATGCCCTTTGGACTGATGAACGCTAGTGCAACCTTCCAACGAGCAATGGACATAGATTTTTTAGATGAAATAGGGCACTTCATTGTCATCTAGCTGGATGACATAACAGTCTATTCCAAGACTGATGAGGAGCATCTAAAACATCTGAGAAGAGTGTTTGAAAAATGTCGAAGGTTCGATCTGTCATTAAATCCCAAAAATATTGTGTTCGGGCTACAAGAAGGTAAGCTTCTTGGCCATATTATATCAGAGAATGGAATTAAAATAGATCCGTAGAGAGTGGAGGGAATACTACAGATCACACACCCGAGAAACATTAAAGAGTTACAGTCATTTATTGGGAAAATTAACTTCCTACGGAGGTTTATTCCCAACTTAGCCGAGCACCTCAGGAATATGACTAACATGCTTAAAAAAGGTGCAGGGGTTAAGTGGACTGTAGAGGCTAAACAATATTTTGAGTTAGTTAAACTTGCACTCACCCGGGCCCCTGTCCTGATCAGCCCAAATTTCTCAAAAGATTTGATTTTTTCCTTTGCCTCCGAGCACTCAGTGGCAGCAGTTTTGCTGCAAAAAAATTCAGAGGGAATGGAACAACCTATTGCGTTCTTCAGCAAAGCTCTGAGAGATGCACCCTTGAAATATAACATAATGGAAAAACAGGCCTATGCCTTGGTTAAGGCCTTGAAGGAATTTAGGGTGTATATACTGCATTCTCACACCATAGCCTACGTGCCAAATATAGTGGTTAAAGACATTTTGTCCCAAGACCCGGATGGGAAGAGGGGCAAATGGATTGTTGTGATATTAGAATATGACCTGGAAATAAAACCCACAAAACTGATCAAATGTCAGGGCTTAGCTCAACTGATGGCTGAATCAACCTTGCAGGCCCTTGACATTAACATGGTAGATGCCTTGGATGAGCAGGAAGGTCTGCCCGATCCTACCATTGAGGAAAAATTCCAAAACTCTCCTTGGTATTCTGATATCCTATATGTGTTCACAAACCTCAATGCCCCTCCTGAACTATCAAAAACTAAGGCCCGGTTCCTGAAGCTAAAAGCCAGAAACTATTGCATACTGAATGAATGATTATACTAGAAAAATGCAAATGGTCTATTGCTTAAATGTTTGCATAAAACTAAAGCAGAGAGGATTAAACAAGAGTTTCATGCAGGAGAGTGTGGAGGCCACTCGAACTGGAAAGCCACTGCTAACAAAATACTCAGAGACGGATATTATTGGCCTACACTTTTCAATGACATCCATAAAATGATAATGGTCTGCCATAAATGCCAGATTTTTTAGGGCAAAAGAAAGCTCCTCCCATTACCATTACATCCCATTTCTGTTGAGGGTCCATTTTTGCAATGGGGCCTATATTTCATTCGAGAAATACACCCGGCTTCTTCTGCATGACACAAGTGGATCCTTACAGCCACAAACTACTTCACAAAGTGGATAGAGGCCATACCTTCTAAGTATGCCACAGATTCTGTCATCATTAAGTTCCTAGAAGACCACATCCTCTCTAGGTTTGGCTGCCCAAGGAAAATAATCACTGATAACGCTGTTGCTTTTGGATCCAAGAAAATGATTGACTTTTGTCACAGGTATCAAATAGCACTCAGTCATTTAACTGCTTATTACCCACAGGGTAATGGGTTAGCTGAATAATCAAACAAGAGCTTGGTGACCATCATCAAAAAACTGCTTGAGGAAAACAAGAAGTCATGGCAAAACAAGTTAGTGCACGCTCTGTGGGCGGACAGGCTTACAACAAATAAATCCATTGGCATGTCACCATATCAGCTTGTCTATGGAACAGAGGCAGTGTTTCCTACCAGCCTTGGGGTACCAGTGATTAAACTTGTCCAAGAGGTTCAGACAGAATAAGATAGCATGGTGAGGAGGATAAACCAAACAATTCATCTCCAACAAACAAGGGAAGAGGTCTATAACAGAGCTCTGAAAGTTCAGGAAAATATAAAGAATTTATTTGACAAGAGAACAAAGGTTTCTGACTTCAAAATTGGAGATAAAGTGTTAAAATGGGACTCTAGGAGAGAAGACAAAGGAAAGCATGGAAATTTTGACAGCTTGTGGCAGGGTCCTTACATCATACAGGCCACTGTGGGTCCAAATGTCTTTTTCTTGCAAGAACTTGATGGTACATATTTGCTTGGGGGTCCTGTCAATGGAAGGATGCTCAAAAACTACTACTGCTGATTTCTGATTTCCAGTTTTCATTTCCATTGAAAATACCATTGTTGTGTTTTACTTTCAATAAAAAAGAGAAAATGTTTCAAAAAACATGGAGAAAGAAAGGTTCAAACATGCTCAAAACATGAACCTCTGAAGTGCAAAAAAAAAAAAAAATTGGCTCTAACACGATCAGAACCTGAGCCAAAGAAGTAAAGATAGCTGGTTCTAACATGACCAAAATATAAACCAGCAAAGAAGAAAGAAGAATCAGCTCTAACAAGCCCAAAACCAAAGCTGAAATGAAGAAGAAAGTGACTCTAACAAGCTCAAAACTTGAGTCACAAAGAAAGGAAGGATGCTTCAAAGTTTCAGATTTCAAGCCTTCAAGATTTTGTTTTCAGTTTTCTGCAAATTCTGTCCATGTGCAATTACCTTTATGCCTTGGATACGCAGCAAACTAGACTATCTAATCCTAGTTTGACTGTTTTTAAATTTCTGTTGTAGAATGTAGAGAAGAAATCTATTGGACAGTTTAATCCCAACAGATATTAGATTAGGTAGAGAAACATGTGAGGCCAACAGTTTAATCTGGTCTCATGGAGTGATAAGGGTAGAAGTAGATTAGTGTGTTTTCTATTTTCAATAAAAACAATGAAGAAGGTCTGCAAATGCAAATGCACCTTGAAGAAAAAATGTTAGGATTGTAGTTTGGGTAGGTAGATTGCTTGGGGAATGTTTTTTGCTGATTAATTCCATCATGTTTGTACAGCTGAATCACAGAGGGAAGATGGTTCGAAGATCAGGCATCTGGCCTACTCCAAATATTTATCTGCTGAATTCTTGACTCCTTCAAGAAGAAGCCATCCCCATGTGGAGCCACTGTTAGCCACCTATGAAATTTTTGTCAAGAAAATAGGTGGCTAAAGTGTTTTGAGCCTTAAAGAGATACATTTTCTTTGAAAATCTCTCATCCTTGAAGCCTCTGTGTGTCCATTTCCTTTAAAAAGACTCTCACTGCTGTTTCCATCCAAAAATCCTCACTGACTGTAAAAAATTGTGCTCAGAAAGGCCTTCTTTTGCCCCTTGTATCCCTGCAAAATTCCCTATTTTAACCCTGTCCCACATTCGAAGTTCCCCCTTTAACCCAAAAATATCCCTCCCAAAATCTCCTAAACCACCCATTTCATCCCTAAGAACCAAGTGAAAACCCTTCATTTGAGTTTAAACGCCTTTTTTACCCCTATCAAATTCCTCTTTAGCCTTAAAAACCCTCTTTTTTGGCTAAAAATCACTCTTTTCCATATATGATGTCATAGCCCCTTTTCGGCTAGCCCCTTAACCACTTCCCCATATGCCCCGAGTGCTAAGACCAAGCGTTAGCCCGTGAGGCGCTTATCGCATCGGAGGATTGGAGCGGAACGCTTTTTTCCTTTATAAACAAAATCTTCGATGCGATAGTGTAATGGTTCTGTTGGTCTCGGGAACGATCTTCGCCGTCGATCTTAACAAGATTCGACGGTCCGTGCAAGTCTCATCGCACCGTCACCCGATCGCAATCACAAATTTTAAACTGTGCCGCCCCTCCGACCCCCCGATTAGCTGATCTTCGATTGAATGTGGGCTGTCGATTTGGCTCCAGATCAGACAATGGGCGCATAATCGCATCGCACGGACCCAAGAATTTCCCTCCTTCAGTTCCCTCCCATCGCTCCCCTCCGATTAGATCGCAGCCGTCGATCCCCTCCTGAGATTTGACGGTCCTGATTGAATCGCCCTCCACCCATGACTGGGTCCCACCATATCAACCCATTTCATATGTCTGCCGCGCATTGTCTATGTATTTCGTTCAAAGACCCAAACTTTGGGTTTTACATTAAACATTGTACATCCTACCCAGCATTAAGATTTTAATGTTTTTACATTGCGCCCAACTTCCACATGCATTTTCCCAATATTTACTGCATTTTTCACCGTTTGCCATTGCATCCACCGCATACACAATCGCTTCACTGCCTTCCTCACAACACTCCACTGCATCCACACTCCCCATGCATGGATTTCTTAATATGTTTATGTGTTGTTGCAGGGTACAGGCAGTAGAAACCGCCATTGCTCATAGTCGCTATTATAGTGACACTGAGCGTAGAGAAGGCTAACTTTAGAGCCTGGTATTATGAAGAAGAACCTGGGAAGGTGATTAAAATGTGATTTTTCATTAAATGGACGGTGTTCAACACTATTAAACCTCCCCAGCACCATTAAGGTTCCGAAAGTCACAGACAGAGACAGTAATGAAGCGGCAAAGAGTGTCGGTACAGAGTTAAGGAGTTCTAATGCACATTATTGAAGATGTTAAGCCCTAATTTAGTGTTTTAAAGGCAAAGTACCAGATTTAAGACCTCGTGGCTCACACAGAAGGCCTAATAAGGCCCAATGCACAGAAAACAATATCATCAAGGTTTCACATCAGCAGAAGTCTCCTCCCGGGAAAGGACACAGTACTCATACTGTTTTTATTGTACATTGTGTCCCTGAAGAGATTTCCACCCTGACAAAACAGTCCTAATGCTACCAGAGCATTTTTTATGCAGTATGGCAGACCTTCAAGTCATTTATCTGCCTTTTTTTTATTCACCAGAGTACTACAAGTACCGCAGCGAAATCACGTCAAGAACATACCTGAAATTAAATTGCAGCTTGTCGAAGACCACTCTTTCACCTAAAAGAGTACTGAAGTTTAATGCATAGACATTAAGACAGAATGGGCAGCAAGCCTCTTCCTTTGCTCTATTTTAATGTCCCATTTAGTGTTTCATCTACCTCCTCTGCCTCTCTTTCAACTATAAAATTCATGAAGAAACTCATTGTAAAGGTTGTTGATAGGATATCTGGAAGTTGCAAGCTGTTTCTCTTGAGATATAGTTCTCTGGGTAAAGTTGTAAAATAGGCTGAGGAAGATGTTTTTCAGACTAAATATCAAGTTGTTGGAAATGTTGTACATGACTGGTGTTGCTCTTTAATATGATAAGCACATTTCTTTGGATCCTGATTTAAAGTAGCAGTGATGTTTTTCTATCGTTGTCTTTGTTTCCCTTTGTGATTCATCATATTTCATTTCTTCTGGTACGCATCAGAAATCTGGCATAGGATTTACCCTCGCATGGTACCCTATGTTTCTGCTCTCCCCACCTTTGATGTTTTTTGCTATATGTGTTATCTGAGTACTGATCCAAGCTAATTTAACCAGTGTAGTGGCTATATTTACTGCTAGCTGATGTATGAATTAATGAATCTATTCTTAGATGTTCTTGGTAGGCTTTAATTGAACGAATTGGGATACTGGGAGTCTAGAACATTGTATCTATCTCACTAGGGTCCTTTTCAATCATTTGAACCTTTCTAAGTTCCCTTAAGCTGGATACCGAAGCATTGAGAGTTCAAAGTCTCTCTCTGATCTCAGGCCTTCGCCTTTGTGTTTCAATCTTTAATGTTCCCTTTGTCTGAAGTGTTAACCTTTAGGAGTTGGGTCACAGGTGTCTAATGGCATGTCTTGTCCCTAGATCTAATGCCTGAATGGTCATCTTGGAGGTTTCCTTGTTATTCCCTTCTCTTCGCATCATTTCATAACAAACTATCATCTTTAAGACTCAACTGAAAGCATGCATATTGAATAGCAAGTAAACCCTTTCCTGACTCCATTGCCCAATGGTCTCGAGTGTTCTCTGAGTTATCTCTCTTTTCCTAAAATCCACTTTTCTCATCCTTGTCTTATACTGAACCCTTCCTTCCTGTTCCCAACAACCAAACAAAAATTAAACAAACAAACCCGTGCCTATAACTAGCCTAATATCTTAACACAGAGCTTCAAAGACATAAAACCTTTGCCTATATAGAGAGATCCCTCTCTGGACCCAGGAGGGCTAGATCCTGAGGTCTGAAAGTGGCTAGATCCTGAGGTCTGAAATTGGTTCTGATGTTGTCTCATCTTTTGGTATTTCCAAACTTGCCAAAAAATGGGAACCCCAACAGGTACCCTTAGTAGGAGGCATTCCTGACTCGTACGTCAGCGTTGGTACCGGTATTCTGAAGGCATCTTCCCTGATGGGTTTTTTTCCTCTCCCGCCGCCTAAGGTTCCACATACGATTGCAATGATATCCACCATTTTGGATGGCTCTATCGATCCATGGATCCTACCAGCACCTTCAAAAATTGATTCCTACGGAGATCATATGTCGCTATAACTAGCAGATTTGGCTTATCAAGCCATACAAGTAGCATCTCAACCCTCCACTACTTTGGTTTCGACCAATGGTACCAACCTCCTGCCCATCACGATTCTTTCTAGGGATCTCCTCGATGAAGTCCTACCTACGGATGAAGCTATTTGAGAGATCATGTCTCTAGAAGAATGACCTTGGGGAGAGTTCCATCATCATGTTTCGATGTTCGATTTAGACACGATCACTACTCAAATCCCATCTTTTGACCCACTTGAGATCGTTCCCTTCGCTTATATGACTGTTCAAACTATGGATCTGGAAGGGAACATGAGAAATATTTCCAAGACTATGCTCATAGATATCTCGGTCAAAACGTGTATCATGGAAAAAATTCAGATTGGAGCCTCGTTATCACTAAATCTAGCTCAGGCTGAAATGAAGTAAAAATCAAGGCTACATCAAACCACGCTCAGCCTCGTAGCTAGCCCTACGAGGACAGGAGAGGGCTCTCTCTGTCAATCTAGAGAAAATGAGAAATAGAATGCGAGATGACTTACAATAAGAACTGATTTTAGGCTAGTAAAGAGATAGGTATGTTTGATTTTTGGTTTTTTTTTGGGTTTTCGTTGGAGTAATGGGAAAACAAATTTTGGGTCCGGGGATAAGGTCAGACCTCTGCAGAGTTCAAGTTGGGGCGAGGTAGGTGATGATCGTGATGCTTTAAATTGGATATATGGATAGATTAGACCGACGAGGAGCTGAAGAGGGCAAAGAAGGACTTGGATCCTCTCCAAACAGCTGAAAACATATAGAACTAACTGAATTCAAAGGCCAAGCGCTGTAAACAATGGATTCAACCTTATTCACTCATTCAACTTAGTTCAGAAGCATAATGAAAGGATGGCATACATTAAACATGAAGAAACTTACAGTAAACAAAGAAGAAACATCATCAAGAACATAACACCACAAGGATCCCAACAAGTGCCGCAAAACCCCTGATCTTTCCTTAGCCAAAATATGAAAAGTATGTACAATGGTATCAAAATTATCCCAAGAGTCCAACCTCTCCAACCCCTGAAAATGATTGAGAAATTACAATATATAGATCACTCTAACACCTTTCCCCACCTCTAGGGGTCGAATTCCCTCTTCAGGGATCATTTTCAACCAATTCTAATCATGGAACTACAATCTAGGCAGCTAACAACTTGCCTCTAAAAGAGTGGAAACTGATCCATTACATGATTTTTTACTCATTTGAGAGTGAATCTTCTAGAAGAGATAAAAAAAAGCCAAAGTTACATGCCAAACATGAATTTACATCATAAAAACCCAAAAATTCTATCCACAAGAAAAACTGGTCCATACTAGGCGAAAAACTGAGCTGGCAGCTGAAAATTCAGGAAAAATTCCAGGTGGGTCGCTCCTGAGCCGTGTGGGTCGCTCATGTTCCAGGCCGAATTTGAGGTACTTCCCGACATCCAAATTGAGCTCATGATAGCTCGTTGGAAAGCCCTGGATGTCTACTTTCCAACACAAGTAGAATTTCTGAATTTGGAGCTCATTTGACCCTCCAAAACCTCATTCTCCCAGAGGTACTCCCTGCTGGTGCAAAAGGTGGCAGCAAGGTGGTTTTCATGGTGTTTTTGAGCTGTTTGACCATCCAGATTTTAATGAAATGCTAAATTGACTTCAGAGGATGCATAATTAACCATGAAAAATCCAAAAATGTAAAAATATCCTCCAGAAAGTGTCCCAAAAAAAAGTGAGCGCATGAGCGCGCGACCCACGTAACTGCAAAACCTGTTTTTTGATCCAAAAATTTGAAAATGACAAAATTTTCTCCGAATTGGCCCAAATTCGGAGCGGAGGTCCTCCATCATGTTTCCTGCCCAGTCAATGAAGCCTCGGCCAAAATCCAAAGTGGATTAGGCCTTTTCCGCCGTCTAAGTGCCTTGCGCAACCTCCTCTTCATGATCTTCATTCTCGCTTTGCACACATGCATGCGAGCCCAATAATGGCCTTTCATGTGGCGAAGCATGTCTTTGTCTCGATTGGCCTTCGCCAACAACTTCTCCAGATGGATATTCACATGTGTGAGTACAGTATCTCTGTCAGCTGGTGTCATGTCACCGGGTCTCTTTCGATTCCACTGTCGGTCCTCACGGATTCGACGCAACTCATAGTATGTGAGCTCATCCTCAAGCTGTTTGTTGCGCTGCTCCACATAGTTAATCACCCATTGAGCCTTCTGCAATTGATCTCTCAGCTGGTCATTCTCGGCCCTTTGCTCCTGGATGACTTCCCTCAGCTTCGAGCTAGGGGAGCTCGTATCAACATCAATGACTGTCAAATCTGTGTCCCGGCCTCCTGATGGGCCCTCATCATGCATGGGCCTCTTGCCCCTGTCTTGTACCTGTACCTGTACTGAAGTAGAAGGCGAGACCCCTTCCACATCATGTGGAGATAATACTCGCCGTGTCGATGAAGTCGGCAAGACCCCTTCCACCTCACGTGGAGATAGTACTCGCCGTGTCGCTGCAAATAAGGCCCTGTGGCCTCGCTGATATGTCTGAACCAAAGGAGTGCTGATATGCTCAACCTCAACTCTATCCGGCTGGTGTGAAGGCTCTCCCGCATCATGAACTGTCTCGGGAGGCTGCTGTGGCATTCTGAAAAAGTCTCTAGAAATGAAATCCTCCCAAGTGATGCCCTGCTCCGCCAACTGATGTAACACCAAGATTTTGATCAAAGTGAAATGGTATATACTCCTGTACTGCTGCACTGGGCTCGTCTTCTTCTGCACAAATGTCACCATCCTCTCTATGTTGCGGTGTATGAAATACGGAATATTCATCATACGTACCCTTGTGAAGTGCATCAACAAACGAATATGGTACGCGAAAAGACGAGCATACCTGCCCTCACAACTAAAATACTGAATGATGAGCCTCATGAGCGGTGCATACTCATCTCTCAAGAATATGAATGGGAAAACTCTGCTCAAGTAGCCCATATATCCAGTTTTAATATATGGCTCATAGTGAAATTTCTCTAACTGTTGACCCTTGTTCCATTCCTCGCCCATGTTTGGTATACCAGTGGCTTGAGCAATAGTCAAGGGTGACACAATGAAATCAACCCCAGCAAGACTTACCCGGCCATCCCGTAAATGTAGAACAAACAGACGGGCCAATTCACGATGAGGCCGGGTTTGTGCAACCATCTCACAAAATCTGAAACATGACAAGTATCGGAAACAATCCATAGCCAATGGACATGCCTGCAACTGAGCCAAAGAAGTAGGCTCCTCTCTGCGATGATTACCACTTCTATGATCTCTGCGGGACCCCCGTGGCACATTACCTTCAGTCACCGAATCACTGCCTGACCCTAGCTCATATTCTGACTCTGTCTCCGACATGGCTCTGACCAAGCTTTTGGCACTGTGTATACTGTTTGAAGGCCGATGAATCGATCCCAAGCAAGACTGGGCGCTCAAAATGAATTTTCGAATCTCTGTGTTTGCGTGGGTCGCTCACCTTCTGCGTGGGTCGCTCGGCCCAGGTGGGTCGCTCCCCTTACAACTTCACACTGCGGAAATAACCCACGTGGGTCGCTCTGCCCAGGTGGGTCGCTCGCGCCCAGGTGGGTCGCTCGAGCCCCAAAACTCTGTCCACGCAGTTTTAAAACTTGAAATCGGCCCTCCAATCTCCAAAACACGATTTGGGTGCCGTAGTTTGGTGCAAATGAAACTCGCTTGGATTTTATATATGATACAAATATCTTCACAATCAGATTTTGTTTCAAATCTAATTGAAAACCCATATTACAATGTTTTTGTAATTTCACATTTGGCTTTTTAAATACAATCTTCTTTGGCTTTTCTGAGCTCGATTTTTTGATGAGTTTGATGTCTTCTTGCAGGGATATGGCTATTTAGCTAAGGAAAAGACCAGGGGTCTGCTTTTGACATTTTCTTCTTGGTGGAATAAGTACAATTTATTACAAAATAATAATGAACAATTTCTAGTTCCAAAACAGAGTTTTGGACTAGAAATGTTTTTTTTTTTTAAATGCTAATGATAATAAAATAAAAATCACAATATGCGGAACCTTCCTCACCTTGCAGGCTTTATGTCTGGTATACAAATGACTCAAAAACCCTAGACACTAAGACCAAAGACACTTATTGACATTTTGAATGATCAAAAATGAAATGACAATGACTATGAATGATTTTTTGAGAAATTTTTTTAAAATAGCGTTGCAGGTGTAAACATGAGGAAAGATAAGACGACAGGCCCCTTCGTCAGTCCATGGCATGCTCCTAGTGGAATGCAATGAAGTGGAACAAGCGAGACACCTAATAATGAATATGCAAAAGACGAAATGATCACTGACGGAGGGCTGTAAGGGCCGACTCTAACATTGGCTCCAATGGGGATGGTGGCTCCATGGAGATGCCAAGAATGGCAGATCTCTGGGGGAGTCAGACAGTGCCTCTCACCCATTGGGCGATGGAATCGTTATTTCAACTGACAAAACAAACTTTGGACAATTTTATTAACTGCAGATTTGACTAACGACGGACTGCAATTTGACCAAAACTGACATGACTCAAACTGACATGACTTTAAACAAGAAGACTGATAAAACTTAACTTGACAATTTCAAACCAACCAACCTCTATTTCCAGAATTATAGCCTTCGCTCCGGGCCCCAGACTGAAAATTAGAGATTAGTGCACACTTGCAACGAAACAAAAGTAAAATGATATATACAATGACAATGAGATCAGCAGCAAGTACTCAGAAATAATAGCGCTTCAGCAACCGACCATTGATCGGTCCTCCAGGACAATCATCTCCATTCATTTCTTTGAGAAGAAATGCATTCTGACCCCGATACGCTGCAATCTTAAAAGGTCCCTTCCACAAATTTTCAAATTTGCCGTGCTTTCCCTTATCTTCATTACGAGCATCCCATTTCAAAACTACTTCATCCAACTGAAACTTATCTTCTTTCGCCTTTCTGTCGTAGATCTTCTTTATGCGCTCCTGCAACTTGAAAGTATTTTGAAATACCTCCTCTCGTGTCTGCTGTAAATGAATCATCTCATTAATCCTCCGCTGCATAGGATCCTCTTCACTTCCAGCCTCCTGAAGCAATTTGACCACCGGGACAGCAAGTGAAGTAGGAAAAAATGTATCCGTCCCATACACCAACTCGAAAGGAGACATGCCAATAGACTTTTTCTGACTTACCCTATCAGCCCATAATGCATTCACCAACTTTTTGTGCCAGGCCTTTTTGTTGATTTCCAGCAATTTCTTAATGATATTCACCAAGGATTTATTTGAAGATTCCGCCAAGCCATTTCCTTGCGGATGGTAGGCGGTCGAATGTCCCAAGGTAATATTGTACTTAAAGAAAAAATCAACCATTCTCTTAGACTTAAAGGCTGTTGCATTATCTGTAATTATTTTACTAGGACACCCAAAGCGTGACATAATATTGTTTTCAAGGAAAGAAATAATTACCGCATCAGTGGCCTGTCGAGTGGGAATCGCCTCAATCCACTTCGTGAAGTAGTCTGTAGCTGTCAAGATCCATCTATGCTGTCCGGAAGATGCTGGGTGAACTTCCCCGATAAAATCCAATCCCCACTGCTGGAATGGTGCACTAACTTCGATTGGTTTTAGAGGCAAAGGCTGTAGTTTCTGCTTCCCTTCGAAAATTTGACACTTGTGACAATTTTTAACAGCCTTGAACACATCAGAAAACAAAGAAGGCCAATAATACCCCGCCCTTAGAATTTTATTCGCTGTGGTCTTCCAAAACAAATGACCTCCACATTCACCTTTGTGAAAATCCTCCAAAACTCTTTGAGCTTCCTCTTCTACCAAACAATTCAACAACATACCCCCACGGTCTTTCCAATACAATGCAGAATTCAAAATGCAGAATTTAGCAGCTCTTAGCTTCAATGTTCTACTCTTATTTCGAGGCATACCAGGCGGTGTAGACAAATTCTGAAGCACATATAAAATGTCAGCATACCAAGGAGAAGAAACAAAAATATCGGATACCTGAACTGACTTACTTTCCTCATCTTCATCAGACATGGCAGCAATCAAATTTATGTCTAGAGCATGCAAATTTGTTTCAGCCATGAGCTTGGCGAGTCCTTGTCCTTTGATCAGCTTGGTCGGTTTAATCTCCACATCGTATTCTAACAACGCAGCGATCCACTTACCTCTTCTTCCTTCTGGATCTGCTTGTACCAAAACATCCTTAACTGCTGCGTTAGGAACATATGCTGTAATGTGGGAATGCAATATGTACACACGGAAATCCTTCAAGGCCTTTACAAGCGCAAGTGCTTGTTTCTCAATGATATTATACTTCAATGCTCCATCTCTTATGATCCGACTGAAGAAAGCAATGGGCTTCTCAACTCCATCCCTTTTTTGCATCAAAACAACTGCCAATGTGTGCTCAGAAGCAAAAGAAAATAAAATGAAGTCCTGTGTGTAATCCGGGCTGATTAAAATAGGGGCTAAGGAAAGAGCTATCTTTACCAAATTGAATGACTTTACCGCATCTTCTGTCCACCTTACCTGACTGTCCTTTTTCAGCATGTTCGTGATTTCTCTAAGGTGTTCTGCAAGATTTGGAATGAAACGACGCAGAAAATTCATTTTACCATTAAATGATTGTATTTCTTTCTTGTTCCGGGGCTGTTCAATCTGCTGTATGGCTTCAACACGTGCAGGATCAACTCGAATGCCATCTTTTGATATGATGTGGCCAAGGAGCTTTCCTTCATCCATGGCGAAAAGGCTCTTTTTCGGATTCAGCGAAATGCCATATTTTCTGCACTTCTGGAAAACAATTTTCAAATGATATAAATGCTCCTCATCAGAATTGGAAAACACAGTTAGATCATCAAGGTAAACAACCAAAAACACATCTTTCTCATTGGCAAAAGCCATGTCCATTGCACGCTGAAAAGTTGCGCCCGCATTCTTTAAACCAAACGACATCTTTGCATAATGAAATGTTCCCCAAGGAGTGGTGAACGCAGTCTTGTCACGATCATCTTCCTGCACTAAAATCTGATTATAACCTGAGTATCCGTCGAGTAGTGACATCCTTGATGCTCCAACTACTCACTGCAATATGTGGTCCATCTTTGGCAGCGGATAATTGTCTTTTAATGATACCTTATTCAGATTTCTGAAGTCAATACATAAACGGATCTCACCTGTCTTCTTTCTCACGGGCACCAAGTTTGATATCCAATCTGAAAATCGAATAGGCACAATGATTCCTGACTTATACAACCTATTTACCTCTTTTTCGATTGATTGTAGCAGCTTTGGATTGATCCTCCTCAACTTTTGACAAAAAGGCTTCTGATTTGGTTTGATGGGAATAGTATGCTGAATGATGTTGGTATCATATGTTTTAAGATCCGAATAATCCCATGCAAACACATCAGAAAATGAAGATAACAATTTCACATATTCGGCTCTTACCTTTGGTGACAATGACTTTGACAATTTTACCATCTTGGGATTCTCAGCTGTCCCAATATTTACCTCTTCGACACCTTTTTCTGTTGGCCTCAATGTCGGTTTGCGGGCTACATCATCTTGATCAAACAACTCTTCCAAAGGAATCAATCCCTTAGGAATGATGTTATCCTTAAGTTGCAGCACTTCCATTTGATTTATTTGTATGTCATCACTGCCATCATCAAATTCTATATCTATGGAGGTATCTTTAAACTTACCCTTATTCTGCAGAAATTCACTAATCTCCTCATCATCCTCAAAGACTTGCCAACATCGCTGATTGTCTGGAACGGTGGGCCGGTGTTTCACATGTATCTCAAACTTGTTGTTGGAATTCATTGGAATCTTAAGATTGCTTGCTGCCTTAGCAAGTCCATCAGCAACACCATTTTGTATGCGGGGCACACATGTTAAAGTATAATCAGAAAATAACTTCAGAATATCCAAAACTGCATTTCGGTAAGCCCTCATGCGAGGATGCTTAGCCCGAAACTCACCTTTAACTTGCTTTATCACTAATTCTGAATCACCATATACCGCAATCCTTTTCGCATTCAGCTTCTTGAGAATCTTAAGGCCAGCAATAAGAGCCTCGTATTCCGCTTCATTATTAGAACAATCGAATGCAAGCTTGTAAGAACACACTCTCACATTGCTCGGAACTCTATCAGGAGCGGAAAATGGACTACGAATCCACACACCAATCCCAGCACCATCGTTGCCCACTGCACCATCAAAATCCATGGTCCAAAGACCATCTTCATCGTCCTCTAAATGCTGAAACTGTGCCGGCTCTGTTTTTCCTGTTTGCTGCCCATTGTCTTCAGCTGATTGCTCCAAAACAGCTTGTTTTTCTCTTTTTTCTTTTTGCAAAACTTCTCTAAAATTCTCATTTATTTCTGGTATGTCTTCTGCCTGAACTAATTGACTTTCTACATCATTAAAACTATCAGCAAGCAATACAAACGACTCTAAATCAGTATGTACATAATTCACATGATGATTGATTGGCTTCTCTTTGCTAGTTATCATGTATTTCATCTTCTGCTCTCGATATAAATTTCTCATTTGACCGAAGACTGGAATTGTAGCATAAGAGAAATCTAACTGAAGTGTACCTTTCAACTTTGCCCCCCAAGATCTTGCAAGGAGCATCCCGAACCGAGGAGGAATGTCGGCAACCACCACATCCATCAAAACATTCTTCGCTGGGATTTGATCTAAACTTACCACCAAATCTTTGATGAGTCCTATACACTTTACTCGGCTGGAATCGAATGAATACAAATCATGATACTCTCTTGTAATGTCTAATCCCAACTTTTCCATGATTGCCTTTGGCATCAAATTGTGCGAAGCACCCGAATCGAGCATAGCATTGTGCAATATATATTCATGCAACCTCAAACTGATGTAAAAAGGAGGAACATTACTATCAGGAGACTCACCATTTAATGCAGGCCCAAAAATCAATTCCGGCTGATCATCCTCAACATTTACTGTGTCAATCATTGGATCAAAGTTCAGAATTTTGGAGACTTGACTACGGTAGCTGCTGTTCTTCATAATTTCCGTCAAAGGAATAGATATTTTCAGTTTGGAAATTTCATTTTCCAAACTAAATGCTGAAACTTTCTCAACCTCTTTGACCGGAACTTCCTTCTTTTCAGCCTTGTCTTTCACTATGTTTGACTGATTTACCTTCTCTGCTGATGATACTTTACTAGCTGCGGGATCAATTGTTTCTTTTCCTCTTTTCTGTGGTATCGGTGAATCTGTCTTCGGTGCTGAAGCTTCTTTTCTTTTCTGAATGGGATTTATGGGCACATCTCGATTTCTCAATGAATATTGTTTCTGCTGGGCAGTCAACGCATTCATATATCCTCTTTGGTATTCATCTGACTTTTCCTCTAAATCAGCATCATTTGTTAGGATGAAATCCTCATCTTTCTGAACAACTGAACTTTCTCCATACTCCTCATCCTCAGTGATATAGATAGGCAAATCATCGGGAGTGAAGAAATGATTTTTCTCACCTGACACATCATCATCATCATCGGAATCATGACTCACAAAATTCTGCAAAAGAGGGGTCTTAATCTGCTGTTGGGCTGCTGGCTCTTGAGCTCTTTGTTCACGCTACTTAATTCTGAATTGTGGCTGCTGCTGGCCACGGAAATTTGGATTTCGAAACTGTGTTTCTGATTTGTCGAGATTCATTCTTTTCAAAACCTTTTCCAACTCACGAGCCAAGTGTTGTTCTGATATAGATGTGGAAGGCTCTTCCTTTATTGTCACTCTTTTCTCTGCTTTCAACCGTGCTCTTTTATCATTCAGATTTGCCTCAACACTAACAGCGACCTTCTGCATATCTTCTAAAGTAAGTGGATCTCTATCACGAAGGGAATAAGCCATCTCCGGTTCAAAGCCATCTGGGAATTTAAGGAGAGCAGACTTTTTAGACGGTCTCAAGTCATCTGGAATAGCATTATACACTGTATTGAATCTAATGATATAATCCTGAACAGACTCACCAGGATTACGTTTGAGGTTCGTATATTCTGAAGTAATCTGCAGCGGATCCTTTTTCATCTCCCATCGATCTAAAAACTGCCTCTGGAGTTCTGCCAATGTAGTGATGCTTCTTTGTGGCAAGGCTCTAAACCATTTTCTTACCTCTCCTCCAAAAGTTTGCACAAAAAGCCTCATACTCACATTCTCTTCATCAATCTCGAAACGATCAAAGAAATCTGCCATATTGTCTACATGTTGTTGTGCAGGAAGACTCTGTGGAGTGCCATCAAATGTTGGGATCTTGCTCTGATAGTCTGCAGGCATATCATTCAACTGCTGTGGTAACACAAGAGGTGCAAAACGAGCAGCCATAGCTCTTGGTGGATTGATGACAATCTGCTGTCGAGGAGACACAGGAGGACTAGGAGCAGTAGGTCTGCGAGATGTATTTGGTGGAGACGGAGGAGAAATTACTATTGATTGCTGATCAGAAAGCTCAGGTTGAACCGGAATGGTAGGGATAAAGGGAGGCTCAGTAGGGATCCGTGAACTGGATGCAATTTCAGATGGTCCAAGAATTTGTGAAGCAGATTCAGTGAATTCAAGAGTGTTGGTATCCACAATGGAATTTTGCAACTGTCTATCCAGGTAATGTGAAACAAATCTATATTGCAAATCTTCAGTAAACAATGGATCTGGAACTAATCTTGACAATTCAGTTTCGGAAAAATTTACAAACAAGGATGTTTCAAACCGTGCATCAAAAGGAATTTCATCAACATATATGATTTTCACAAGACAGGATGCAGATCGGGTAAGCACTCTGGAACTCCCAAAACTCAATTGGCTTTCTCTTTCAGAACTTTCTTGACTTCCTTGTTTTCTTAGGGTCCTCGGAATCAGATTTGGATTTTCGAATATTGTTGGTGGATCAGGGTCAGGATTCGCCCTAGTATTCCTTCTTGAAGCCAGTGTATTGATCTTCTCGGGAAAAATTTCAAGGAACACAATCAATTATTTTCAGCCTTTCGACTTCTAGACTCAATCATCCAAAAGGTCTAGAACGAATAAGTATACTGGGGTGATTTACAAATCAAGTACCGAACACACAAGCTTACCGGAGATCGACTGAAGCAGCGTTTATCTACTTCCGCTTATGCATAACAAAAGCGTTTCGAAAGCTACCTGGCGTGACTTCAGACTCCGTCTAAGACTCGTGGGACAAACACATCAACAAGCAAACCATTGAGATCTTCCCCAGTATGGTCGCCACTATGTTATCACTCAAATCTACCTCAGGCTGAAATGAAGTAAAACTCAAGGCTACATCAAACCACGCTCAGCCTCGTAGCTAGCCCTACGAGGACAGGAGAGGGCTCTCTCCGTCAATATCGAGAAAATAAGCAATAGGATGCGAGATGACTTACAATAAGAACCGATTTTAGGCTAGTAAAGAGATAAGAATGTTTGTTTTTTGGTTTTGGGTTTTTCACTGGAGTAATGGGAAAACAAGTTTTGGGTCCGAGGATAAGGTCAGACCTTTGCAGAGTTCAAGCTGGGGCGAGGTAGGTGATGATCTTGATGCTTTAAATTGGATATATGGATAGATTAGACCGACGAGGAGCTGAAGAGGGCAAAGAAGAACTTGGATCCTCTCCAAACAGCTGAAAACATATAGAACTAACTAAATTCAAAGGCCAAGCACTGTAAACAATGGATTCAACCTTATTTCACTCATTCAACTTAGTTCAGAAGCATAATGAAAGGATGGCATACATTAAACATGAAGAAACTTACAGTAAACAAAGAAGAAACATTATCAAGAACAAAACACCACAAGGATCCCAACAAGTGCCGCAAAACCCCTGATCTTTCCTTAGCCAAAATATGAAAAATATGTACAATAGTATCAAAAGTATCCCAAGAGTCCAACCTGTAGAATGCCTCAGAAATTACAATATATAGATCACTCTAACACATTTCCCCACCTCTAGGGGTCGAATTCCCTCTTCAGGGATCAGTTTCAACCAATTCTAATCATGGAACTACAATCTAGGCAGCTAACAACTTGCCTCTAAAAGAGTGGAAACTGATCCATTACATGATTTTTTACTCATTTGAGAGTGAATCTTCTAGAAGAGATAAAAAAAAGCCAAAGTTACATGCAAAACATGAATTTACATCATAA
This sequence comes from Pinus albicaulis, assembly GCA_034641835.2. Lineage (NCBI taxonomy): Eukaryota > Viridiplantae > Streptophyta > Pinopsida > Pinales > Pinaceae > Pinus > Pinus albicaulis. The sequence goes on from CM076581.1 coordinate 1,051,442,260, forward strand.
AAACCCAAAAATTCTATCCACAAGAAAAACTGGTCCATAATAGGCGAAATACTGAGCTGGCAGCTGAAAATTTAGGAAAAATTCCAGGTGGGTCGCTCATGTTCCAGGCTGAATTTGAGGTACTTCCCGGCATCCAAATTGAGCTCATGATAGCTCGTTGGAAAGCCCTGGATGTCTACTTTCCAACCCAAGTGGAATTTCTGAATTTGGAGCTCATTTGACCCTCCAAAACCTCATTCTCCCAGAGGTTCTCCCTGCTGGTGCAAAAGGTGGCAGCAAGGTGGTTTTCATGGTGTTTTTGAGCTTTTTGACCATCCAGATTTCGATGAAATGCTAAGTTGACTTCAGAGGATGCATAATTAACCATGAAAAATCCAAAAATGTAAAAATTTCCTCCAGCAAGTGTCCCAAAAAAAAGTAAGCGCATGAGCGCGCGACCCGCTTAACTGCAAAACCTGTTTTTTTACCCAAAAATTTGAAAATGACAAAATTTTCTCCGAATTTGCCCAAATTCGGAGCGGAGGTCCTCCATCATGTTTCCTGCCCAGTCAATGAAGCCTCGGCCAAAATCCAAAGTGGATTAGGCCTTTTCCGCCGTCGAAGTGCCTTGCGCAACCTCCTCTTCATGATCTTCATCCTCGCTTTGCAAACATGCATGCGAGCCCAATAATGGCCTTTCATGTGGCGAAGCATGTCTTTGTCTCGATTGGCCTTCGCCAAAAACTTCTCCAGATGGATGTTCACATGTGTGAGTACAGTATCTCTGTCAGTTGGTGTCATGTCACCGGGCCTCTTTCGATTCCACTGTCTGTCCTCACGGATTCGACGCAACTCATAGTATGTGAGCTCATCCTCAAGCTGTTTGTTGCGCTGCTCCACATAGTTAATCACCCATTGAGCCTTCTGCAATTGATCTCTCAGCTGGTCATTCTCGGCCCTCTGCTCCTGGATGACTTCCCTCAGTTTCGAGCTGGGAGAACTCGCATCAACATCAATGACTGTGAAATCTATGTCCCGACCTCCTGATGGGCCCTCATCATGCATGGGCCTCTTGCCCCTGTCCTGTACCTGTACCTGCACTGAAGAAGAAGGCGAGACCCCTTCCACATCATGTGGAGATAATACTCGCCGTGTCGATGAAGTCGGCAAGACCCCTTCCACCTCACGTGGAGATAATACTCGCCGTGTCGCTGCAAATAAGGCCCTGTGGCCTCGCTGATATGTCTGAACCAAAGGAGTACTGATATGCTCGACCTCAAGTATGTCCGGCTGGTGTGAAGGCTCTCCTGCATCATGAACTGTCTCGAGAAGCGGTTGTGGCACTCTGAAAAAGTCTCTAGAAATGAAATCCTCCCATGTGATGCCTTGCTCTGCCAACTGATGTGACACCATGATCTTGATCAAAGCGAAATGATATATACTCCTGTACTGCTGCACTGGGCTTGTCTTCTTCTGCACAAACATCACCATCCTCTCTATGTTGCGGTAGATGAAATACGGGATATTCATCATATGTACCCTTGTGAAGTGCATCAACAAACGAATATGGTACGCGAAAAGACGAGCATACCTGCCCTCACAACTAAAATACTGAATGATGAGCTTCATCAGCGGTGCATACTCATCTCTCAAGAATCTGAATGGAAAAAATCTGCTCAAGTAGCCCATATATCCAGTTTTAATATATGGCTCATAGTGAAATTTCTCTAACTGCTGACCCTTGTTCCATTCCTCGCCCATGTTTGGTATACCAGTGGCTTGAGCAATAGTCAAGGGTGACACAATGAAATCAACCCCAGCAAGACTTACCCGGCCATCCCGTAAATGTAGAACAAACAGACGGGCCAATTCACGATGAGGCCGGGTTTGTGCAACCATCTCACAAAATCTGAAACATGACAAGTATCGAAAACAATCCATAGCTAATGGACATGCCTGCAACCGACCCAAAGAAGTAGGCTCCTCTCTGCGATGATTACCACTTCTGTGATCTCTGTGGGACCCCCGTGGCACATTGCCTTCCTCACCACCGAATCATCGCCCGACCCCCAGCTCGTCTCCGACAAAATAAAATAAAATCACAATTTGCGGAACCTTCCTATCTTCCTCACCTTGCAGGCTTTATGACTGGTATACAAATGACTCAAAACCCTAGATACTAGGACCAAAGACACTTTTTGACAATTTTAATGACCATATATGTAATGACAATTATTTTGAGTGATTTTTTTGAAGAAATTTTAAAAAATAGCACTGCAGGTGTAAACATGAGGAAACATAAGACGACAGACCCCTTCGTCAGTCCATGGCATGCTCCTAGTGGAATGCAACGAAGTGGAACAAGCGAGACACCTAATAATGAATATGCAAAAGAAGAAATGATCACTGACGGAGGGCTGTAAGGGCCGACTCTACCAGAGCCGCCTCACTCCCAAGGAAATTGCACACTTCACATCCCTTTGCTGGAATTTCACGTTGTATTTACTTATTCTACTTTAATGTCTTGAGTACAGATTCCTTTACACAGCAAGGAATTGTTTCTCAAGTAACAACAGTTACCACCCTCTTGCCCATCACGGTTCATTCTAAAGATCTCCTCGATGAAGTCCTGCCTACGGACGAAGCTATTTGAGAGATCATGTCTCTAGAAGAACGACCTTGGGGAGAGTTCCATCATCGCACTTCGATGTTTGATTCGGACACGATCACTAATCAAATCCCATTTTTTGACCCACAATTTGGAAGGGAACACAAGCTTTCTTTTTAGGGAATATTTCTAGCTCGTAAAACTGAAAAAACCTCGAGTTGCCTTTGTCGGGCTCGTTAAACTACTACGACGAAGAAATATGAGCCATTCTTTTTCCATCTTTTTCAAAACTAATTAAACCAAAAAATTAACCAAGTTTTTCTCTGTGGGACTCATTAAAAATTCATGGAGAGCATTGAGTTTTTCTTCATTGGAATCGTTAAAATTTCACAAAGAACATGGAGTTTACTCCATCTCCTCGTACTCATAAAAAAATGAGGTAGATGTCCATTGAACATAGGTTTCTCACTTTTTTTGGATTCAATGGAATATCTCATGGAAAATGAACTGTTCCAGGCTTACTATTCTCTCTTCGTCATGCTCGGTTATCAAACATGAAAAAGGTACCCCTTGGAGTTGTATTTTATGATGTTTTTTAGACTCTCTAAATATGAAAAGATCACCGAGTTTACCCGTCTGGACTTGTTAAACTTAATCAGACAGGGAAAAATTGGACAAAGTGGATACTTATTCTATTATATTTTAAAGGTCGATTTGGCAGCACAAAATCTTGAACATGGCACTTCCCAGAAAACTCACTCGCATTTAGCTGATCCATACCATTTATGAGTTTAGCCTTCATATGCCAATGTTCCTGCATTGGTGAATCTTGACACTCTTTGCTGATCATTAAGCCTAAGCTTCCTGGTGCCCTGTTATAGTGCCTTCTATTGTTCAAGAGGATCACGCTATCTACTGCTCCTTGTATTAGCCAAGCCATCATATACCAAAAATTAGTTGTCGTTAATTATTCCCATTTGCTCTTTATTATTTCCCAAAACAAAACCATCTTTTCGAGTTTCGTGTCGAACGACATAGGATGCCTCAATGCCTACCTTTCGACATATCTCTTCCTATCGACTTCAACATCTTATCTAGGAAGTTGATCTAGAAACACATCAGTACCCAGGTACTTGCAGACATCAGTGGTAGGTCACCTTGTGTTTGGTTGGGGGTTCTCATTATTGGCTCCCGATCGAATGATTCTACGAGTGTTCGACATCAACTCCTTTTGTTCACACTCGTTAGATTTTACTGTGCATCTTGGGGACCATCATCTTTATCGATGGCCACCCTCATGTCTATTAACAATTCTTGTTATTTACTAGTAATTAGACAATTTCTCGCATGTTTGACTACAAATCATTCATTCACATTTGCAGAAATATGTAGTTTAGTGAAGAACCAACCAAGACCTTGGGTTGAGACTTACACCATTACAACTGTGTTTCCTCTCCCAAGCTGCGATATTGTTTTTGGAGACAACTTCTCATTTTGATCCTGTTATGACAGACGCTTCCACATTGTGCTTATTGGTGATCACACTGTTCATATCTTTGTTTTAGAGAAATCATTTTGATTAGATACTAAGCATGGGAATGCCTGACTAAGTTCACCCAATGTTGGGATTTTATTGTAAGTGTTGGTGTTACTATTTCTGAGGATGATCTGGTAAGCCTAACACTTCTAGGCCTTCCCAAGAGCTGGCGCAACTACTAGGATTCAATAAATGGGAGGGAGAAGCTACCCGAGTGGGAGCAATTATGGTCTGACTTGGTGCAGAAAGAGATTAGGAGAAACACCAGATACATGACCTATTCCAAAGAAGAGGACTTTGCATTAATCAGAAAATGAAAGAAATATAAGGGATAGAAGTCCCAAGGTGAAGAGGGAAAGAAGAAATACTTGTCCAATATCAAGTATTTTCATTGTCACAAGTATGAGAAATATGCTACGAAATGTCCATAGAAGGAAAGCAAGAAGGATCCTGCTGTAGTAGTAGAAAGTGAATCTCTAGCCTCAAAGTGAATCTCTAGCTTCACAGTTAAAACTTGATTTCACTCTCATTGCATGCATGTCCAACACCGTAATGGGATGCATGTGGTATCTCGATAGCAATGTGTCTTTCCATATGACGGGGAATATAGATCTCTTCAATGAATTGGAGGAGAAGAACCTCAAGCAGAACATAGAGTTTGGAGATGATGGGAGGTATAGCACGATCGAAATAGGTACAATTACCTTTCAGAGGGAGTCTGGCTCCCCTCTTAGACTCATAGATGTATTTTTTGTTACAAGAATAAAGAAGAATCTTGTTTCCATAGTGGTATTGGAAGACTGTGGCTATGATGTGATATTTAGAAAAGGAAAGGTTTTCCTTAGACACATCGCCACGGGACGAGTGAACAATATCGGTGTGTGAGTCAAGAACCTGTATTCTCTCAAGGTCATAGATGCATGAAAATATTTTCGGAGAAAGGAAAAGGTTAGAGACTTGGTGGTTGAGAGGGAGCATTAATTATCTCTCAATATGCAGCCTTAGAAGAAGCCTCAGAAAGTTGTGGAGCATCCACAATTAGAGAAGTAGAGAGGAGACTGAGTGGATTCATCCACTCAAGCAGAGACCTCCAATAGGGAGAAATTTCAAGCCAAGTGGGCATAGTGAAAACATGCAACCATACCTTCAGGTGAGAGGTGGGGCGATGTGAGGCAATAGTCCCAAGGGTGTAGAAATTTGGGCAGGGTCCATTGAGATTTCTTGTCTCATGGATCATTAACTTGTTACGGGGGCCCATAGTACATAGTAGTAGGATGGATCCGTGGTGATTGATGTAGTCAGATGTCAAAGTGACAAACATAGATATTAGTAGTTTTTAGATACTAGGGAGTGCAAAATAGAGGTTGTAACAATGCATATGGCATAGTGTAGAGTCAACAAAAACACATATTTTTAGTTGACAGTTCAGTAGCTAGTAGAAGTTAGAGGCTCTGGTGACAGATGCATCATACTAATTCAGTTTGGATGCTTTTCAGTATCATAATTTGCAATAGTAACAACACTAGAGAGAAGTGTTATATGCAAAAAATTCCAAAGGTACCAGATTGGGATAGAGTTGAATTCCTTTGTTGTTGAAAGGGAGTGTTGAAAATGGCATCAAAAGGGATTCTAATTTAATTTTCCCTTAATTAAATTAGAAGGAAATTGCAATTCCACATCACATGACAACTTGTACGAGTTAAATGATTTGGGAAGACTTAGTTAGCTTAGTCAACTCGAGTTGGGGGTAAAAGTAGAGGCATGTAGAGTTCACTCTAAGTTTTAGGGGGCCTAGTTGTAGTTTATTTTGAGTTGTAATTAATTAACTTAATTATTAAAATCAGTTTAACTAGTTCTAACCGAGAGAGGAGCTAGTGAGAGGTCCAGTGAATTAAATATGATTTAATTCAAATGTAGTGATCAATCAGATAACTGATAACTCACTATAAATAGATGTTGCATGTCATTTATGAGGAAGACCTAGTTGAGATTGGAGTTAAAGGGAAGTGTACTATCAATTGTATAATCACCCAAATTGTATAGGTTGTTCATGCAGTCAGAAGAAGGCCTAAAATAAATAATTCCTTAATTAGAGAAAATTGCCTTTAAAAGTAGGAATGAAGGAACAAGTTTAATTATTGTTTTGGTGAGCACAAGTTGGTGAGACCAAGAAATAGGGATAACAAGTTTGTGCATGGATCTTGTTAGAGAAAGTTGTGCCAATAGAAGGTTGTGCACAGGTTGGATTAGAGTGAGACATTCAGGGATAGTGTAGAGAGTTCTCAAACCTGAGCTAAGCAATGTATTGTTTCATATTCTTGACTTAATGCAATATACATACATCGGGGTTTTTAGCTGAGGCTTTCCCCAAATACATCTTTGTGTTGTGCGATTGAAACTATTTCTCTTTCTTGTTCATTTTGATTGTGCGATCGTAATTGGTTTTCGCAACTTGTAGAATAGATTCAAGTATTTTGTTTTAGCATATTACAATATCAGTTGAATCTATGTGGATTTTCTACAGACAATTTCACAATCAATTTTTCTTAATCATTCATCCATATAGAAATGAACCATAAAAATCACGTCATTAGTTATATTTATGCATCATCATATCAGTAACATGATATGACACAATCAACATCATAAGAGAGCATCACATCATAAGGAGACACAAATTTTCTTTCAGGTGGAAACCCAAATGGGAAGAAAACACCAACTCTTCTTCTACCCGATTTTCAATTACTTTATATCAATTTGTAGGCCCCAAATTGTGAAAGCAAACTACCCCAAAAAATATGCAAGCTTCCACTTGCAGTAGGCTACCACCTGATTGAGGCTCTGACATCAAAGATGCAAGCAACTGCTAATTGTATGCTACAACCTGATTGAGTCTCCAACCTCAAGGATGAGTAGGGTCCAACCTAGTCTAGGCTCCAACGTGATTGAGGGTTCAAACTCCTTCCTCTGCTTCCTTATGGACCTCTATTTCATCACAGTTTCAAATTGGATCCACGGTCATAATATATCACTAAATCATGAGTAATGTTAAAATATGTAATTAAAGAATACTGATACTACTGTTGTCTCTGCCACTGCAACCATCACTTTAGCTATAATTACTATCACAAAATTAATGTCAAACTCTTTTGTTGGTTGTCATACTACTGTCCTGAAACTCTGCTCCAACTGTAACTATAACCTGGTCCCTCAAACACTTTGCTTGCACCTATTTACTTGAAATACTAAGTTTTATATAAATTTCTCATTGCCTTGACCTTATCTTTGCACTTATTTACTTGAAATATTAGTTTGATATAAATTTCTCATTGCATATGGGTTTGTTTTCAATATCACATATGGTTTGTATCTATTACCAACTCTTGGTATTATTGTTTTAATTTTACAATACAGTTTGGTTTATATATATATATATGGTAACACAACCTACAACAATATTTTTTGTCACTTGTTAAAAATATATACCATATATATACACAACTCGGGTATTAGATTAATAACCATTCATATGACTTCAATACATTGGTTTGGTATTCCCAAACTATTTAAACGATCTATATCCTTTGCAAATTTATGAATGTGGTATTTACTTTGGATTATTTTTTGTATTGTTCATTACAAAGATTCAAGATTTTTTTTGGGGTTTCTTTGGAATCTTCCACAATATACGTGGCTCTCATTAAGGGATTCCATGTTTTTTGTACGTTGACCTCAAAAATAGACGGTTGACACTAATATTTGTTTTGATTGACGATGTAAAACCATCCTAGGGTTTATCGCGTACCTAGTGACTACCCTGTTATTCCCTCACGCATTCATTTGTTGATACTTTTTCAACGGTCAAGTCACTCTATAGCTAGGGTTATGCAATCGAATATCTCGTCGATGTTTTTGCCACGATTATTTAACATATTATTGAACTTCAATTTGTGGAGTGGAATGGCGTTCTATGTCCGCATTTCGACTGTTTCAACAAGGGTAAGTGAGCTTCCTTCTCAGAAGGAAAGAATCCATATATTCTGGAATGGGGTTACTGGCACCAACAACAAGGTGGAATTGATGGCTTTATGGGGTGGCCTTCTTACTATGATCAATCTAAATCTGAAGGATGTTAGCATCTATGGACATTCCAGTCTGATTATTCGTTGTATATCTGGAAAACTCAATCTTGCCACTCCATGTTTATAGGGTTGGCTTAGGAGGACTCAAAATTTGTGGCAACGTTTGGACAAGCCACCATTATATCATATATACAGAGAAAAAAACACAAGAGCCGATGGTCTATCTAAACGAGGTATCAACTCTAACTTTGGGGTTTTGCAAGTTATACAATATAGGGATGGGATTCAAATCTAGAACAACGAGATCCTGATCCCATAATATTAGTCTTGATCAGCAAGCGACCCTGTTTCCATTTCTCTGAATCAGTTTGGCGGGATTCTCCTCCAAGCGAGCCTGATTTTTTCTCTTAGAATATGATTGTCAAGTGAGGCTGCTTCGATATATGGTTGGCCTCAAGTAAGGCATTTTTGTTTTTTAAAATATAACTTCCTTTTGGTTTTCATGCGAAGTAATTTGGTTTTATATGGGATGTACTAAATGGCATGAACCTGTCTCGAAATGTGAAGTTCTCTGAAATTTAGATTGTTGTGGAAATACTTTTGTTATTAAGCCATCCTATTAACTATTCATGCCTGGGTGGCTATAGGCCTCTTTTATTTCTTAGAAGGGATGTTGTTCGGATAGTTTACTGGTTCTGATTAATCAACGTCTTCCTTGCCGTGTCAACAACTCTGAATTTTATGTATTGGTTGATGTACTGTTTATATTTTAATAGAACATTGTTTTTTTGCTTCTGAAAAAAAGTGAGTTTCCATCTTTTTTTATTTGACATTTGTCAACTTTGTTTTCACACCCTATTTACTATTTACAATTGTACCATTATAAGGGTTTGTTAACACATTCTTTTTCTTCACTGCTTGCAGGTCCGTTAAATTTTCATTTTCTATTAAGTTCTTTTACAAACCATTGCTTTTAAAATCCATTTACCAACACTCCTTACTAGGTTATTAAACTTTCTCACGAAATTTCTTTGAAGGTTGGACATACAAGATTTTTCCTTTATTATTTTCAATCTATTCTCAACCTAATTAATTTTTTTTTTATATGGTTCATTCTTTAAAACATAGAAATTCAAAGCTATTTTCCTTTTTATATAAAAAATCTCTGACAATGTAATGTTTTTTGTTGTTTGTCTTTCAAGTTGTTTGTGATCTTCTAGGCTTGACTTGTGGTTTGAGGAGTTGCGACCCAAGGGCATCTAATCCATCAAAGTCACTCGGGGATCGCACTTGGCCTGGGCCACACCAGCCCTTAACTGAATGGATTTTTTAGCATGTCTCCCCCCCCTAGTTGCACAAGGCACACTCACCTCCTGTGAGGTTTGATCCTGGGTCACCTTGTTAACGATGCCCATCCTCAATTGATTGTGCCAGTGGGACTTGAACCTTGGAATGTAATGTTATTTCATTTTTTTTCTTAGTATTTTTTAATTTTAATTTTAATTTTTTTCCTTTATGGTTTTATCGTTGCAAAGTTTTTCTTTAATTGATTTGTTTAGATTAATCAAATTTTCATATATTCTCATGTTTACATTTTTTTCATCATTTCTTTTTATTTCACCATAAACCAATTGCGGCTTTACTCTCTATTGCGACAATGACAAAGGGTTCTTACTTTATGGTTTCAATTATTTGCGTTTACCCAACAACCCATATAAGAAATATATTGAATTATAGATGTATCTGTTTAATTTGTAGGTTTTATTGGTAGATTAGAGTTGAAATGTTTTTCGAAAGCAAATTTGTTTGTTTGTTTAGGAAAATTAGTTTAGTTATGGTTTCTATATGAAAATTTCTTTTATTTTACTTTCTCGTCTATTTCATCTTATTCCTGTGTTCCATTTGACACTTAACAATGAAACCCTTGTCATTATTTTTGTTTGTATTTAAAATTCTAGTTGAAGGCTATTAATTATTTCCTTCTGGAATATTTTTAATACCACTCGACATAACGTTCATACTCTTGTTCTAGTTTTATACATCCCTATATATTTTAGTACTTTGATCTTTTATTTTCACACTATATAGTGACTAAGTATAATGCGTATAGTGTGAGCTAGAAGTCAACCTATCTATGTGACCATTTGACATTTCCAGAAACCATAAGACCCAGAGCCATACACCCCTGCCACATGAATGAGCCCATGTGACCTAAACTGAGGGGTCAGTGGGTGTCCATTGGATGATGTCACTATGATGTCACATTAGCCATGTGGCATGCCCTAAGTGGTTTATGTGTCATCAAATTGAGTGGCTATTAGATGACATAACCTAATGAGATTGTGCCACATGCTATCGTCCCATTGGATAGTTAACCTTCACACATTTTCACCTTCATCTGGTTGTTAATTTGTTAGAGGCACCAAAGATCAAATGGAACATGCATGTTGTTTAAATAGGTTAATTTGTGTGCATCTTCACACTCCTGAGATCATCAATATACATGCCTAATGGTGGATCCACTCCAAATTTGCACGACATTTAACAAATTCAATTTTTGGGTTTGGCTCTATAGTTTAGCCTTTTATTTTTTCCCCCAACTAATATTGATTTTCAATAGACCATAACTTCGCATCCGCACATAGTTTTTATAAGCAGAATATCCCTTTGGAAAGGTATCGAATATCACTACACAACCATGTTATTTGTAAGATCTTTTGAGCAACATAAATTTGTCAAAAATTTGAATAACTTCAAACACCCATATCCTAATGTAATGAGACCTTAAGCAAGGTCAAGTTATCATAATACTTCCCCAAAAGAGCTCATGCTTCTTTGATCATCAAGGATGGTCTTGTTGCTACTGTCCACACATATCATTTGACCTCAATGACATATTATTTTCATCAATGGCAATAATATGTGCAAAAATCTCCCATTTTTTCATTGATGTAAACACGCCTAGACATTGATGGTCATTGGACATCAAAGGAAATCAAGAGCTCCAAATGAAGTGTTGAAACTACAAATATAATTTCAAAGTCTGCAATATATCCTAGTAACAACAATGTCTTCAATATCTCCCCCTTTGACATCATTGGAAAAGGGTCACATATATTTGTAGGAAGTTTTCATGGAGATGAACTTGTATGAGTACCTATTCCTTGTTGGGTGTGTGTTACATTTTTTGAGGGGGGAGGTAGCGCCCCTATGCTTGCACCGAGCACAACAGGGGGGTCACAAGGGAGTCAGAAATGCCCCAATAATTTTTTTTTGGACCATATATTAGGTGGGCAGACCCGCCTATGGTTTTTTTCATGGGTTTTCACATGGTTTTGGGCATGGTGGTTTTCTACTCATGGTATTTTGTAGATCCATTCAAGGGAGCTACAATTATGTTCTAATCCAGGGTTAATGGATTGGGGTTTATGAATGCTTCGACATGTATATATATGCGTTGTAACACTAAAATGAATATAATGAAAAATCAAGCTGGTAGTCTTGGTTTGGGATCCAGGGGAAAATATCTGTGTATATCTATTTTATGTTTTATGCTCTGACTATTGTTTATTTTTTTGTTTTTTAAGAATTCATTTGCAGATTATTTACGTACAGGTTTAAAACCTACATTCCTGGATGATCCCAAGGATGTGTTACGAATCATGTTCATTTTTTTTTAACATATATTCTCCCCCTGAGGCCATGTTTCTGCTATAGATCCCCCTGAAACTATGCTTCTGTTGCTTTCTTGTGACTATTCATGTTCTCCCCCTGATATAATCACCATCAAAACATAGTCCATGTACTTGCTTCATAAATGAGTAGTTGTTATACCTGAATTCTTAGATTAACTCTAAATTATCCTAGGGACATGATGTTTCCTGTGAACATGATGAAGTCTCCGCCTGTCTAATTCGTAAGAGTTTTCCCTTCCTTATTTCTCGAATCAATTTCTACATCATAGTCTTATTCTATCAATCTTTCTATTTGATTGATGATGTATCCTTTGAACTTGTTCGTGCTAGCTAAAATACTCTTCATCAACTATGAGATATCAACTATGTTCATTATGTGAATGTCAATATAACTACTTCCCTAGAAACAAATTGCTTTTATCCTCCATACCTTCTTCCTTTTACATCACCCTTCTTCATTTTTATTGCAATCAAGTCATGCCTATCATAACAATGTGAATGTCAATATAACTACTTCCCTAGAAACAAATTGCTTTTATTCTCCATACCTTCTTCCTTTTACATCACCCTTCTTCTTTTTTATTGCAATCAATTCATGCCTATCATAACAATATTTGAACAAAATAAAACTCCTCTCATTAGGAATAAATTTAAATGGAATAATCATAAGCTCTGCCTTAAGGAACATAACATAATTAACAACTCAGGTCGAGGTCTTGATCACTCTATGTAGGTTCAACTTATGGCTCAAATCGTTTTCTCCTCCAAATATTGATGCAACTTTTTCTTTGCCTAGTATGTCCTTCTCCTTTCTTAATTTTCTTAGGGAACCTCATGCTACATTCTCATAAAATGTGACCAAGGCTGTGGCATCTAAAGCATATTGCATAATACTTGAGTGGAGGATTAATTAATGCACAATTTTTCCCCTTGAAACCATATGTATCCAATTTGTCTTCAAACTTGCTTCTGGAAGACTGACAACCATTTCTCTCATAGGCTCTGCAATCCTTGGCATTTTGTCCAAAATTTGTACATAAAAATCAATTACCAAAATGTTATGAAACCAACTCCAAAAATAGAAGAAAAGAGAGATAAAATCCTTATAAATCAACCACTTTGAGGGGAAAACCTCCTTTACATTACATAAATGAACAATTCTCGGATGATACAAATGACAAAACCTCCTTTATATATATAGTAGTCCATGGGATCACAATATAATCCTAGCTGGCCTAACAATAATAATGTGAGGGAACAACAATAACAATAGTGGCTTTTATGGAGCACAATAATAACAATATGGGGGCTACACTAACAATAATAAGGGGATCCGCTAGTATTATAGGGACCTAACATGCCCCTCTCCTTCAATCAAGTGTTGCCCTCAACGCTTGATTATTTATTGATGCTTCTGTATGAAATTCTCATCCTCCCATGTGGAATCTTCAGCGGGTAAGTTCTTCCACTTGCTGAGATACTCTAAAATTGATCGATTTTGTAGTTGTAGATTTATTGCTTCTATGACCGCTTCATAAATTCTTTCGCTACGATGTTGATCTTCCTGTTGTTTCATTCGATTCTGCACCAAAGTTAGGTTATCCTTTGAGAGTTGGAGAACATGTTGTTGATGCTCGATGTTATCTTCCACTACTTTATCATCCATATTAGATTTCATTTGATCCTTCAAACCATCCAACTTAGCCTTCATTTCTGCTTTTAAACCATCTATGTCATCTTTTATTTCTCTTTGTAAGATCGAAATTTGTTGCACTTGGTACCGTAATTTTGATATATCATATTGTAATTATTCCTCTTCATGCATCATAGTAGAGATTTTTGAGGGCTTAATGGGTGTGGAATTATTTCTGGGAGGAATTATTTAAATCAATACTGATATCTATGCTTCAATATGCCCTTGGAATCACTTCAAATTGATTTTTCAAACAAATGTTATGCAAACTTGTTTAGAAAATACACACCTTTTTCTTGCTTTTTAAGAGGTCTATATTGAACCTATTTTATGTATATTATTTTGGATCTTAAAGATCTGAATTTATATCCTCTATTATCCCTATGAGTCCTCTTTCCAATGCCACAGGTCTAACCTGATTTGGATTCTTCAAGGCAAAGTTATTCCCAATCTCCCACAATGACCTAATTATGGACTGGTTTAGTAGAGCGAACTTGTATGGCATTCTACATGTCATTGTTTACTCCTTCGACTCTGAAATTGATACAAAAGAAACTAAAGTATGTACACTTTTAGCCACTTTTTACAAAATTCCAATTTGATGCTCAGAGAGAAAGAATTATGACGATTTTACCAAGGTCACCTCTTTGAGATGAAATTCAGGAGCTTGGAAAAACCCTAAATTCCAGAGATCATATCTCCGAACATATTGCGAACCAAGATCTAAAATTTTTATAGGACGTTCCTTGGGATTTATTCACAAATGTGTTTTTTTAAAGCTTCTGAAACTTTTTATAAAAAAAGTTATAGTGAAAATTCGACGATGACCTGTTTGAAGTAGGAAAATCCTAGAATCCAAAGCTCTAATACCAAATGTTATGAAACCAGCTCCAAAAATAGAAGAAAAGAGATATCAACGCCTTAGAAATGAACCACTTCGATGGGGAAAGCTCTACATTACATAAGTGAATAATTCTTGGATGATGAAATGACAAAACATCCTTTTTATATATAGGGTTCCATGGGGTCACGATATAATCCTAGCCGAACTAACAATAGTAATGTAAGGGAAAAACAATAACAATACTGGGGTTGTTTCTTGGATGCAGATGATTGTTAGACTGAAGGATGTGGTAGCTCCTCCATAGGGCACATGCTGTAGCCACATGGATGTGCATGGCCTCTGTCCTAGCACTCATAAAGTCTGCAGTTGTTCTCATTCCATGGGCATTAATCCACCTGTTGCGAGCCTTTACTGTCGTCCAGATTGATGGTCTTCCCGCTTTTCCATGGTGCCCAACTCTTTATCACCGGCATCCTTCTTCTCTAGTTTGGATCTCTCATTTCATTTCACTTGTACTGGTCTTGAGCTCCTCAGCCTCCATACTCTACCCCTGCTGGTGATTGAGGCCTCTTGTCTCCTCTTTTCTTCTCCCCTCGCCGCTCCTTCGCTACCTGCTTAGCCATGCCTTGAAGGCACAAAATGCACTGTAGAAGTGGCCATGGTAGAGGCTAATCCTTTGGCCCTCCCCTTTCCATCTGTGATGATGGCCATAGCCCCCTCCATGAGGGAAATTCAGAGTCCTCCCAGCTCCACTTTGATTCCTCTGGCACTCCGGTCCCTCCGCTCATCTCCGCTACTCTCACTGTACATTTTCAAAATGCCGCAAGCTCTGCTAGCTCTAGTCCTCGAAAAAGGCTCAGAAAATCCATCATCTCAACTTCTCAACCTCAGCTATCCAGGAAATCTGCTACCTTTCCCACCAAGTCAACCACGCCGTCCTCCAGTAGTGAAGGGAGTGATAGCTCGGTAGCAGATGGCAAGGAGAAGGAGGCAAGAGCATGTTCAGCTAATACACTTGAGCCAATGTGAAGCCGTCGAAGGATGAAGAGGATTCCTTTAAGGACTATGGCTGCTTCATCGTAGAAG
This sequence comes from Pinus albicaulis, assembly GCA_034641835.2. Taxonomy (NCBI): domain Eukaryota; kingdom Viridiplantae; phylum Streptophyta; class Pinopsida; order Pinales; family Pinaceae; genus Pinus; species Pinus albicaulis. The sequence continues at coordinate 1,051,457,784 of CM076581.1, forward strand.
AGCCTCCTTCACATGACCAATAGAATTATCTGTTGCTTCATAAATCATTTCGAGAGGTTTCCTACCTCTGCTAGGCTTCATTTCTCATTTTTCATGCTTTTCTTTTTCCTGCTCAGTACTTTAAATTTTTGGATAATGCCTGAACATGCTGGTTTCCCCACTCAGGGCAAAAAAATATGGAATAGTTTCCCCAACTAGGGTAGTCATTTTTTTGTGCTTTTGAACTCCACACTCGTCGGAATTGGCTAGCATAGTAATTCCGGCAGGAAAGTTTTAATTTGTATTTTATGTGCCATATAATATAAATAGTCTTATTTAGAAAAAAAAAAAAAACAATAGTGGGGTTGTTCTGAAACCAGCTACAAAAATAGAAGAAAAGAGAGATCAACGCCTTAGAAACCAACCACTTCAAGGGGGAAACCTCCTTTACATTACATAAATGAACAATTATTGGATGATACAAATGACAATACCTCCTTTCTATATGTTGTACATATTTACCCCTGCCTGCAAACTTTGGCCTGCTGCCTCATTCAAATCTATTTTAAACCTCATGCTCTTGTTTGATATTACTATCTCCGCCCAAAAATCTTCTTTATAATGGTCAGAAACCCAAATTTAAATGTATCGGGCCGAGCCCCTAAGAGTTTGACTCCCTCCCGCTTTGGCTTCCATATGACCCGAGCTTGAAAACCGTAAGCCAAAACGAAAAGGGGCCTATTGTTTTAAATGATCGGGCATAATGGTGGCCGTCCGATCGAAGTCCAAATCAACGGAGCGGTGATCATTTCATGTGGAGGGCCCCGCGCGCGCAGGAAACCGGCGGTAAACCCCCGCACCGCTTACCCCGGGCTGGCGGTATTATCCATCGGGCCAGCGATTCCACTAGACAGGCACCGCGTGTCCTTGATACGGGCCCTAAAACCACTTTCCTCGCGCGTTAAAGCCAGTACAATTGGCAGGCAACGAAATTCGTTTGAGCCGTTGGATCTGCTGATCCCGATCTGACGGTGGTTTTTCTCTGGAGTTGCTCGCCCGCTATTTCGTCTCCGCCGTGTCCTATGGCCCACCATCATGTCTCTCTCATCCATTTCTAACCGATGATCTATGTTTGTAATCCGACGGTCCAGAGTTCAGTCCCCTCACCCATTGACTCCGCCACGTCGCCCTTCCACCTGTTCCCTCCATACATCCACGTGTCTGCTCTCGCGCGTCTACCATATCCCCCCCCATACCATATATATATATATATATATATATATATATATATATATATATATATATATATATATATATATATATATATATATATATATATATATATATATATATATATATATATATATATATATATATATATATATATATATATATATATATATATATATATATATATATATATATATATATATATAATATGTGAGTGTGTTTCTACCGTATCCTCCATTCTATTTATCTTTTACACTCGAAACAAATAATGTAAAATCCCCGCTGCCTCCTCGTACAATCAAAATCTCCAATGTTTCTCTTCTGCCACCCCGTGTATTTCTCCCGCTTCCACCACGTATCCACTGTCCCCACCTCCATTTATGTCAGCTTTTCTAATATTTTGTGGGTTTCTTGCGTATCCAAAGTAATCTAAGAGGGTATTTAATTCATGGTTTCCCGTAGTGTATACATTTCAAAGGATGATTTATTGGCCGGCAATTTAAAGAGGAAGCCGAGGGTAGGCATAAGAAATGACCGCCATTAAAGAAGACAAAGATATGAATTCACATAACCTCTCAGAGAAATTCGCCTCCGCATTAAAGATCCATGGATTTGAATCCAAAATCGAGGGTCAGAGAGTACAAAGATGCACTGCGTACTATCTCGGCCCTTTTACCAGAGATTTTCCTCACCAAAGGCAAAAGACACCGTATATATTTATGACACGTGTCATGTATAAGGAGATTCCCTCATCTCCAGCATTTATTTCAGGAGATGATTGTAAAGTCAATTTATTTATAGTTAGTCATTCATGGTGTGGGCGCGAATTCTTTCCACCATTTGATTCAAAATAAGTCATTAAATGTTTTCTATCTACCTCCTCCTCTAGAATTCTCCATCTCCTCTATAAAGGCCCGAAAAGAAGACATTGTAAGGGTTCCAGATTTCTATCAGCAAACTATGCAGCGAAAAGGCTTTTGTATACATTTTGTAATGTTTCTGTATGAAGGTTCAGAGCCCGTAGGGTCTCAGTGAGGAGGAGTTATAACTGTATTGAGGATTCTGGTCTTTGGTATCGCACAGTATGTAATTTCTCTTATGCGTTAATACAATATCTCTTTCATGCTATTTATCTTCTTGTATCATGTTCTAGAATGCGAGTGGCTCACTAGTTTGCAGTAAGGATTCATCCTGGTTGGTGCCCTTTCTGGAATTAGTCAAGCGCTTTAAATAGGCCTAGTCATGATATACTGTTCCATGATCATCTCTTCCATATTTTCTGCTATATTAGTTGCATGAGGAGGGTGCTTTTAAAACGCCATTGTCATATAAGGATTCATAAATTGGTATGCCCTTATGTGGTTTTGTTGTGTATCTGGGTATCAGTCTCATGTTAGCTAATATCTTCTTTATGTCTCCTCACTGCACTCACTCTTGATATTTGATTTCTGTGATGTATTATTTGAACTGGCCCTCTTTACATTAAGCGGTCTCTTAACTATCTGATGCCTTTGTATTGGAGTTTTACATAATGTCCCTACATTGTTCTTATCTTTGTACCAGCTTCTGAGAGAGATTGGTCCCATTCAAAACTAATTTCCTTGTTCAAACAAGAGATAGTAAGTGAGTTCTTGGACTGACAACCCAAACTATAAAGGGCTCCTTGCTATATTAAGATGTCCTATGCACTGGTCTATGGAAACTCTAGACTGTCTCTAGGAGGGTGACAAAATCATCCACAACATCTTTCTGGCGCCGTTGCCGAGGAACGAATTCAAAGAATACCAGTTTCCCTGGGTTTCGACAAATTGTTTTCACTCTCTAATCAGGTGAGCACAGAGAGTTGAAGAGTTGTATATCTCTCACCTTGGCGACTCCACTGGGATTTATTTGATAAATTTTAATGGTAGTCCTGGCTCCTCGTAAGCCACATTTGAGGTCAGATACATCTCAGCTGAAAACACCTTACGTGTCTGACCCAGAGAAGATTATTCATAAAAGAGTTTGGAAGGAGAGGAAATCAGTTCGTGCTGAAAACCTTGAATATTCCATTGAAGATTATCTGCCCTCTTCTTCTCAAGAAGTTAGAACAGAAAATCCCAAGTTTTACTCAGAAAATCCACGTAGAGGAAGTGCCTGGATTGAAGAAGAATCTCATCCTGCTTTCGAGGCCGAAGAAATTAAAGAGGTCATAGAAGTATTTGCTGTTAACCGTGAGTTATTCCCATCCACACCTCAGGCTTCTGTGCACTATATTCCCATTGTTATTCATACTCCACTTCCTTCTACTCCTCTCCCTTCATTTGTATCTCAGACTGCTGTGCAACCCCCTCCTCCCCCAATGGCTAACGTTCCTACTTTTCTACTGAAAAAATATGCTCCCTTGGCTTTGCCTCAAGTGTTAAATGATATGCCACAGGATTACCTAAAGATTCTACCAAGATTTAATGGCGAAAATGAAGTTGATGCTCAGAAACATCTCGAGACTTTCTGCTCTTTTGCAGAAAACTTAAATGTTGAACATCTGGATGTTGTCTTGAGGTTATTTGTGCAATCTTTGGAAGGTGAAGCTAGGAAATGGTTCAAAACATTGGGGAACCGTTCAATAACCACCTGGGATATCATGGAGAATGTTTTTCTCAGGAAGTGGGGAGAAAAGAAAGATCACGATCTATGTCTCACTGAATTTAATACGATGAAGAAGAAACAGAATGAAGGGGTCTCAGAATTTATCAAAAGATTCAAAAAGCTATATCTGAGCCTGCCTCCCGAGATGAAGCCCCATGAAGCTGCTGCCAAGATAATTTTCATAGCAGCCTTTGAGTCCGATTTTGGCTTCACCTTGAGAGAAAGAAAACCTGCCACTTTGGATGATGCACAGTCAGACGCTCTGGAATTGGAAGAAAACTTTGCCTCCACTAGAAAGTTAAAAGGAAAAATTGAACAGGATACTAGGAGGAGAGGCAAAGAAGAGGTCTCCACTTCTAATCAGGAAAAAGATTCAGATAAAATGGATGAAATAAGTAAAATGATAAAGAAGATGGTTAAGCTTGAACTGGAAGCAAAGAATGCAGCTCCCAAGAACTATTATAATGCCCCAAATAGAGGATATAATCCCCAGTATAGAAGGCCACCATTGCAGATATTGCCAAGAGAAATGAAGGAGCAACAAGAACAGGTACCTCATCCTTTGTACCTGGAAGGACCAGCAGATGACTCCACTGGAGATGCAGCTTATGGATTGGAAGATTAAAATCTGTCTTTTTCAAATAATGATGATATGGAAGGCCCAATACAAGACGATGATGAAGAAGCAGATATCGATCATTACTGCAAGCAATTTGCTGATTTCATGCAAGCACAATTCAATGTAAAATATGATTTCAGATCTTCAAGGAAAAGGACCAGAACTCAAGAACAAGAAGAAGAACCACCTCAAAAAGAAGCATCTGTTCAGAAGGAATCGACAACGAAGAAGAATGCTGAAAAAGGTAAGAATCCTCTTCAAAATACTCCCTTGCAGCCTAGTGATCAGATTCCTTCCTCTTCTAAAATAGTCAGTCCTCCTAATGCTGAGCCAGTGTCAAAAGAAGTCAAATCTTCAGTAGAAAATAAGGAGTCAAAAGAAGCCATGATAGAAAAGCCCACGTCTGCTTTCAATTTGCAAAAAGAACTTGAGAAGATTAAGATTCCTGTCCCTCTGACTGAGTTATTAAAACAGCCTGTATATCAGTCTCAAGTTACCTCTTTTATACTTCCTCCTGAAATACCAATTGCATCCGATAGTATAAATCTTCAAGAAGAAAGACCTATGGTAGTTTTTGGCCCACATGTCGAGGAGGTAGACCCTTCCACTCCCCCATTTTATGTGTCTCTAGTCATTCATGACCTGCTGTTACATAACTGTATGCTAGATTCTGGGGCTTCCCATAATCTGATGCCTCTGTCTGTCATGGAACAACTAGGGCTGCAAATTACAAGACCATATAAAGATTTATACTCATTTGATTCTAAAAGGGTGAAGTGCTTGGGAATGATTAAAGATTTAGTGGTCAATTTGGCCCAAATTCCTGCAAAGAGTGTGGTCATGGACATTGTGGTCGCTGATATCCCAGCCCGCTTTGGCATGTTGTTGTCAAGGTCCTGGGGTACAAATATTGGGGGATCAATTAAATTAGATTTAACATATGCTACTGTCCCAGTCTTCGGAGGTCAAGAAAGGAGGTTATACAGGGAGACTAGATTTGTTAAAATGGTAACTAAGGCTGACTGCTTAGAGAACTCTCCAGTTTATAACAAAGAGGGAGACTTCTCCTGTTTGATGTTAGAAGAAAATCAAAATTGCGCTCATGAGCCCCTTTTTGGTCAAATTCAAGCTAAGCAGCCTAAAAGAGATCAGGAATCAGAAATATGGGCTTTGCATTTTGATGGGGCAAATTCAAGAGAAGGTAATGGAGCTGGGGTATTGTTGATTTCTCCTACAGGAAGATGTGTGCCACTGTCCTTCAAACTAGAATATGAGGCTACCAACAATGTGGCTGAATATGAGGCACTATTATTGGGATTGCAGAAAGCTAGAAACATGGGCATCCAATGTTTAAAAGTCTTGGGAGACTCTGAGCTGGTGGTAAGACAGATCAAAAATCAATGCCAAACTAAGCATCCTCGGCTCAGAGCATATAGAAACGAAGTATGGGACATGATAGAACATTTCTTTTCAGCATTTAATATACAGTTCATGCCCCAGGAGCAAAACAGAATAGCAGATTCTCTCGCTGTAGCTGCCAGTACATTCCGTCCTCCTCAGAACCCACTTTTAAGATATGAAGTGGAGGTACGATACAGACCATCCATTCCAGATAACATAAATCACTGGCAGGTATTTGAAGATGATGAACAGATGAAGAGATTCATGGAGACAGTGGGAGAATTCACAAATATAGAAATTGACGATAAAGAGGAGGAAGAAGGTGAAAATGTTGCAGAAAATAAATGGGAAGAAAATATAGCAGGAAATAGAGTGCTGCAGCTAAAAGGAAATGTTATACCTAGAGGGCTGGTGCCTCTAGAAGGGTTATTTAACAAAGATGATATTCCACTGCAGCCTGGCAAAGTAACAGAAGGAGATCAAGTAGGATATTTGAATATGGGTACTTCTACTGATCCCAAAATTGTTAAATTATCTAAAAGAGTCCCAGAAGATTATAAAGAAAAATATTTGAAGTTATTTCAATCTTACAAAGATGTTTTTGCTTGGTCCTATCAGGACCTAAAAACTTTTGATGTAAATATAATGCAGCACAAGATTCCACTGAGGGAGGACGCGAAGCGTTATAAGCAGAAGCTCAGACAGATCAATCCTCTGTTGCTTCCCTCCATGAAAAAGAAGTCAAGAAGCTATTGAAGGCCAAGATAATTGTGCCATTAAGATACTCAGAATGGATAGCGAACCTCGTCCCTGTTAGAAAGAAGAATGGAGAAATAAGGCTGTGTGTGGATTTCAGGAATTTGAACAGAGCATCTCTCAAAGATAATTATCCACTGCCTAAGATGGACCACATCCTGCAGAAAGTGGTGGGAGCATCCAGAATGTCAATGATGGATGGATTTTCTGGTTATAATCAGGTAGCTATATTTCCAGAAGATCAGAAGAAGACTGCATTTACTACGCCTTGGGGAACCTTTATGTATGCCAGGATGCCATTCGGATTAATTAATGCAGGAGCTACTTTTCAAAGGGCAATGGACATAGCCTTTGTGGGAGAACAAGACAAGTTTTTAGTAGTGTATCTTGATGATATCACTATGTTTTCAAAGAATGATGATGAACATATTGAGCATTTAAGAAGAACTTTTGAAAAATTCAGAAGGTATGGCCTATCCCTCAATCCTCAAAAGTCTCTATTTGCATTAGATGAGGGAAAATTTTTAGGGAACATTGTAACAAAGGATGGTGTGAAAATAGACCCTAAAAGAGTTGAAGTAATAAACAACATTCCTCTGCCCAGGAATAAGAAGGAAGTACAGGTATTTTTGGGCCAAATTAATTTTCTAAGAAGATTTATTCCTAACTATGCTGAGATAGTTAGGCACATAACTAATATGTTGAAAAAGGAGAATGAAGTAAAATGGTCCCAAGAGTCTAGAGATGCATTCACAAGGATAAACCAGGCATTTTTTGAAGCTCCTGTGCTAGCAGGACCAGATTATAGTAAGCCATTCATGATCTTTTCATTTGCTTCCCCTCACACAATTGCTGGAGTGTTATTGCAGAAAAATGAGGAGGGATATGAACAGCCCATAGCTTTCTTCAGTCAAGTGCTTTATGATGCTGAACTAAAATATAATATACTGGAGAAGCAGGCATATGCCCTGGTAAAGTCCCTTAAAGCCTTTAGAGTATATGTTTTGCAATCTCATATTACTGCATATGTTCCTACAGCTGCTGTCAAAGACATTCTTGTTCAAGGGGACAACGAAGGTAGAAGAGGAAGATGGATTGCAAAAATCTAGGAGTATGATCTGGACATAAAACCTACTAAGCTAATTAAAGGACAGGGACTTGCCAAGATGTTATCTGAATCAAATCATCAAGCTTTGGGCATTAATTTATCCATAGTAGCGAATGAGGAATCAGAAAAAGAAGAGGAGCAGCAAGGACTACAAATGGTCACTCAAAAGATACATGTGAAATATCTAACTAGTCCTTGGTATAAAGAAGTAGTTGAATATCTTTTAACGCTTAGCTGCCCTACAGGTTGTGATAAAGTAAAATACAGAGCTGTGAGAATGAAATCACAGAAATATGTAATTTCCAATGGACAGCTCTATTGGAGAGACCCTCTAGGTATATTATTGTTATGCCTCACAAAAAATGAAGTGCAAAAAGCATTAACAGAATTTCATGAAGGGATTTGTGGAGGACATTACAGCTGGAGGGCTACAACACATAAAATCTTGAAGGCCAGTTTTTACTGGCCAAAACTATATTCAGATACTTTTGCTTGGGTCAGAACATGCGACAAATGCCAAAGATTTGCAGAAAGACAGAAATTAGCGGCTTTCCCCTTGATTCCCATCCATGTAAATGAACCATTTCAGAAATGGGGATTAGATTTTATAGGAGAAATACATCCCCCATCAAGTGGCCAACATAAATGGATATTGACAGCCACAGACTATTTCACGAAATGGGTGGAAGCCATACCTACCAGAAATGCTACAGATGCCATAATAATGAGGTTTATAGAGGATAATATCATATCTAGGTTTGGCTGTCCTACCAGAATTGTAACAGACAATGCACAAGCTTTCAAATATGCCAGGTTTGTTAATTTTTTCCAAAGGTATAACATCATCCTGACTCATTCCACCGCTTACTATCCACAGGGAAATGGTTTAGCAGAGTCTTCTAATAAAACCCTGGTGAGGGCCTTGAAGAAAACAATCAGTGAAAATCAGAAGAACTGGGACTCTCAATTAAAGTTTGCTCTATGGGCGAATAGAATAACTAGTAAAAGAGCAATAGTGAAATCTCCCTATGAGCTGGTATATGGGAGAGCTGCTGTGTTTCCTGTGCAATTGGCTTTGCCAGTGGCACGTTTTATGCAGGAGAATCAGGAGGAACCAGATGACATGATCAGAAGGATTAATCAACTGGTAGAATTGGAAGAAACACAAAACCAGGTGAATCAGAGATTGATAGAATATCAGGAGAAGATGAAGAACGTATTTGATCAGCATGCAAAAGATAGGAATTTTCAAGTTGGAGACCTGGTTCTTAGATGGGATGTTCGCAGAGCAGAAAAGGGCAAGCATGCTAAATTTGACCTGCTGTGGTTTGGGCCATTCAAAATAGTGAAGCTGGGAAGAAACAACACTTTTTCTTTAGAAAATCTACAGGGTGATTTGTTGGATGCACCCGTGAATGGCCAATTCCTCAAGCCGTATTTCCAATTCTGACCCAGGCTGGAAATGCCTGATTGTGTATATTGTATATAAGTTGTTTTGGCTTTTATTTTTATAAGGAAGAAGAATGTTGATAATTACCTGAGGCGGAAGCGCAGGGGAATTGAAGAATGGAGTGAAATATTCAGTGGTCTGCGTGTTCTCGACATGCCCGAGGACGACCATGCCGTCCCCAGATGGAGCCGATGTTGTACATATTTACCCCTGCCTGCAAACTTTGGCCTGCTGCCTCATTCAAATCTATTTTAAACCTCATGCTCCTGTTTGATATTACTATCTCTGCCCGAAAATCTGCTTTATAATGGTCAGAAACCCAAATTTAAATGTATCGGGCCGAGCCCCTAAGAGTTTGAATCCCTCCCGCTTTGGCTTCCATATGACCCGAGCCTGAAAACCATAAGCCAAAATGAAAAGGGGCCTATTGTTTTAAATGATCGGGCGCAATGGTGGCCGTCCGATTGAAGTCCAAATCAACGGAGCGGTGATCATTTCGTGTAGAGGGCCCTGCGCGCGCAGGAAACCGACGGTAAAGCCCCGCACCGCTTACCCCAGGCTGGCGGTATTATCCATCGGGCCAGCGATTCCACTAGACAGGCACCACGTGTCCTTGGTATGGGCCCTAAAACCACTTTCCCCGCGTGTTAAAGCCAATACAATCGCCAGGCAGCGAAATTCGTTTGAGCCGTTGGATCTGCTGATCCCGATCTGACGGCGGTTTTTCTCTGGAGTTGCTCGCCCGCTATTTCGTCTCCGCCGTGTCTTATGGCCCACCATCGTGTCTCTCTCGTCCATTTCAAACCGATGATCTATGTTTGTAATCCGACGGTCCAGAGTTCAGTCCCCTCACCTGTTGACTCCGCCACGTCGCCCTTCCACCTGTTCCCTCCGTACATCCACGTGTCTGCTCTCGCGCGTCTACCATATCCCCCCCCCCCGTCATATATATATATATATAATATGTGAGTGTGTTTTCATTCATATCCTCCATTCTATTTATTCTTTAAGACCAAACAGTTTTACGTGTAAACTTCGCGATCTCTCTGTACAATCAAAATCTTCAATGTTTCTCTTCCGCCACCCTGTGTATTTCTCCTGGTCGACCACGTATCCATCGTCCCCGCCTCCATTTGTGTTAGTTTTCTCTAATATTTTGTGGGTTTTTTGCAGGATTCAAAGTAATAGAAAGGGCGTTTTAATTCATGGTTTCCGTAGCAGAAGTTAAGAGCATTTCAAAGGATGATTTATTGCTGGAAAAGTTTAAAGAGGAAGCCGAGGGTAGGTATAAGAAATGACCGCCATTAAAGAAGACAAAGATATGAATTCACATAACCCTCTAGAGAAATTCGCCCTGCATTAAAGATCCAGGATTCGAATCCAAAATCGAGGGCTGAGAGTACAGTAGAGAATTGCAGACTATCTCAGGTCTCTTATGGCAGCAGATTTTCCCTCAGCTAAAGGCAGCACACTGTATATATTTTATTATTTGTGTCATGTATATAAGGAGATTCTCATCTCCCAGCATTTATTTCTATAGACAGTTGGTAAAGTACAGTCATTTATAGTTAGTCATTCATAGAGTGGGCGCGAATGTTTTCCGCCATTTTATTCAAATTGAGTCATTAATTGTGCTTCATCTACCTCCTCCTCTAGAATTCTCCATCTCATCTATAAAGGCCCAAAAAGAAGACATTGTAAGGGTTCCAGATCTCTATCAGCAAACTGTGCAGCGAAAAGGCTTTTGTATACATTTTGTAATATTTCTGTATGAAGGTTCAGAGCCCGTAGGGTCTCAGTGAGGAGGGGTTATAACTGTAATGAGGATTCTGGTCTCTAGTATCTCACAGTATGTAATTTCTCTTATGTGTTAATACAATATCTCCTTTCATGCTATTTATCTTCTTGTATCATGTTCTAGAATGCGAGTGGCTCACTAGTTTGCAGTAAGGATTCATCTTTGTTGGTGCCCTTTCTGGAATTAGTCAAGCGCTTTAAATAGGCCTAGTCGTGATATACTATTCCATGATCATCTCTTCCATATTCTCTGCTATATTAGTTGCATGAGGAGGGTGCTTTTAAAACGCCATTGTCATATAAGGATTCATAAATTGGTGTCTCTTTATATGGTTCTCGTTGTGTATCCGGGTACTGGAATCTCATGTCACCAACATTCTTTATGTCTGTCACCGCACCTTATCTCCCCGTACATATTTGGCTTCGTGATATATTATCTGAATTGCCTCTTGCTATATAGTTACGTCCTCTAACCCGTTCGATGCCTTTATATTGAGCTTTACATGATGTCCCTACACCGGTTTTATTCACTCACTTTCCGAGAGATCAACCCATTCAAAAGAAATTTCCTTGTTCAAACAAGAGATAGTAAGTGAGTTCTTGGACTGACAACCCAAACTATAAAGGGCTCCTTGCTATATTAAGATGTCCTAGGCACTAGTCTATGGCAACTCTAGACTGTCTCTAGGAGGGTGACAAAATCATCCACAACACTATATATATGAGTCCATGGGGTCACAATATAATCCTATCCGACCTAACAATAATAATGTAAGGGCATAATAATAACAATATGGGGGTTACAAGGGTACAACAATAACAATAAGGGGGCTACACTAGCAACAATAAGGGACTACAATAGTAATATAGGGACCTAAAATGCCCCTCTCCCTCAAAAAAGTGTTGTCCTTAATTCTTGAGTAGCTTTGGATGCTTCTGTATAAAATTCTCAACCTACCATGTAGAATCTTTAGTGGGTAAGTTCTTCCACTTGATGAGATACTCTGAAATTGATCGATTTTGTAGCTGTCGAGTTCTTGTTTCCGTGATTGCTTCAGGTTCCAATATGATTTTTCCTTCCTCATCAAGTTCTAGCAATATTTTTTGAACTAGAATTTCGTCACCTATAACCTTCCTTAAGCAAGAAACATGGAAAACTAGATACACTCCAGAAGAAGCAGGAAGCTCCAATTTGTATGCCATAGTACCAATATTTTTCAACACCTTGTAAGGACCATAGTACTTTGGCGATAATTTATTATCATTATTAGCTTGCTTGAGGGACATTTGTTTGTATGGTTGTAGCCGTAAAAATACCTAGTCTCCTACATCAAAAATTCTCTCGATGCGATGTTGATCTACCTATTGTTTCATTCGATTTTGTGCCAAATTTAGGCTATCCTTCAAGAGTTGGAGAACTTGTTGTTGATGCTCGATCTGATATTCCACTGTTTGAACCTTAGAATTTTCTCTTAAAGATGATGTGATGGACGGTGGTTGATATCCATAAAGTGCCATTAATGGGGTCATTTTTGTTGCAGTATGGAAGGAAGTGTTATACCACCATTCAGCCAGAGGTAACCACTTGACCATTGTGTTTTTTTAACATATAAAAAAAATGAAGATGTCCTTCCAAACATTTGTTCACTATCTTAGTTTGCCCATCGAATTGAGGATGATAAGATGAGCTATGAGTTATTTGAGTACCCAAACAAGAAAATAATTCCCTCCAAAAAATTCCAGTAAAAATGGGATCTCAGTCGCTTACAATAATGTCTGGGTTTCTATGTAGCTTTTGAATTGTTTCCATAAATGAAGTAGCAATTGTACTTGATTTAAATGGATGAGTTAATGAAAAAAAGTGTGCATACTTGGTAAGTCTATCAAATACCACCATGATGACACTTTTTCCTTCGGACATAGGTAAACCTGTGATAAAATCCTTTGAAATCTCCTACCAATGTTGACTTGGAATGGATAAAGGTTGTAGAAGACCCGGGGTCTTAATTGTCTCAATTTTTTTTTGCTGGAAAACCAAACATTTCGCCAAAAAAAATTGAATATCAAATTTAAGGCCATAAAAAAAAAAATATTTCTTCACCTTGTGGTAAGTTTTTAAAAATCCTGACTGTCCTCCTAAGGGAGAACTATGCAAATCCAAAATAAAATTTGTTTTAGTTGGGAATTATTACAAAGATATAAGTGATATTTGTACCATAAGGAATAATTTTTCCAACTAAATGTATCATATGTACTAGGATCTTGCTGCAAGTTTTGAATGAGTGTCCACACTTCTTCGTCCTTCTTCCATTCATCCCTTGCTTCGACTATCCAATCTGGTTGGATAATAGAAATGGAACAAATCAATGATTCCACCTCTTCATCCTTTCTTAAGAGTGCATCTGAAACAACATTTAGCTTCCCTTTTTTGTAGATGATTTCAAAGTCCTAACCCGACATCTTTGTGACCCATTTTTGCTGCTCTTCTAAAGATAGTCTTTGTTCCAAAAAGCATTTAAGACTGTCATGATCAGGTTTTACCTTGAAGTGTCTTCCAATTAGGTAAGGTCACCATTTATTTAGTGCATGTAGTATTGCCAAGATTTCCTTCTCATAAATAGCTTTTTGTAAATAATTTCCTTTGATTGGATGACTTTCAAAAGTAATGGGTCTTCCTTCTTACATTAAAACAACACCAATTCCATTTCCTAAGTTATCACATTCCACAATAAAGGTTTTTGTGAATTCTAGCGTAGCTAAGACCAGTGCTAGGCACATTTCCTCTTTAATATGTTCAAAGGCCTTAGTTGCTTTAGGAGTACATGAAAATGCATATTTCTTCAATAATGTTGTTAGAGGTGCTGCTATTCTCCCATAATTCTTAACAAACTTGTGATAATACCCTGTTAACCCGAGAAATCCTCTCAACTACTTTATGTTTATGGGGACTTTCCATTCCTTAATGGCTCTAGTTTTGTTAGGGTCTACCTTAACACCCTTGTGAGATACAATATGACCCAGATATTCCACCTCTTGTACTCCAAAGAAACATTTGGAGGTTTTTTCATATAATTGTTTCTCCTCCAATAGTTTGAGAACCCTGTCAACATGTTGAGCATGATCCTTCCAAGACCTGTTGTAGATTACTATATCATCAAAAAATACTAATACAAATTTTCTAAGGAAGGGTTTGAAACTGGAATTCATCAACCCTTTAAATGTATAATGTGCATTGGTAAGGTCAAAAGGCATGACCAAAAACTCATAATGACCGTCGTGAGTTCAAAATGTTGTTTTCGGAATATCTTCAGTCTTCATTCTAATTTGAGGATATCCTGAACGAAGATCCAACTTGTTGGGAAAAATACTGAGAGGGGGGGTGAATCAGTATTTAGGGCATACTCAATTTTTTTTCTTTTCCATTCACTAAAACCCATACGCTGCTTTGCTGAATCCAACTAGCGTATACACGCGGATATCCTTCATAAAACTCACGTATACACAGAGATCTAATTATGCCATTGATTCTTTACTTAGATCTATGCAACATTCATTCTTCTGATAATTAGATAATAGTAAGCATGTGCAGTAATAACAGAATAAACCATCACACATAAGCATCATACAAGAACACCAGGATTTTAGGTGGAAACCCAAGTCGGGAGAAAACCGCTACTGCCGTTGTCTCAGCCTTCAATATTTTATTATAAAGAAAACATCTTACAATGATGTACTGGTGCAGACTCATACCAGTACACAGGCACCCACCTGCGCTCATTTACCAACCTCTCCTGGAAGGGAGCTACAACCCCTGCTCTCGTTTACCAGCCTCTCCTGGAAGGGAGCTACGACCCCCTGCTCTCGTTTACCAGCCTCTCCTGGAAGGGAGCTACGACCCCCTGATCTCGTTTACCAGCCTCACCTGGAAGGGAGCTTCAACCCCCTGACTGAAGGCTACAACCCTCAGCACCACCATGGACCACGTTTCATCAATTTTCACACTGGATCCAAAAAATTTCTTTAGAGCACAACTTTCAGGCCACTTTCATCATATTTTCAGACTAGACCCACTCCACACATTTAAGCTCAATCATACATCAAACTGATACTTATAACTCATTGACAGATAGCAGAAAACCAATAGAATAGATCAGACATCTCACACCACACACTTCAACAAACCCTAGTTTTCATATGCACTTTCCTTTCACTGATACCGCATATATACGTGCTTCCATTCACATAAACCCGCGTATACATCTGCACATATTCCAGAACTGATTTCACAACCCATACACGATTTCGCTTTATCAAACCCGCGTATATACGCGCTTCCACTGTTCCAAACTTGCGTATAGATCTTCAGACATTATAGGGCAGCATACTTCTTCAGATCAGATATTCAGTTTAGATTTAACCCTTCACTTCAGACAGATTTTCACCTCATGTTAGATCTAAGCATTCCATAAACAGATCTAGAAAATACAAATACATTTCAGATCTAGATTCCCTTCTTCATCATTTTCTTCATAGGTGCATCACAGATTCAGATCTATCATCATCTGAACTCTATACAAGAGGAAATTTTCAAGAGTGAGCATTCAATTCAACCCAATCATCCACACACTTTGCACAATGAATTTCTTCTCCTTATATAGGTTTAGCCTTTTTCAATACCATGAGCCAAAACCACACCACTTCCGATGGTATTCCTGGATGGGATCAAATAGATAATCAAGCACTCAATACAATGGGTCAATACCATGGTAACACCCTGTGGTAATCTAAATTTGGAGCGCAAAAGGGCATATGCGACTTGGCACGTACTTTTCCGCGTGCATACACTACTTCTGCTTGACAAAACCGCGTATGCTTTGTAACACACACTTTTCATCATTGTTCTAGTACATACTGGAATTCCTTTCACCATTACATCTGAGGTGCTCTGTAGATACATCAGATTTACATCAATAACAAGTTCATCAAGTCAAGAACAACTTCATCAAGTAGGTTGCCATCATCTTCATCAAGTGGGTTGCCATCAAGGACAACACATTGCATCATATTGCCAACAATCTCCCCCTTTGGACTTGATGGCAACCACGATGGTGTTGGATCACCACAACAGATAGAGACATTGATTGTAACCATCATACAATAACCATGTTACTCTCCCCTTATTCAAACACCATGATACTCTCCCCCTTTGACATCAAGGGCAAAGGGCGGATCAAAACAAAACAAGGTTTTTCTTCTCTTATAGAAAGAAGATTTATGTAGATCTGATGTGCACTGAAGTTATCATGCACCCCTTGAGTTCATGCTAAATGTTCAAACATAATTTTTCAATGAAGTACATGACTCTATGACCTTTCCTATCACCAAGGACTCATACTTACATCAATGATCCAACCAAGTGGATTTACATAAGAGACTCAAGTACCTAACCAAGTGGGTTAACACATTTTGACTCAACTACCCAACCAAGTGGGTTTACAAAATGAACAAGTCATTACATGACTGAATATTACAATTTTACATCATAGATCTCATCATGAACTTTTCATCAAATTACAAATATGACCTTTTATGACCACGGCCAAGAAAACCTCAAAAGAGATCATGTTTCAGAACCATCATAATTCCAACAATGCATTATACTCAGCAAGTCTAATGCTCCCCCTGAAAAATGTACATTCAAGCATCTTTTCCATATGACCAAGGCTCCTCCTTAGCTTGTGCAACCTGAAGCTCTTTCAACAGCATGTTATCAGCAAAAATTTCTACATGATCTGTCCTTGTCTCTGAATCATAAGACTTCCATCTCATCCATGTGTGAAAGCAACGGAAACTCTTCAACAAAAAGCAAACAGGGCTCATCCACAATCATAAGAAACCATGTAACATGTCATCATCATTTAGAATTGAGAAATAAACAGATACAGTGCCAATAATACAATCATTAACAGTCAAATTGATGCTCCCCCTGAACCTTTACTCCTGATCTTCAGCTGTCATACAAATTATTTATCATAAGTGCATACGCGACTGTCTCCACTGTAACTCGCGTGTATACGCGGATTTAGTTCACAGAACCCGCATATGGAAAGTGAAACATAGAAAATTTCACATTCCTTCATCTCCCCCTAAGTTTGTACCACCTGTACCTGTCTTCTGCATATCAGATGTTCTGTCAGAAATAATTATAACTAGAACAACCAAAAAAATCATGAGAATCACCATACATCGCTCCCCCTGTGACAATACATTACTAATCTCTATAATGTATCTCACATCACTCCTGCAGTCATTAAGAGAAGTAAGCTTTAGAAGCGGATGACTGCAGTAGGGTCAATATTCCCTACGTTTCTGACCGGTCCTCCTTCTTTATCCAACTTTGCTTCGAATTTCCTTTTGTGTGCTGGAAACTATCCCATTTTTCAGATCTATTCATCCTGCATTCTTTTTCTACATGACCATATTTATTACAAGCATAACATCTTGAATGACCAGAAAAGTAAGCATAAGGACCATAATGAGTTTTCCTATTCTTTCTTCTATTACAATCAACTGCTTTATGGCCATACTTGTTGCATGAAAACCAGTATCCCTTGAAGAACCCAGAGTACCTTTCTGTGTAGAATCTGTTTGTTTGTGACTGAAACAATCTGCTTCTGCAATTGGCTGCAACATGCCCATAATTATGACATTTAAAGCATTCAACATTATTGAATGATTTCCTTTGAGTGTTCATGATTGTCGGTTGACTTCTTGTTTCTTTCAACTCTTCAGGTTTTGCATTGACATCCTTTGAATCTTTAGCACTTCCTTGTGAACTAGATTCTCCTTTAACGGTTTCATGAAAACCAAGACCAAGTTTAATAGCAGGAGATCTTTGATTACTGAGAATATTTTCCAGAATCTTAGTACTATATTGAAACCTCAAGAGTTTATCCTTTTCTTCTAATTTACCTTTGAGAATGTTTACCTCGACCTCCAATTTTTGGCATTGCTTCTTCATGCTTTCTTCGACCCTTCTTCCTTCTTCTATTTGATCATTTAGTTTTAAAATCAATCCATTTTCTTGTTCTTCAAAAATTTGTAGAAGTTCTTCTTTCTTCTTATTTGATTTTTCCAGATCTGTTTTGAGCGAGATGATTTCTGCTTCACGTCCTTCCTTTTCAAATGATTGTAGAAGTTCTTCATTCTTCTTATTTGATGCTTCAAGGTTTGCTTTCAGAGAGATGATTTCTGCTTCAAGTCCTTCACTATGATTGGTTACTTTGTCCTGCAGTCTTTGATACATTTCTATTTTTCCCTTCATTGTTTCTATCTGTTCATTCAATCTAGAGATCACATCCTTGAGGATAGATTCCCTCCTTTTAAATTGATCCCAAAAATTACTTTCATCATTGATCTTGAGATTTGCTTCTAGACTTATACTGTTACTTTCACTATCTTCATCATTGCATGCACAAGTGAGTGGATTACAAGAACAACACTCAATACCTGTATCCTCTTCTTCATTTTATGCTACACATGTTTTTTGAGATATCTTCTTTCCTTGAGTAGCCTTCTTCTTTTGCTTCTTTGCCATGAGCACTAGTAGATCTTGGTCAGAATCTTCTTCATCTTCACTTGACATTTCATCATTATCTTCATTTGCATAATAACTCTTTCCCTTTTCAAATTGTTTCCCTTTATCATGATTTTCTTTATAAGGAAATTTAGCAGCATAATGACCCACTCTTCCACAATCAAAACATTTGAAGGGAAGCTTACCTTTGAATCTTCCAGTACCTGGTTGGAGTCTTCTCACAAAGTTTGCTTCTTCTTCTTCTGATATATAGCTTGATTCCTTGAAAACTTCCTTTTCCTTTCCTTTTGCACACGCCTTAAAGGGAGCTTCTTTGATTTGAGAGGGACCTCCTTGTCTCATTTCATAAGCAGTCAGAATACCATGTAGTTGAACAATAGTAAGAGGTTTCAAATCTTGCCTTTCTTCAATAGCTGATACTTTTGACTCAAATTTTGAAGTTAAAGATCTTAAGACTTTTTCCACCAGAGTAGTATCGGTTATGGTTTCACCCAAACTTCTCATACGATTTACAATATTATCTAAACGTAAAAAGAAACTGGCAATACTCTCATCACTATGCATCCTTAAATTTTCATATTCAATTATGAGAGTTTGGAGTTTTGCACTTTTTACCTTTGTATCTCCTTCATAGCTCAGAATGATTTTGTCCCATATTTCTTTTGCTGAATTTAGCTGCATCACTTTAGCAAATTCTGGTTCAGAAATGATTTCTAATAAGACATTGATGGCTTTGGCATTGATTTCATATTTCTTCCTTTCTGTTGCATCAGTAGGAATACTTGACGGATACTAATAACCTTCTTCCACGATTGCCCATACTTCTGCACCAAGACTTTGCAGATACGATTTTGTTCGTATCTTCCAGAATAACAGATTATCTCCATTGAATAGAGGTGGCCTTATAGACATTATTCCTTCATGACTTCCCATTACGAAGGATCTCCTTCAAGCGATCAAGCTTCTACAGAAGGACCTGCTCTGATACCAATTGTTGGGAAAAATACTAAGAGGGGGGGTGAATCAGTATTTAGGGCATACTCAAAACTTTTTCTTTTCCATTCACTAAAACCCATACGCTACTTTTCTGAAGCCAACTAGTGTATACACGCGGATATCCTTCATAAAAATCGCGTATACACAGAGATCTAATTATGCCATTGATTCTTTACTTAGATCTATGCAACATTCATTCTTCTGATAATTAGATAACAGTAAGCATGTGCAGTAATAACAGAATAAACCATTACACATAAGCATCACACAAGAACACCAGGATTTTAGGTGGAAACCCAAGTCGGGAGAAAACCACCACTGCCGTTGTCTCAGCCTTCAATATTTTATTATAAAGAAAACATCTTACAACGATGTGCTGGTGCAGACTCATACTAGTACACAGGCACCCACCTGTGCTCATTTACCAGCCTCTCCTGGAAGGGAGCTACAACCCCTGCTCTCGTTTACCAGCCTCTCCTGGAAGGGAGCTACGACCCCCTGCTCTCATTTACCAGCCTCTCCTGGAAGGGAGCTACGACCCCCTGCTCTCATTTACCAGCCTCTCCTAGAAGGGAGCTACAACCCCCTGACTGAAGGCTACAACCCTCAGCACCACCATGGACCATGTTTCATCAATTTTCACATTGGATCCAAAAAAATTCTTTAGAGCACAACTTGCAGGCCAATTTTCATCATATTTTCAGCCTGGACCCACTCCACACATTTAAGCTCAATCATACATCAAACTGATACTTATAACTCATTGATAGATAGCAGCAAACCAACAGAATAGATCAGAAATCTCACACCACACACTTCAGCAAACCCTAGTTTTCATACACGCTTTCCTTTCACTGATACCGCGTATATACGCGCTTCCATTCACATAAACCCGCGTATACATATGCACATATTCCAAAACTGATTTCACAACCCATACGCGCTTTCTCTTTATCAAACCCGCGTATATACGCGCTTCCACTATTCCAAACTTGCGTATAGATATTCAGACATTATAGGGCAGCATACTTCTTTAGATCAGATATTCAGTTCAGATTTAACCCTTCACTTCAGACATATTTTCGCCTCATGTTAGATCTAATCATTCCATAAACAGATCTAGAAAATACAAATACATTTCAGATCTAGATTCCCTTCTTCATCATTTTCTTCATAGGTGCATCACAGATTCAGATCTATCATCAAACTTTAACCCTTTCCATACAGATATATTTCAGAGTGAAGTATTCATTCAAACCCAGACTTATCCACACACTTTGCACAATGAATTTCTTCTCCTTATATAGGTTTATCCTTTTTCAATACCATGAGCCAAAACCACACCACTTCCGATGGTATTCCTGGATGGGATCAAATAGATAATAAAGCGCTCAATACAATGGGTCAATACCATGGTAACGCCCCATGGTATTCTAAATTTGGAGCGCAAAAGGGCATACGCGACTTGGCACGTAATTTTCCGCGTGCATATGCTACTTCTGCTTGACAAAACTGCGTATGCTTTGTAACACACACTTTTCATCATTGTTTTGGTACATACTGGAATTCCTTTCACCATTACATCTGAGGTGCTCTGTAGATACATCAGATTTACATCAATAACAAGTTCATCAAGTCAAGAACAACTTCATCAAGTAGGTTGCCATCATCTTCATCAAGTGAGTTGCCATCAAGGACAACACATTGCATCATATTGCCAACACAACTTAGTAAAATAAATTACTCCATGTAATTCATCCTGTTGACACCTAATCCTATGGATGGGTGTGCACATTTATTTTTGTATATTATTTGTTATTAGGAAATAAGGAAGGCCAAGAGTCATTGGGAGCTGAATCCCAATAGCCTCACCTCCCATCTATATAAGCATGTACATTCTTCAGCTAATATACATTGCAGTTTTGAAAAGTTACCTCCTGGTTTGACATGGTATCAGAGCCAGTTCCACATTTGGCATTTCTGCCCTGTGGTGTAACTCCCTACCCTTTGCTCAGTTAATATTTTTTAATGTTTTTGCTGCTCATTAACTGCTAGACTGTTATTCTGCATTTTTTTTTCCCTAAATAGCACTGACATTTGCAGCTCCAGCTCCTGCAGACTGCAGGCTCTGTCAATCTGCAAATTGCAGGCTCTGCCAGTCCAGCAGTCCTGCAACTGTCTTCTGCAGATTCAAATTCAAATTTTTTTGTAACAGCCCTTTTGGGCCTCACTCATTCTCCCTACGCCCTCTCCCCTCACTCCTCTCCCTGCTTGCATTCCCATTCCCCTCCCTCACTCCCTCACTGCATATGCTCTCTCTTCCTCACCTTGGCTGCTCGGCCTTCCAGCATCTGCACATAAAAAAAACATACTACCCATTTCTCATTTCTCATGCCATTCCTCGCTGCTCGGCCCTGTTTAATACGCCTCCTTTCGGACCCTCTCACTACAACCGTTCACCATTCATCCCATTGCAGCGCTCTCCCCAAGACCACGCTCATTCCAGCGCCTCACCACTGCTACCCGCTCCCTCCTGCGCACGGTGACTCCTCATTTCCTGCTCGGCCTATCTCACGGCCTCACATATACACAGCAATTACCTATCGTTCCAACCTTCCCACCCTTCCAGCGCTTGCGCTATCCCTCCCACCGTGTAATACTGTCCCATATATTGCTTATACAGTTCATTGCTGGTATTATAACGCTGTCACAACAGTTATAACGCTGTCACAACAGTTGCGCCCCTCCCATTACGCCCCTCCGTTGACTGCTCAAACGACATCAAACGCAATTTTAATATTTCCATACCACTGTGTATTACATTACCGCCTTCATATATTGTCTGCGTTGTTTTATATACTACTGTATTACATTACCGCCTTCATATATTGTCTGCGTTGTTTTATATACCACTGTATTACATTATCGCCTTCATATATTGTCTGCGTTGTTTTATATACCACTGTGTTATATACCGCCTTCATATATTGTCCACGTTGTTTTATATACCGCCCTCCATATATATATGCTATGTCCTTGGTATATTTATAGTCAGTTGTTGGTAATGCGCCCTCCAGCATTATATGAAAGTATATGAGCGTTGTGGTATCACCTTTATATATACATCGCCCTCTATTACATCGACCTCCCACCACATTCTTCCCATTCATAATCCCATTTTTTTCACATACATTTTTTCCCCAAGTAAAAAAAAATACATTTTTTTTTATGCAGAATCAGTCTATAGCATAGAGTGTTTTTTTAAAATTCAGTCTCCAGCAAAGTTTTCTGAGCAGATATAGTTTCCAGAAAGAGTTTTTAAACTCAGAAAATTTTTTCCAGCAAGAGTTTTTGCCCCTGTATTTGAAATATTTCAAGAGTTTGAAGTTTTATAGCAGAATTTGTTTCCTCTTCAGAAGATTTTTTCCAGCAGTCTAATGCATTCTCTCATCTCTATTGTTGGGATAGTTCTCTCTGGGAAAGAGAACTATCTTGAATGGTCTCGGAAGATTAAACACACACTCATTTTTAATGAGCTGTGGAGAGGAATCTGTGAAGGACAAGCAGAAAATCCACCAGAGAAGCCCACTTCAGACAAAGAGCTTGCCATCTGGGAAAACAAGAACTGCAAGGCCTATGCCTTGATTGCAGCTTCAGTAAGTGAAGAGGTGAGTCGTCATATTTCATCATTCTCAAATGCCTATGAAGCCTTGAAGAAACTAAAAGAACTCTATGACTCACACTCAGAATTAGAAAATGTTCAATTGATGGTTAAGTTGTTCAGTCTTGAAATGAAGAATGATGATCCCCTTGCTTTAGCTTCAGAAATAAGATCTATAATGCATGACATTCAAAACACTGGTGTAAAAATGGACATACCTCTCATAGCATATGTTAATGCATTATATCCGACTTACTCACATTATCTTGAGTCTTTGCAAGCAAGTGGAAACCTTGAACAAATCACCTTTGATAAACTTGAGCAGAAGTTTGCAGAAAGAGAGAAAGATTTTGGGAAGATGACAGTCCCTTCATCTTCCAAAGAGGCTGCATATTTGGCACATAGAGAAAAGAATCATGCTCCAGATTCATTCAGAGGAAGAGGTGGCAGAAGAGGAAGAGGAAGAAGGAACTTCACAGAAAGGGGGGGCAGACAAGCCGACAAATCCCATCTTCATTGCACACGCTGCAATAGAGATGGACATGATGCACCCAAATGCAGAACACCATGGAACAAAATTGAGCAGCACAGAAATCAAGACAAAGATAAAACCAATGACAAAGACAAAGGTAAAGCACCTGAATCCGCTCACTATGTTCTAGCACATTGTAACAATGGAGTAACTGAAAACCTCTTTGATGTTTCATTTACTTCATGGAGAGATGATTGGCTGCTAGATTCAGGAGCAACATGTCACATGACATTTAGAAAATATTTTTTTGAAGATTTCACTGACAAAGTTGATGGAACAGTATATTTCGCAGATAAATCCAAACTCAAGCCATCAGGGCTTGGCACAGTCAGGCTTAAACTACCTGGTCTTCCTGATCATATCCTACATGAGGTTCTATACCTCCCGGAGTTGAAGAGAAACTTGCTGTCCCTGATCGAAATCCGGCAGCAAGGACACTCAATTCACTTGTTTGATGGCAAGGCAGAGGTCAGAACAGCATCAGATCACTCACTTGTCATGGAGGGAATAGAAGAAGGGAGACTCTTGAAGCTGAAAGGTTCATCTGCTCATGCTCAAAACTTTGCATTCAGTTCATATCATGATGAAGGTACATTTCCATCAAGTCTTTTATGGCATGCTAGATTTGGACACTTAAATTATGACAGCCTTCGTTTGTTGAAGAAAAATGGTGTTGATGGACCGCCTACAATTCCTAGAAAACCTAAGGAATGTGATGCATGTATTCTAGGAAAGCATAGCAAACAGCCATTTCATGATTCACACTCAAGAGCACATAGGAAACTTGAACTTGTTCATTCAGATTTATGTGGCCCTTTGCCTATTGCTTCTGCAAATGGAAACAAATACATGATGACATTTATTGATGACTACACCAGAATGTGTTGGATTTACTTACTGAAGAATAAGTCTGATGTTTTTCAAACTTTCAAGAATTTTCATGCATGGATTGAAAATGATGCACAAACACATATTGGCTCTCTACGTACCGATAATGGAAAAGAATACACTTCAAACGAATTTGAAAATTATCTTCGTCAAAATGGAATCAAACATCAAACCACTGTGCCATATAATCCACAACAGAACGGTGTAGCTGAAAGAATGAACAGAACCATTTTAAATATGGTCCGCTCCATGCTATTTTTCAAGAATGTAAAATTGATGTTTTGGGCTGATGCAGTTCTATGTGCTGTTTACATAAAGAATAGGTGTCCTTCAAGTTCAATTAGAAACAAAACTCCTTTTGAAATGTGGCATGGCCACATTCCTTCGGTAAAGCATTTCAGGGTCTTTGGGTCCACCTGTTATGCCTTGATATCCAAGGGTCAAAGGAACAAACTTGGTGCTAGAAGCAGAAAATGTATCTTCCTGGGGTACTCCAATACCTCCAAAGGATATCGTCTCTATGATGAAGCAAATAAGAAGTTTGTGATAGCAAGAGATGTCATATTTCTTGAATCATCCAAGAGTGACAAGGTTGTTGAGCGGCAACTTGATCGCCTGGATAGATTCACACATGAAAAGTCTTTCAAAGAATTTGATAATGTGATTCCACACCTTGAAGGGGGGATTCCGATATTGAATCAAACTGTGGAATCATTTCCTGAACCACACTCTCCCCCACATGAAGAAACAACCACGGATGACACATTGGATGATGTGATTGACAGACTTGGGAGATTGAATCTTGAATCAATCCCAACTCAGTCAAGTGACCAGCCAGGGCCATCTCAGAAAGGTCCCCCCAAATGGCTGACAAAGACACTGGAGGATGTTCATCCCGATGAGGTTGGAAAAACAGGAACAAGAAGTTCCACTCAAGAAATCGAAGGTGATGTAGATAATTCTGATTCCCCTGTTGATATGGATATTGCTTATAACTGTGAATTGAGTTTGTCTACAGATCATGAACCAACTTCCTTCAAAGAAGCCGCTTCTCATGATGAATGGAAAGAAGCGATGCAGAACGAGTATGATGCCTTGATAAAGAATGGCACTTGGAAGCTGGTTGATCCGCCTTTGGGAACGAAACCAATTGGCTGTAAGTGGGTCTACAAGAACAAGTACAAAACAGACGGCTCACTTGACAAGCACAAGGCCAGGCTTGTGGCAAAAGGATTCGCACAGAAGGAAGGAATTGATTATGAAGAAACGTTTGCTCCCACAGCAAAATGGACCACCATCCGGACTCTCTTTGCCTTAGCAGCTCAGAGTGGATGGAAATTTCATCAGATGGATGTAAAAACAACGTTCTTGAATGGAGATCTGAAGGAGAAAGTTTATATGTCCCAGCCAGAAGGATTTGTGATAAAGGGTCAAGAACACAAAGTTTGCAAAATTGTGAAATCCTTGTATGGCCTCAAGCAAGCACCACGAGCCTGGTATGAGAAGTTGACCGAGCATCTTCTGAAACTTGATTTCAAACACTTTGATCTTGATGATGCAACTTTGTTTGTTAAGAAAGTTGGAAAAACAGTTGTATATCTTGTGGTATATGTAGATGATCTCTTGATAACAGGAAACAATGAGAGCTATATTGCATCCATGAAGAAAGAGTTGAAGAAAGGTTTTGAAATGACTGATTTGGGTCATGTTCATTACTATTTGGGTATTGAAGTGATTCAACATCCTAAATTCATCTTTCTTTCTCAGAAGAAGTACATTGGAGATCTCTTGAACAAATTTGGCATGGATGATTGTAAACCCTTAGGCACTCCAATGGAACAAAACTTGAAGCTCACATCAATTGAAGGGAAGGAATTTGAGGATGCAACTAAGTATAGACAGCTTGTAGGAAGTCTTATCTATCTGACCACCACCAGACCTGACATCTCATTTGCTGTTGGAATCCTCTCAAGGTTCATGCAAAAACCTTGTGAAGGACATTGGTCTGCCGCAAAAAGAGTACTAAGGTACTTGAAGGGGACTCAAGACTTTGGACTCAAATATACACATGTAGGCGACTTCATCTTGACCGGATACTCTGATTCAGACTTTGATGGCGACAAAGAAACAGGGGTGTCTACTACAGGTTACACCATGAGTCTTGGATCAGGAGCTGTCTCATGGAGATCACGCAAACAGTCAGTTCCAGCAGATTCTACGACCGAGGCAGAATATGTGGCAGCAACTGAAGCAACAAAGGAAATTGTGTGGCTCCGGAAAATCCTGGAAGATTTGCAAATGAAACAGATGTATTCCACTCCACTCATGATCGACAACACTTCTGCAATAAAGTTGGCCAAGAACCCAAAGTTCCATGATCGAAAAAAGCACATCAATACAAAGTACCATCTCATTCGACATCATGTTCAGGCCAAGACCATCCATCTACATCATTGTTCCACAAATGAGCAAACTGCTGACATCTTCACCAAAGCACTTGGAAGAGAGAAGTTTGAAAAGTTCAGATCGATGCTTGGAATCACCAACATCCCTTCGGATTAAAGGGGGGAATGTTGACACCTAATCCTATGGATGGGTGTGCACATTTATTTTTGTATATTATTTGTTATTAGGAAATAAGGAAGGCCAAGAGTCATTGGGAGCTGAATCCCAATAGCCTCACCTCCCATCTATATAAGCATGTACATTCTTCAGCTAATATACATTGCAGTTTTGAGGAGTTACCTCCTGGTTTGATACATCCAATAATTCATAAATCACAGGAATGAGAAATTTATCTTTAATAGTGAGTTGATTGAGCTCCCTATAATCCAGACACATTCATCATGATCCATCCTTCTTGTGCACCAATACTATTGAGCAGAGAAAGAACTGTGAATCGGTTGAATTATACCAGCCTATAACATTTCTGCAATCATATGTTCAATTTCGCTCTTTTGGACATAAGGATATCTGTAAGGCCTGATGTTCGGAGGGAAACTTCTTGGAATCAAATGAATAGCATGATCATGATCACAAATAGGTGGGAGTCCTTTGGGAGTTTCAAAAACCTTGAAATTATTGTCCAAGACTTTTTGGAGATCTAGAGAAATAAATGATTTTGATGTTGGAACTTCTAGTGAGCATAATTGTGAAATTATGCCTTGTTGTTATTTCTTCAGAAGATTTGTCATGGCATTAGAGCTTATTATCTTTCCCGGCTTCCCTGCGATACCCCGTAATTCAACTTCCTTTCCTTTCGGAAAAAATTTCAAGAAAAGTTCTTGAAAATTAAAATCTACCGTCCTCAAAGATTGTAACCAACATCAACACCTCCCATTGGAATGGAAATCATTGGACCATTAAATACATATTCCCCCATGGTTAGATTGATATTATGGAATTTCTAGAGCAATTTATAGTTCCTCTATTTTCAATTATGGTGTTGGGTATATGAAGCAATTCAATTCCTTGGTTACCTTACAATGAATAAAATTATGGGTACTACCCGAGTTAGTCAACACTATTACCTTTTTCTTCTTGATATGTCCTTCTATATTGAGAGTTTGAGGAGTGGTAATTCCTGCCAATGCATTAAAGGGTATGGTCAGACTCATTTCTTCTTTCTCTAGGGTTGGTTCTTGGTGTATATCCTCTTATTTTGAAGTTTCTTGTTCATTTTCTTCCTCCTCCTCACAATCTATGTAAAATAATTTCTTCTCAACACACTTATGACATTTAGTGTATTTGATATCACAACTGTAGCAAAGCCCTTTTGCTCTTTTTTCTTCCAATTGTTGTGGTGTCAACCTTGTAAGTTGTGGAAGTCTAGGAGTAGTAGCACTTCCATCTTTTTAGATGTGAGTGGTAGGCTTCCTTGTTGCCATAATTTTACATTCAAATTTTCTTGGCAACCTGAATGCCTTCTCCAATGAATCAGGTTCCCAAAGGAAAACCTCATGTTATATGTTATCCTTTAAAGTCCCTATGAAGACATCAATCCTGTGTTCTTTTGGAATATCAGATACCCTTATATTCAATTTTTGGAAGTCCTCAATGTGCTCCATCACTGAACCCTTTTTTTGATATTTATCAATTGGCTAAAGAAGGTGTTTCTATTTGCAAGCTCATAATGTGCTATCTTTTCCTTTGTAAAAATTGACCAAGTGACAATTTTTTTACAGGAGAAAAGCCATTGATACCATACAATGTATTTTGTTTTAAATATAAAGTTGCAAGGCCTACCTTTTGTGTGTTTCACACATTATTGAGATCAAAATATTTCTCCATATGTAGTATCCATGTTACGTGATCCTTGCCATCAAGCTTCCTCATATCGATCTTTGGAATATGGTGGGTCTCCAATCCAACATTATAGTTTATGAAATCATGATTAACATTTATTTTGTTCTCATCATGAGTTTCCTATACTATCTTTTTTCTATTAGGAACCATTTCTTGTATAAACTTTGTCAAACCTTCCATGTCTGCTTTTAGATGATTCTTCATGCCTTCCATGTTGTCTTTCATTTTTTCTTCCATGTCTTACATGCCATCCTTCAAACCATCCATCTTAGCTTCCATGCCTTTCTTCAAACCATCCATATTAGCTTCCATGCCCTTATTCAAACCATCCATCTTATCTTCCACGCATTTCTTAAAAACTTCCATTTCATTTTTTGTTGCTCTTTATGAGAGTGAAATTTGGTGCACTTTCTCTTGTAATTTTGATATATCATGTTTCACTTCTTCCTATTCATGAGTCATATTAAATTATTATGAGGGCTTAATGGGTGTTGAATTCTTTTTAGAGGTAATTTTAAAATCCAATACTAATATCTTTACTTCAATATGCCCTTGGAATCACTTCAAACTAATTTTTCAAACAAGACTTATGAAATTTGAAAAAAAAATACACACATTTTTCTTTCTGTTGAGGAGCTCGATATTGAAATTGAATTATCTCTATGATTTTGGATCTTCAATATCTGAAATTCGGTCATGTAGTAGTCCTCTAAATCTTCTTTCGAATGCCACAGGTCTGACCTGATTTTGATTCTTCAAGGAAAAGCTATGCCCAATCTCCCACGATGACCTAATTATGGACTAGTTCAATAGAGCGAACTTGTATGTCGTTCCACATGTCATTGTTTCCTCCTTCGGCTCTAAAATTGATACAAAGGAAACCATAGTCCATTTAATTTTGGCCACTTATTATAGAATTCCAATCTGATGCTCAGAGAGAGAGTTATGACGATTTTCCCAAGGTCACCTCTTTTAGATGAAATTTGGGAGCCTGCAAAACCCCTAAATTCCATAGATCATATCTCTTAAAATATTTTGAAGCAAGATCTAAAGTTTTGTACATGTAGTTCCTCAGGATTTCTTTGAAATGGTTTTTTTTTAGTGTCTTAATCCT
The DNA here is from genome assembly GCA_034641835.2 of Pinus albicaulis. NCBI lineage: Eukaryota > Viridiplantae > Streptophyta > Pinopsida > Pinales > Pinaceae > Pinus > Pinus albicaulis. Next base: position 1,051,487,845 of record CM076581.1, read on the forward strand.
CATAGAAAAAATTTTATAGCGAAAATTCCACGATGACCTGTTTGTAGTAGCGAAACCCTATAATCCAAAGGTTTGACTACCAAATGTTATGAAACCAGCTCCAAAAATATAAGAAAAGAGAGATCAACGCCTTAGAAAATAGCCACTTTGAGGGGGAAACGTCCTTTACATTACATAAATGAACAATTCTTGGATGATACAAATGAAAAAAACTCCTTTCTATATATAGGATTCCATGGGGTCACAATATAATCCTAACCAACCTAACAATAATAATGTAAGGGAACAATAATAACAATATGGGGGTTACATGGGTAAAACAATAAACAATAAGGGTGCTACAATAACAATAAGGGAATACACTAGTAATATAGGGACCTAATAGGGGTTTTATGGGGCACAATAATAACAATATGGGAACTACAGGAGTACAACAGTAACAATAAGGGGGCTACACTAACAACAATAAGGGACTACACTAGTAATATAGGGACCTACCATAAATTCTCCCATTTGGTTTTCCACCTTAAAAATATTGTTACTCGTGATGTGATGCCTCTTATGTTGTTGATTAATTCTTGTAATGTTACTAATATGATGATGCATAGACATAAAAAATGACATAATTTTTATGGCCGACTACTAGATGGATGAATAATTACGAAATTTCCCTCACATTGATTCAAACCCCCCCACCCACCCATGCTCAGTGTGACCTTTGGTCCAACAAATGGAATTAGATCCAGTCATATTCAGAAATAGTTAACTAGGAAGATGGATCAAATTAATATAGAATTAGGTGCAATATCTGGTATGCTTTTGGAATTTTAACTAGAGGAGGTCAAAAGAAAGAATGAAATCCTAATAAAGCAACTTGAAATAGGCAAGAAGAAGCCTAGACAAATAGAAAAGTAGTTGGAGGAGAAAAATGACATGATTTCCCGTATCAAGAAAGAGGAAACTATAAAAGGGGATTCAACCAAGGAATTTCAAAAATAATTTCATCCCAAAACAAGAAGCAAGAGGCAAACATCCAGGTATCATAGATACATGTATAGTTATTTTTTTCTATGTCATTCATTTGTTCATAAGGAAATTATTTGCAATCATCTTCCATATCATTGTTGCAAAGAAAAGTTCCCATTTAAGATAGAGAAGGACGATAGTATTGTATTATATTTTTAGAAGCAAAAAGATAAGTGGTATGTCGATAGTGGTTGTTCAAGACACATGACATGGGATAAAATTAAGTTCATTAGCATAAAGTAGATAGATGATGGTAAAGTGAATTTTGGAAACAATGCATCCACCAAAACTAATGCAAAAGGCATGGTTGTCATTGATGATGGATTAAATAAAGAGCAAGATGTCTTGTACAAAGGACTGAAGCATAATTTCTTAAGTGTGAATCAAATATATGATCAGGGTTTTGATGTCATCTTCAACTCTAAAAGGTGTGAAATTTGAATGTCAAACATATGAAAATTGATAGCTAAATCCATTAGGACTAAAAATAATATATACATACTTGATGAATCAAGGACCAAGAAAATCCATGATAAATACACAAAAGGAGACAACATTGTCTCCCACCATATTGAAATAGAAAAAAAAGGAAGTAAGAGAGAGAGAGAGAGAAGAAAATTTGACCAATATTCTTAAAGAAGAAATTATCTCCTTGAAGTATCAATTTGAAGAGTTTGTTTCTTTAAGGGTGAGAATTGATAAAATCAACAAAAGCTTGAGAAGTTTGCAAACATTGGATAAAAGTGACAAAACATGCGTTGGATATATGAGTAATTAAGACTCACGAGATAAAATTGAAGAAAGGTTTGAAGACAAAATTGAAGGCCAATCTACAAAATTTCCTACTCTAGATTGTTGCACCAATTATGCCCCATTAAGAAGAAGAAAGAAAAGGAATGAAGAATCCTCCTTCAAGGCATAATGACTTCAGAATATCATCAAATGAATCTTTCGCTTCTAGGTATCAAAGTACATTTGTTAGTTCCCTATAATACTAGTGTATCCCCTTATTATTGTTAGTGTAGCCCCCTTATTGTTATTGTTGTACCCCTCTAGGCCCCATATTGTTATTATTGTGCCCCATAAAATCCACTATTTTTATTATTGTGCCCTTACATTATTATTGTTAGGTCGGTTAGGATTATATTTTGACCCCATGGAATCTTTTATATATAAAGGAGGTTTTTCTTTTGTATCATCCAAGAATTGTTCATTTATGTAATGTAAAGGAGGTTTCCCCCTCGAAGTGGCTGATTTATAATGCTTTGATCTATCTTTTCTTCTATTTTTGGAGCTAGTTTCATAACATTTGGTATCAGATCTTTGGATTCTAGGGTTTCACTACTTCAAATAGGTCATCATGGAATTTAGGCTATAAGTTTTTTTATACGAAGGTTCAAACGCTAAAAGAAAACCTATTTGTGAAGAAATCTTAAGGAAGTTCGTGTAAAAATTTTAGAACTTGGTTCGCAATATTTTAGGCATCATCAGTGGAAGTTAGGGTTTTTACAGGCTCCCGAATATCATCTCAAAGAGGTGACCTTGGGGAAATTTCCATAACTCTCTCTCTGAGCATCAGATTGGAATTCTGTAAAAAATGACTGAAATTACACGGACTGCATTTTTTTGTATCAATTTCATAGCCTAAGGAGGAAACAGTAACACGTGTCATGCCGTACAAATTCAGTCTACTGAACCAATCCATAATTAGGTCATTGTGGGAGATTAGGCATAAATTTTCCTTGAAGAATTCAAATCAGGTCAGACCTGTGGCATTGAAATGAAGACTCAGAGGGATATTACAGGACCAAATCTTAAATATTGAGGATCTGAAATTACAGAGATACATCAGTTTCAACATCAGTTTCAATATCGAGATCCTCAAAAGAAAGAAAAAATTGTGTATTTTTTTTTCAAATTGCATAAGTCTTATTTGAAAAATCAGTTTGAAGTGATTCCAACAGCACGTTGAAGAACAGATATTAGTATTGGGTTCTAAAATGCCCCTTAAAAATAGTTCCACACCTATTAAGCCCTCATAAATCTCTACTATGAACCATGAATAGGAAGAATCACAGTATGATATATCAAAATTATGGTACCAAGTGCAATAAATTTCGATCTTACAAAGAGAAATCACAGATGACATAGATGGTTTAAAAGAAGAAATGAAGGCTAAGTTGGATGGTTTGAAGGATCAAATGAAAGCTAATATGGATGATAAAGTAGTGAAATATGACATCGAGCATCAAAAACAAGTTCTCAAACTCTCAAAGGATAACCTAACCTTGGTGCATAATAAAATGAAAGAATACGCAGATCAACATTGTAGTGAAAGAAGTTATGAAGTAGTCACAGAAACAAGAACTCGACAACTACTAAATCGATCAATTTTAGAGTATCTCAGCAAGTGGAAAAACTTACCCGTTGAATATTCCACATGGGAGGATGAGAATTTTATATAGAAGCATCAAGAAATAATCAAGCGTTGAGGACACCACTTGTTTGAAGGAGAGGGGCATGTTAGGTCCCTATATTACTAGTGTAGTCCCTTATTATTGTTATTGTATCCCCCTTATTGTTATTGTTGTACCCCTGTAGTTCCCATATTGTTATTATTGTGCCCCATAAAACCCCACTATTGTTATTATTGTGCCCTTACATTATTATTGTTAGGTCGGCTAGGATTATATTGTGACCCCATGAACTCCTATATATAGAAAGGAGGTTTTTTCATTTGAATCATCCAATAATTTTTCATTTTTGTAATGTAAAGGAGGTTTCCCCTCGAAGTGGCTGATTTCTAAGGTGTTGATCTCTCTTTTCTTCTATTTTTGGAGCTGGTTTCATAACAATTTAACTACCAAATATTATTCTACTCAATTTTCAATTATCTTACATCAGTTTGTAGGCCCCAACCCATGGGAGCCAAGTAAATCCCAAAATATGCAAGTTTCCACTTGTGGTAGGCTACAACCTTATTGAGGCTCGAACCTCGAAGATGCAAGTAGCTTCTCACTGTAGGCTACAACTTGATTGAGGCTCCAACCTCGAGGATGAGTAGGCTCCAACTTAATTGAGGCTTCAACCTCCTTCCTCAGCGTCCTTGTGGATCCTCTATTTCATCACATTATCAAACTAGATCCACGATCATAATATACCTCTAAATCAAGAGTAATGTTCTAATATTTAATTTGTACATACAAATACTACCACTGTCCCTACCACTACAACCATCACTCCAACTATAATTACCATCACAAAATTCATGTCAATCTCTATTGTTGGTTGCCATACTGTTGTCCCAAAACTCTTCTCCAATTGTAACCTCAATCTGGTCACTCAAAGACTTTCCCTATACTTATTTACTTTACGTATCAAAAACACCTGCAATGTGCTGATAGCTTTTCCAAACATATAAAAGAGCTTATAGTCATCAAACATGATTCAAAACATTGTGAAAACCCTCTAAAAACATCTATCTCTAAGTCCTGATTTCTCATATTCTTTTGGATTTCAATTTGAATTAATAATGACTTCAATAGCCCAAAATGAACAAAATAAACCATATAAACTATTAAATGTTCAATAGACTGCCCCTTTTTGGGTGCCATACAATGCATCCACCAAATTCTAATGTTGGTCACCAAATCCTGCTAAGTATTCAACAAAATTCCCAAATATAATGAAAAATATTACCAACTTGTATCATCACAGGTCGAACTCTCAACCATCGAAACACAATCCCAATGACTTACCAAACACACACCATGGTGTGTCATGCTATGTGACCCGTTCAACTTGCATTTGTTAATATCATATGGTGTGGGATCCGAAAAGAGCACAAGACCCTACCTTATACTATTCACAGGAGTTCACATGGATCAAATTCAACCAATCATTGGTGTCCTTATCAGTTATATGTTGCCTCATATGTATCCTCATTCAATAGATGATGGTATCAAATTTCAATTTTTCCACCTTTATTGGATTTTGGGTCATTGTTGTGATTGGTACTTTGATCTGATTATATATTCTTCCAAATATAACGCCAAGAAATTTTCCATGCAATTTTTTCCTCCACCAAATTTAAAAAATATAATTACAACCATCGAAACTTGGACCTATCCATGGAGGTCAAAACAGGGTTTTCCATTACTGCCATAATGAGAACCATAACCAAAAAGCACGATGTGTATAATGCGAGCTAGAATCATAACTACATCATGTGAACAAACTTTGGTGCTCAGACTAATTACTTTAGAACCATGCAAATGCTTCCAAATGACTTCATTATATTGTGACCATAATCGTACACTGGGTATCCAAATGAGAATATCTATTAAAATAATTATTATATATTGTGTTCATTTGATTTGATTCACAACTACAAAGTTTGTATAAATATATTTTGTAGGGGTCCCAAGAATTGGGGGCTAACCAAGTGGTTCTCGATATAACCCAGATTCGACCTATCCATGTGACCCTTTGATGTTTCCAGAATCCATAAGACTTAGAGCCATATGTCCTTGCCGCATGACCGAGGCCATGTGACCTGGACCCATGGGTGAGTGGGTATTCATCTGCTGGCATCACCATGATGTCACATTGGCCATGTGGCACACCATGAGTGGGACACATGTCGCATAATTTAATGCCTATTAGACAACTCAAAATGCCATATTTTCTTACCACATTGCAACCTGTGGAGGTGCCACATCAACATGATGATGTCATCATAATCCATGGCATCACCTAATAAGACCATGCCACATGTAATAGTAATGTTGGATAGTTAACCTTTATGCATTTTCACCTTCTTTTGGTCGTTAATTTGTTGGAAGCACCATAGACCAAATGGGAACATACATGTTGTTTAACTAGGTTAACTAGTTCACATCTTCACACTCCCAAGGCCATCGATATGTTTTTCCACTGGTGGATCTGCTCCAAACTTGCAAGAAATTTAACAAATCCAAATTTTGGGTTTGGCCCTATAGTTTGGAATTTTATTTTTTTCCCCAACTAATATTGATTTTCAATAGGCCATAACTTCACATTTGCAATGGGTTTTGATGAGAAGAATATACTGTTGGAAAGGTATCAAAGAGCACTACAAAACCATTATATTTGTAAGATATTTTGAGCATCTCAAACTTGTAAATAACTAAAATAACTTCAGACACCCATATCCTCATGTAATGAGACCTTATGTAAGGTCAAGTTGCCATACTACTTCACTAAAAGAGTTGTTGCTTCTTTAATCATTAAGGATGGTCTTGTTTTTGTTATCCACACATCTCCTTTGATATCGGTTGCATATTATTTTCATCAATGACAACACTATTTACAACAACTTCCTTTTCTTCTTAAGGCACTAGGAGGCATGGTGACCAAATGTATGACATTTGAAGCACCTGATATTTGAAGATCCATGTTCTTATGATCTTGAACTAGAGCTGATTTTCCACCTATATTACTCTTATCAAAGTTTATTCTTCCTTTTCTTGTCCTTTCATGAGCTACAAGGGCTTGGGTCTCTTCATACTTAGGTCTATGCAAGCTATTATTGGAAAATAATCTAGCCTCCTCTTGGATGCAATCAATCCAAAGCTGATGAAACTTGTGTATCTTAGCTCATGAAAAAATTCTTTATACAAATGGATCCCATGAAGAAGGAAATCCATTAAGAGTCATTGTAATAAGCTCTACATTATCAATGGTATCTCCTATGGCTCTAAGTTGATCTCTCAACTAGGATAATCTCATGAGATAAGTGACAACTAAATATTATCTAGACATCATGATAATAGAAATTTGATGCTTTAAGGTTAATTTCTTTCTATTGTTCTTACTCGCAAACAATACCACCAAGGTATCATTCATTTATTTGGCAACCTTCAACTTAGCAACATGTGGAATCAAGTGGCCCTTTATGGAATCTATCGATATCCTCTTAGACTTTTCCTCATTCTTCATATGTCTGGCTTTCTCCTCAACATCTTGAGGTTTTGAGACATTTTCCTTCACATAATTCTGAATATATTTTTCATCTAAGATAAAGAGTATCCTAGTCTTCCAATATTTGAAATTTGTAGCACCATCCAACCTGTATTCTACTCCTATACTGGGCACCATATTGACAAGATAAATAAGCTTTTACAAATTGCCTAAATACTTGAATATGACATTGATCAATGGATGATATTTCAACAAAGATTTGATACCATGTTTAAATTCTATGGCATGTGCAATAGAGTATAATTTTCTACTCATATAATTAATTCCTAATTATTTTCAAACAATATTTCTCTTATCATTGATATCGTTGAATAAATACACACATAAAATCTCAATAGTATAGTAAATGTAGTGGAAATAGTAAATATCATAGAAATAAAACCATGCAGAATAGAAAATATTTTTACCTTGGGAAACCTAACATTGCGATAAAACCCAAAAATACTTTCTTGAGGATAAATTGTCTTTTCAATAAGGTTTACAAATAAAAATTTGTTCTGGAAATCTATGCTAATATACATGTCAACATACTATTCAAACCTCGTAAATCAGTTGTTGGTCAAACCAGTCAAAGCTCATAATTCAACATTGGTCAACATCCTAGCCAAAATTTTGCCATGTAGTCAATGCTTGGCCCTGTAGTCAAAGTATGTGGTCAGATTGCACATGTGGGCTGCATTCATCATGAAATCAACTTGCACGCATAGATTCATACCGATTGCAGTTAAAATTTAGTCAAACCGTTCACATGTGCAACTATCAAACTTATTTAAAACATTGCCAACTTAGTTGGTCAATGGTATGGTCAAACTTGAGGTTATTTCTCACACATGCAAACTCCAAAAATATTGATACGATGATGAAGAGAGATGAAAAGACGATCTCTAGCAATAGGTATCTCCTTGGCATAATTTCTCCTCCACTACAAAATATCAATGTGCTTTATATGTGGATAATTTTCTTCTCATATTCTTTTCTATTTATATAGAGCTCTAATGTTGAGTGGAGATCCATGAAGGGGCACCTTATCATAAAAAAACCCCTTGCCTATGGAGCCTAAATTTATACTCAACATTAGACTATAATTGTTTACCCCACTATCGGGTGAAAAACCCTAATCAATAAAAAATTCAAACTTTCTCTATAAAAAATAGATCATTCCATCCTGGAGTATAATGTAAGCATCGTAGGCCAATATCCGCTAGCCAAATTTACATGGCCCCATGGGAGAAATTTTTCCCCTAGGCCATTCACACATAGAGAAATAAAATACCCCCATGGGTGATTGTATCATTATCCCATAATAAAATCAACATGACTACGTGGAATAATGTCTACATGATACTACAAAAACATCAATAATCCTATCATCATCGAGAAGAGGACTTAGTGGGAAAAATGTTTGAGAAAAGTTCCACTGATTAAATTTTTTTCTAACCTTTTTCTCTAACCATTTTCCTTTATTAGACCATAAGAGTTCAAGAAAGAAAAGCCCCATACCTTTGATTTTGAAATTAAGATGTATGAAAAAGAAGAATCCTGGCTACTAGGAATGAAGAAATATTTTAGATCCCATGACTACTTTGAAAAAGTGAAGGCTAGAGTAGCCATTTTTAGTATGAAAGGTAAAGCTGGCATATGGTGGGAAGACTTGAGAAATTTCAAGGAAATTAGAGAAAATGAATTATCATGGAGGAAATTTTAGAAATATTCCAATGAGAAGTACCTTTTTTGAATGGTAATATGACAACAGAATTGAGGAGTTCCGTGATCATAAGTTAGGGTAACTCCCTTAGGATTCTTATACTAACATATTTTTGGAGTTGCTGAGATATGTTTGTTATATAAAAGATGAGAAGGTGAGGATCCAAAGATACCTCAGTGGGTTATTGTAGTCCTACCAAGACAAAATTGAGTTTGATGAGCTAAGAACTTTGGAAGACACCATCCAAAAAGATAAATATTACTATGATCAATCTAAGCATAAGGTTGAATTACAATCATACTAGAGAAAGAAAGATAAAACCGGTTTCAAGGGGAAGGTACAAAAATCCTCAGGATATAAGCAAGTGGGAAATAATGTTAGGATCAACACACCTACCATAGGTGAATTCTAGCAAACATTCCCTACTAAAAATAGATATTGATACATTATATCTATAATATAAGAAGTCAAGGAGACAAAGATAAAGCCATTGCAATGTTAGGAATGTGGAGAGAAACACATGCTGAAGGATTTCCCTCACTGGTAGAAAAATTGTAAGATATTGCATAATGTTAAAGAAGCGACAATAGTGAATAGCATGACAGAGAGTGTGCCTCGAATTTATGTTGCATAGTAGAACAGGTAAGAAAATCATCAAGCTTTAGTAATCAAAATGAAAGGTATAGCTGTTAACCAACCTATTTTAATTTTACTTGATCCAAGTTCTAATTTCAGTTATATAAGCTCGAAGGTTCCATAGAAAAATGTGCTTTGTATAGGAGACTCATGAAAAGTCATGGCTAATATAGGTACCGCAAGAGTTAAGAACCAAGCAACATAATTAGTGGAATAATGTGCCATGGAGGTAGGTGCCATGCCCACCACAATCACCCTTAACCTATTTTCATTGAGTTCATATGATATTTCAATTGGTATGGAATAGTTAACATCTCATATAACTCAAGTGGATTACTATAATAAGTCATTGGAGTGCCTCAACGACGAAGATAAGAAAATGAGGGATTGCGAAAGCATGTCTTTGTAAGGGAAATTTCAATGTTGTAGGTGTGACAAATGTAGAAAAATGGGTGTCTTCTCATTACAGTCCAAGTGACAAAGGTTCAAGAGTTCATTGATTCTATAATAGAATACCACCCTATCTTAAAGAAATTTAATGGCATGTTCCCAAAATATGTGTTGGGATTGCCTCTGAAGAGAAATTTATTTCTCCATTGAGTTAATTCCTAGAGTAGAGCTAGTCTTGAAAGCTCCATATGCATGCAATATTTGGTACCCTCTAAAGATAAAATTGAAGGAAATTATGGATAAGGGGTATATTAGACCTAAAATGTTGCCTTGGGGAGCCCTAGTGTTGTCTTTGAAGAAAAATGATGGCACATTGTGACTGTGCATAAACCATGAGAAGCTTAATAAAGTCACAATGAAAAAAACGTATTTGTTACCCATAATTTATGAATTTTTCGATCAACTGAGAGGGGTTATCATATTCTCTAAAATATATTTAAGATTTGGTTACCACCAGGTAAGAATTAAATATGAATACATCCATAAGACAAAATTCAGGATAAGGTATGAGAACTATGAGTTTGTGGTAGTTCCATTTGGGCTCACAAATTCCCCAACCACATTAATGAGCCTAATGAAAAACATCCTTAGCTTGCATTTGGAAAACATTGTATTGATTTTTTTATGATATCTTTGTTTCTTTGAAAACTAGGGAAGAACACGAAGAGCATTTGAAAGTAGTGTCCCAATTGTTGAGAGAGCACAATTTGTATTCCAATCTCAACAAATGTGATTTATTCTAGTCACATTTTCAATACTTAGGGCATGTCTTCTCAAAGGAAGGCGTATCCAGGAATTAAAAATATTAAGGCCATAATGGATTGGTTGACCCCACGAAATGTCACATAGTTTAGATCCTTCATGTTATTAGTTAGATATTACCAATGGTTCATTCAAAAATTTTCAAATATTAGGTATCCAATCAAAACCTTAGAGAACAGAGGAATCAAATTCCAATGGACATGCATAACTAGTTATGAACAACTTAAGATATTGCTCACACATGCACCTATTTTGAGGGCAGTAGATCCAGAGATGGATTTTCTAGTTTACACAAATGCCTGCAAGGAAGGAATAATGAATTCATGATTATAAGAAGAGAATGTAATTTGTTACAAGTCAAGGAAACACAATTAACATGAGAAAAACTATCTCACTCATGAATTGGAGCTTGTGGAAATAATGCATGCACTAAATATGTGGAGGAACTACTTGCTTGGGAGGAAGTTTGTGTTGATCCCAAATCATGGAGGGATGAGATACTTGTTTTACTAACCCAAACTAATTATAATTCACATGGTTAAATTTTATTAGTGAATTTTATTTTTAATTAAATCATATTAAGGGTAAGGATAATAGAGTGGTAGATGCACTTAGCAGAAGCTTTCCAGGAGATCACTTGGATGGAATGCGTACTTGTGAGTTTGACACCAAGGACATGTTCAAAGAGGCATTACAACATGATGGGAACTTCCAACATGTGAAATAATGCTCACATTAGGAGCGAGAGAGATCATTGAGAAATAATTACAAGTCATTGATAATGGTATGTGGCATGTGCGACTAACTTAAAGAAGCTCATATTGGATGAGTATCATAAAAATCATTATTTAGGTCATCAAAAAATGATAACATCGATAAATAAAATTTATTATCGGATAGGAATGAAAAATAAAATTGCTAAACACATTACTAGGTTTCCGAAATGCCATAAATTCAAGGTAGAATGCATGCATCCAACATGATTTCTACAACCAATTCGAATTCCTGAATGGAAATGGGAAATCATATCTATGGACCTCATTATAGGGTTGCAAAAATGTCCAAACAACATGATGCTATAATGGCGATAGTAGATAAGTACGGTAAGGAAACTCACTTTATAACCATCTAATTCACCTACAAAGAGATTCACATAGCTCAGTGTTTCACAAGAGAAATATTTATATTATATGACAAACTTGAGAAGACCATTTCAGATCAGGATGCCAAGTTCACATCAAGATTTTGAAAGGAATTTTTTGTTGGTTTTGGATCCCAAATATCTTTTAGCACCACATATCATCCTCAAATATATTGTTAAACAAAAAGAGTGAATCAAATTTTAGAGGACATGTTGAGGATATTGTCACACATCAACCAAAGAGGTGGGAGGAATTCCTACCATTAGTTGAATTTTCAAATAACAACAGGTATGAAGAATCAATGAAGATGAGCCCTTTTGAGAAATTGTATGATAGGAAATGAAACACTCCTATTAGCTGGGATGATACAATGAACATAGTGGTTCTTGGATTGGAAATTATAAAATAAATGAAGCAATAAGTGCTCAATATTAGAAAGAAATTAAAGGTAGCCCAAGATAGAAAAAAGAGTTATGCAGATCAAAAAAGAATGCACAAACAATTCCAAGTAGGAGAACATGTATATCTCCACATTAGACCAAGGAAGAGCTCAATAAAAGTGGGGTCTTGTGCTTAGTTGGAACCTATATTTTTTGGACCATTTCAAATTTTAGAATGAGTGGTACTAGTAGATTATAGATTGGCCTTACCTCACTAATCATGTTGTTGATTCGTCTATGGTATAGGTGGAATCTGAGAGAGAATTACAACTATAAACATTGTGCATATTGGATTGAAGAAAAGTTGTGCTCCTGGATCAAGTAATAGAGTAGGTCAATGTGTAATGGACACAATTTGGACTAGATGAATCAACCTGGTAGATTGCAGATCAAATGAGGGTACTCTACTTTCTTTTGTTTATGTACATATGAATGTAATATATGTAAATATAAAGCTCAAATTTTGTTTTGTTATTTGTTAATAGAACACTAGGGATGATGTTCCCTTAAGGAGGTGGTTTCGGTTATATCCCTTTTCCATCACCCCTATTTTCTATACATAGTTTTGTACTATTAGTGTAAGTTTCATGGATAGCTAAAGTGGTTGGAATGTAAACTCAATAGTTAAATCCATACTTAAATGATTAGAATGAGAGAATGACACAGATATATAGTTATGAGGGAAGTGGGAACTCACTTGTTTGAAAATCCATAAAATTTACTAGAGGGAGTTATTACTAGAGTAAGTTTTGAACAAGTCGAGCTACCAACGACTAAAAATAGTTATGAGATTTGATAGAGAAGTGAGGGGTACAGGATGGTGCCCATCTTCCCTCGAAGATTGAGGAACTTCTGGGTAGAGGTGGACTCTTTAGGAAAAGAAAGAAGCACCAAAGATACATGAAACATATGGAGCAAGAGGTGAAAAAAGTCGATATTGAGAGAAATAAGAAAATTGTGAAGGAAGAGAGATTGTGGTCCTTCAAGAACATATTTTATCCATATTTTTGAGAATCCATGACCATATCCCTATTTTCGATATCATATAGAATTTTTAACTACATTTACACTATTGTAGGCACATAGAGTGCAAGCTCGAGTTTAAATTTAAACAACCAACAAAACCACTCATACATAAACCCTTTCAACATCACCTAAGAGTAGGTGAAGTCTCATGTGACGCATCTTATGAGGGACTACAAGAACCAAGAAAATTCTGCAACGGTGAAGGGGACATAGGGCCTAAGCTATTGTTCTCAACAAAATAATTTTTTTTAAGCATACCCCTAATCTGTGTAGTACAAAAATTATTATCAAAACACATTATAACATACCACAACAAGTAAATCATAATAATAAAACCAAACTATGCACAACAAACCATCACGAGTCACCAAGCTAACCCATCCATTACAACACAAAGTCTCCACAGAATACTTGCCTAAAAATATTACATAAAAAATCCTACATATAACATAACATTGTGTCCTTATTTATAGTTTCACATTGGGCACAAGGACGACCAACAACCTATATTTATGATGGAAAATTCCTAATATTATGCATAAAAACCAAAAAAATAACCTATAGTATTTCATGTTTCGTACACTACTCCTTAGTCAACATTACAATGTGTTATATTTTTGTGTGATGCTCCTTTGCATAAAATTATCCAAACTCTGCCTTAAAACTATTATTCCAACGAACCCCTTATATTCACTTGTGGCTTGTCTTGAGCCACTCAGTTTATTTGTTAAGCAACGAAGGGCATTGATTATTTTTCCTTTGCAATGAGTGCCTCCAATTTCTGATACCTTGACCTTTGTCTGAATGTCTTATGTGTGTTCCTAGATTAGATTTATTAATAGGATAAGTGTCATAGAGGTCCCTAATCTGGTTGTGTTTTCCTGAATTGCTTGCTTGATTTTGTGATGCACAACCCCAATCTCCTTAGTGATGTTGAATGCTTCTTCCTATAAGAGCTAAATTTTTGTCGATAGTTGTTAATGTTCGGTTCTCAATGTATTCAACTATTTTATCAATTGTGTCCTTTATTTCATAGCTTCTAGACGCTCATCCGATGGTAAAGTGTTATCTTGTCTCTGTCTTACAGTGTCTGCATTTTCTGTAATATATCATTGAGTTTTGTGCTTGGCACCTCTACGACCCATACCTATTGTCCCTTTTCATTTAGTGCGCGACATTCCGCATCCAAGTCCTTGAGCTGTGCTAGGGTCACTGTGACTATCTATAATTGTATGTGATGCTCCTATTCTATTGTTGTTGTGATAGGTTTTGTCTGTGTGTGACAACCCCACCCATGCTTCTATCATAAAAATTCATTGTAAATATTTTTTTTACAAATATGTGAAATTTAAAAATGGGATTGAGTCAAAGGGATACAAATTATAGAGCTTATGAGGAGGACTTATTGCTTGGGATGTTGACATTTCTTGTGTAGAAAGTATGAATTCCTTGGAAAACCATTAAAGGTTAGTTGGTGCATGAATTTAAGGGACAAGTTTGTAAAATTGAATGATCTACAAAGGAAGGTACATATGCCCGTGCACATTAGAACCTTTAGAAGGAAAAAGGGATAAGAAATTAAGAGGAGAACTACATAGTGCAAGAAAAGGAGGACAAGGAAGTAAATGTTAGCTCAGGGAAAAGAGGTCAAGGCAAGAAAAGAAAGCACATTCGATTCCATGCAAAAAGTAGAAGAGAAGATACCTATTCGAGCACTAGAAAAAGAGAGAGATAAATCTAGTTTGATTAACACGCAACAAAAAAGAGAAGAGAAGAGAAGATAAGAGAAGGGGATTTATTCTCTGGGTCCTTGGAGGTTGTGGGTTGAGATAGAGTATCTGGAGCCCTATAAAACTTTGGTCCCTGGAGGTTGTGGGTTGAGATAAAATCTCTAGAGATCTATACTAGTGGTCCCCTAGAGGCTTTGGATTGAGATAGTAGTCTTTAGAGCCTTGGCCAACTTGGGAAGAGGACAATACTAGAGCAAAAACAAAGGAATAATTTATTGAAGACCTTTGGTTATGCATTACTATCAAAATGGATTTTGGACTCCTTGGAAGGTGTTGGGGTTCCCATGTTTTGGCCAGATTGGCAAGACCAAAAGATGAGACAACATAGAACCACTTTGGAACCTCAGGATCTAGCCCTCCTGGGTTCAGAGAGGGATCTCTCTATGATATGTCAAAGGTATAACTTTGGAGTTCAGTTTGAAGGTATTAGGCTAGGTATGAAGCACAGGGTTGTTGGTTTGATTGTTGGTGTTTGGTTGGAGGGAATCAGGGAAAGGACCAACATAAGACAAGGATGAGCGAAGAAGAAGCTTAGGCAGGGATAGATAACTCAGAGAACATCAAAGCCATTGGGAAATGGAGTCAAGAAAGGGTTTACTTGTGTTCAATTTGCAAGCTTTCAGTTGGGCAAGTCATCTAAATCATCTAGATATTAAAGGATAGAAGATGGAATGGAACATTAAGGATTGAAAATGAAAGGAGGAGAACCATCTAATTCTGTCTATAGATCAGGTCAGAGGTCATTTAACTCCAAGCCTTCTTGGACAAAATCAGAGGAAATTACAAGGGATCTTAGAAAGGCTAGCTGGTCGTGCAAAGATCCTAGTGGATAGGGCTAACACTAATCCCCAGTGTTCCCAAACCTTCCAGCTAAATCCTACCAAGAACATCTAAACATGGACTTCATCAATTCATACATCAGAGAGCAGGCAATATCATCCACTACACTGGTTAAATCAATTGAAATCAACATTCAGATACACATATAAGAAGAAAACATTGAGGCAGGGAGAGCAGGAAACATAGGGAACCTATCAAGGGTGAATCCTATATTATACTTCTGTTGCCTACCAGCAGAAATGAAATGAAATGTAGCATGCAATGAGAGCAAGTCAATCACAAATACAGAGAAAGATGGAACATCACTAGCTGCTTTAGATCAGGATCCAAAGAAACATGCTTGTCATATAAAAAACAACACCAATCAGGTACATCATAGCCCACAGCTTGAAAATTCAGTCTGAATACATCTAATCTCAGTCTATCTTACAATATACACATAGAACTTGTCTCAAGAGGAAAACACTTGTGTTCCACTGATATCTCATCAACAAACATTACAAAGTTTCCTTCTGTGCTTTATAGCAAAGGATGAACCTAAGATCGACTGAAGGAGTAGGTGAAAATTAAATGTATCATTAAACACAGAGTAGAGAAATAGGGCCGAGGCCCATTCTGTTTGAATATTGATTATTTAATGTCTGTCACCTCTATATGCAGGGATGATCTTCTTCGGATTTTCCTTTACTCCAGACATGACTTTGCTGCATTCTGGCGGCCATACTTTGTTGTACTTGTGGAGAATGAACAAATGGTAAATAACTGTTGAAAGGTCTGCTTCATAAATGTTCTGATTTCTTTGAGCTGCTGTTAGGGTAGAAATTCCTTCAGGGACATTCTTTTACTGTGCAGAGGACATTTTGGATGGATCCTCGGGGTCTTCAAACTGCTGCTGTGCATTCTAAACTTGTGATTAAGGCTTAAGATCTTCATTAGTTTGCCATATTCTCTCTACTCTGTACTGGGACACTCCGCTGCTTCAATTCCATCTCTGACAGGTTAGCTCGGGTTTTAATGGTGATGGGAGATTTTCAGAGTTCGAAATCCTGCTTTTCTTTAGTACAAATCCCATCAGCCGCTTGACAATTCTATAGCAGCACCAGCCCTTGGATTTAATACTGTCTGCATAGCTTTTCCATGTAGAATCATGGCGGTCTTTCACCTTTGGAAACCCTACAAAACAACTAACTGTGAATAGAAAACATGGTCAGGAATGGTGAAGGTGACGAGGACTACGATCATGGCTATGCTGACGAGCTGGAGGAGAAAATTGCGGAAGAAATGGTGAAAATCACTCTGGTATATGGTTGGCAGAGCACGAAGAGAATAAACATGAAAAATGAATGAAAAACACGTAAATAAACCTGTTTATGTAATGGACTAGGAATATGTACGGAGGGTACTTGTGGCGATGACGTGGCGAGACGGTGTGACGGGAGACCGTGGAATGGTCAACAATGCATGGACAGATCTGGACCGTCGATCGGGCGGAGATTGACGGCATGGAGCGACGGACG
This sequence comes from Pinus albicaulis, assembly GCA_034641835.2. Taxonomy (NCBI): domain Eukaryota; kingdom Viridiplantae; phylum Streptophyta; class Pinopsida; order Pinales; family Pinaceae; genus Pinus; species Pinus albicaulis. Next base: position 1,051,505,200 of record CM076581.1, read on the forward strand.
GGGGGTCAGCTGGCACGATGGGCGGAGGTTAAGCAGTGCGGAGGTTTGATGAATGAGCGCTGTTGGATGAGGGCTCCAAGATCTGACGACCGAGGTGAATTCCGCTGCCTGGCTTTCGTCCGAGAGATAATGCGCGAAATGGGCGGTTTTCGAAATAGTACACTCGGACACGCGACGATCAGCTAGTGGAATCACTGGGTCTCTGGGGAAAACCGCCCATTGCAGATGGGTGGTGCGGAATTCACCGGTGGGTTTTGAAACGTGAGGGCGCGGTGGGGACCACCGTTTCAGACGATCTCCGCACCGTCGGATCCGGTGCTTAACGGACGGCGGAGATGGACTGCGGGGGGGCCAAGGTGTACAGCCATGAGATTTTGGAGTGACCCCCCATAGTGAATAACAGTCGTTCGATCGGGTTTTCCCACATCCCGAGGAGTCAACTACGGGGGCTCCATGGTTTGACTATACGGATGGATTAAAGCCCCCGCAGGGGAAACGCTTCGGTCACGGCGCCGGGTCTTATGGAAAAAGGTGCAGAGGCTAATGGCGAAAGGGGCCAGGACCCGAAATATGATTTTTGCACATTTTAAAGCATTTTTTGGCCCAAGGGAAGGAACGATAGGGAGGCGAGGTGGAGAATTAGGGAAATAAAGGGTGATGGGGGAATTTAAGGGGATTTTGGAGAATTTAAGAGGGTGATGGTGGGGATAGAAGGAAGAAAAGGGGTTTTGACAAAGGAAAGGGGAGGGTAAAATGGGGGTATTTGTAGGGGTAAAAAGGGGCAATAGTGGGCCTTTTGAGAAATGGATCAGCAGAGGGGCTATATGTTAGGCACAACACAAAGAGACTCCAAGGAGGATGAATTTTCAGGGGAAAGGCATTCCTTGGAGGCTCCAAAACAATCTAGCCCCCAACTTGCTTGTCAAGAATTCCATAGGGGGGCTAACAGAAGGGATTGAATCACTATGTATGCCCCAGGGTGGGGTAGAGAGCCTCTAAACTCCCTGTGCTGAAGAAGATGGTCACAATCAACTAGTGGGATTGAGGAAGAGGTCCTATGGAATTCCCTATTTTATTTGGTAGCTAGTGTTTGATTCCCTTAAGCAAGAACTCTCCTCAGACTTAAGAATATGGCTCGGGGGTGCCAGCTGCGAATAAGTGTTGCTGCAACTGTCTATGGTTGGGTGGAGAGTCCTTGTCCCAGACTCAGTTACCCTACAAGTTTAAAAGATAAGTAATCTTCTGTACCTGTTTATATGTTGATGAATTATGATGCATTATCGTTGAAATGTCTTTGATTTTGGCACTGTAACAACATTTTTAATGTTGTGAGCATGTGGATACCTACCTATGCAGAGATAACCTGTATGGTTATGATAAATAAATGTATACATAAATGCATAAATGTATGGTTATTTTGAAATGAGTAGTGTTGTTAAATAAGTTGAACTAGTGTATACATCTTCATTGGAATTAATATGTCATGTTAAATGCATAGTGGTGTTGTTTACAAAATATAATAAGCATTGTAATGTGTCTTGTATTTACATGATATCAAGGACCATGTTATGGCCATGGGCTGAACAATAATATGTATGAAATGTTCCCCAAAATTGTTAACAACACATATGAAAAATGATACAAGTATGTTAAGAAACGTGATAGGAAGAAGATTCATAAGGGTCTAGATTTAAAATGTGCAAGCCTTAGGCTTAAAAACCATTTCTATTAAGCTAAAAATATTACACGAGAGACTGCGTGCTTAAGCAGGGTATGAGCATACATATGGATGTTTATTCGCTTAGACATATGCCTGTGAATATGTACATGAGGCGTTGCTACAATTTTGAATGATTTATTCACAATTTTAAGGGAAAGTAAAGCTTGAAACCCCTGCATCAAGACTTATCAAGCCATGCATTGTCAATAGCCTGGATGCCTTTCACTAGCTTCCCAGTGTTGCTAGTTAGGTGCTGGAGGGTTCTTCATAGTGCCATAGAGTCGACTATAGGTGACCTTTGGAGATGGGAACCTTTAGAGTGTGGCAGGAGAGGTGAAGCCCTCCATAAAATCACTACAGTCTTACAATAGGGTCTATCTTAAGGAGCGCCTATGACGACATGTCGTGAAATCCCATGCTTTGATACGGGGAACATAAGATGGAAAAGAACTCGTTGGAAAGGCCTTTTCCCAAGCTCAGAAGGGGTATCATTGTCGAGTGTGTTAGCAAGCCACTTTCACCATTACTACCAATGAGCAACGACTCCATTCGTAGTGGTTACTAAACTCTTGTAGCAAATATTTAGCCGAATTAACCAATGAGGAGCGATTAATGAAGAGTTGAAGTGAGAGTCCTGCCATGATGGTTGGAATCCAGTTCAAACTCACGACTCAAAGGTTGAAATGGTTTTATCAGAGGAGCCATTGTAATCCCCATGTGTAATCTTGATGCGGTGTAGGGAGACAGGGCTTCAAACTTATAATGCGATCCATATATAATTATCCTTTCTCTCATCAAAACCCTATTCACAGAGCCATTTCATTGGTGAGGATTCATTTGCCTCTAACATGATTGGTCACGAATGTACCGATGTGCCCCAGAGGTGAAACCTAGAAGGTTATCCTTGGAAAACCGTGTTAAGAAATGAAGGGATGAGGTGCTGGGATGACACAAAAAATATGACACACACTCGATGATTATGCCATTAGATGTAATGGCAGCCCAATACCCACATAAGCCCAAAATAATTAGCCTAGAAGGAAGGTAGGGGACACATGAGGAAGTGTTGGGAAAGGCCTTGTGGGATGACATAATGCAGAAACATGGTAGGGCCCACAGAGAAATGGCAATGCTATTAGTCAAGGAGAGACCCGCTTTACTAGTCAAACCAATGGGTTCATCACAAAAAATTAAAGGGAGGAGTCAATTATAAGTGTTGAGACATCAAAGAGCGGGGTGATGTGTCCCTAAGGGACCCTCTTGATAGATTAAGAGGCACATAAGGAGACAAGGACGTGAGCGCCAGGTAGGAGCATTAGGATGATGTGACGTCGTAGCCATGTGGGTCAATTGGAAGAGATGGTAGGTGAGAAGGGGGAGGCCCATAGATTCCACACAAAACTTGAGGTTTCATCCTAGAGGTGCAAAGGGATATTAAAATTTATGCACCAGGAAAAGGTTATGGGTTGACGTGAGCCAACCACATCGCTGATTGTGCACTGAATTGGTGGAGAGGAGGTCCCACCTACCACGTCATGCCAATAAATTGACCCCAGACATATCGAATGGTGTAGTATGCCAAGATACCAGAATAACATGGTTGGGATGAGGTGAGAAAGTAGCGGGGGTAGTCGACAGGTAATATTTAGGCCAATGAGGAGGAGGTATATGGCCCCACCGTCCACGGAATTCCAATATGGAGACCCCGATGGTAACTAATGTGTGCAATATGGGAAATTTCGAGTGAAGGTAAGCAGGGTGGCATGACCAGTAGCACTCACTTGGGAGGAATATGGGTGCTATGATTAAAGGTAGGGGGTTTGTGTGGAGAGTGGAGGTCGTTGCGTTCGGCAGGGGTTGATAATTATATATATATATATATATATATATATATATATATATATATATATATATATATATATATATATATATATATATATATATATATATATATATATATATATATATGCATGCAGAGTAGAAGCTCTAATTGTGAGGCTCTTATGACAAGTTGGGAAGCCTAAGTAGAGTAATACTCTATGGAGAAAATATATATATATGATTTATCCCATTCCTCCAACAGTAATTGAGGGGTTGGGTACCTTACAGGTGGTATCAAAGCATCCAAGTTCAACGCTTGGATTGGATGGGCTCTATCACAAATGAGTAACAAATTTTTTTAGAAGGCTAATGAATAACTTATTTAGGTGTTAAAATTCGGTATAAATATTAAATTATAGGTCTAATGGGTGCATTGAATTTGCTAATTGTAAGCCAACAATACCTTGTTGAGTTGATATCAAAAAATTAAATATGCAACTAATAATTTCTAATGCACTAATATGGATTATTTTGTTGTAGACATGTACGCAATTTGGCTACTTGTTTGTTGATGAAATTACATATTATGTGATTAATGCATATGAATTATTAAACATGGTCAGTATGCTAACATGATTATTCTGTCATAGCAAGGTCCTCCATGACATCTCCATGAATGTAAGGTTCATGATTATTATGATGTTTAATTGGTTATTACGTGAAATTATAACAATGGGTGTGATTTATAGCATGTCACAATCAACATACAATAGAGGAAACACAACAATGAGGACCGAAATGGTTGATACAGTGATGATCAATCACAACATGGCAGTGACTAGGTCAAGGATAATGAAGAAGAAATATTAGTGGACTAAGGAGGAGGGAATCACTCCCTAGATTGGATGGACACTATAAGAAGCCTGGGGGTTGAAGTCAAAAGTTACAAGGCAAGCAATGAGAGGTTGGTGAGGGCTCAAGAAAGGAAATATGATATCAATGCAGTTATCATGCAATGTATATCATATTGGCAGAAGCAAAGGTAATCTAATATGAGGCCCTATCACACAAACAGGAAGATCCACCATGAGTTAGAAGATAACACCAACTGAGCATATGGTGGCAGGTCAAAAAAGAGGCATAGGTGGGAAAGTGAGGACACTGTGTTAGGGGATGTATCTCTGAGCACTCCAAGAGGAGGGACTAGCACACACGTACATCATTATAGCAAACCATCTAGTTCTGCTACTAGGAAGCACCACCATCATTTACACCACTATCATCACCATCATTCAAGAATCAAGGGAAAGGATTACATGCATGAAGAATTTAATAAAGTTAAGCCACCCACATTTGATGGGGATATGAAGAAAGTAGAGGATGCAAAAGCTTGGTTGTTAGGTATGAAGAAGTTTTCTAGAATCCATGACTATTCTGAAAATATGAAAGCTAGAATCACCACTTGTATCTTGAAGGTAAAAGAAAATATATGGTGGGAGGATTTGAAGAATGTTAGAGCCATTGTTGAGAAATAATTGACATGGGATGAGTTTTAAAATCTCTTCATAGAACAATCAATATATATATATATATATATATATATATATATCCTAGAACTATTGAGGTATGTGACATATCTTAAGGATGCAAAAATTAAAATTCATATATTCATTAGTGGACTACCCATGAAATTGAGAGATAAGATCAAATTGTTGGAACCACAAACTCTGAAATATGTCATCAAGAATCTAAAGCATTACTACGAGAAAGAAAAAAAATTCCCATAAATCAAGGGAAATTAGTAGGCAAATAAAAGTGTAATACATAAGAAAATTTGACCTAAGAAAATCATAGAAAAGAAAGAGGGTAAACAATCAGCCCCTAGAAGTCAAATTCATTAGAAGGAAAATGTTGCTATTAAGAAAAATGTGAAACAGCCAGCATCAAGACAACCCAAGTTTGAAGGATAAGAGCCACTCAGATGTTGGACTTGTGGTGAAAACCATAGAAGAAGGGACTATCCACATTCTCAAAATATGAGACCAAAGGTTTATAATGCTCAAGAGGCTTGCACGGCGGGTGAGGTGGCTCAGAGTATGCCAATAATCTATGTAGTAGTGGACAACCGACAAGAAGATCACCAGGAATCCATCATTGAGATCATGGAAGGTAAGCTGCATGAAAAAATGTTTTCCTTTTTAATTGATCCAAGTTTAAACAATATCTATTTCAGCTTAGAGTTGGTTGGGAAATGCAATCTAGCCAAGGAATTGCATGAAGAACCATGGTCGGTTTAGTTAGCGACTAGTACAAAAAGGAAGATCAACAAATGGGTAAAGTCTTGTGCATTTGAGATCTATGGTATGCCCATAATAACCCATATGAATGTATTGCCATTGGGTACATATGGCATGATGTTGGGTATGGACTGGTTGAATTCATATCATACCAAGGTAGGTTTTGATGAACACACAATTGAACGTTGGGATGAGAAAGGAGAAAAAAAAGTGTTATAGGGTAGGAAAAATCCCATTTCAGTACGACTGATCACTGTTATGCGAGCCAAATTTAGAAATAGAAAAGGATGCACGTTGTTTGCAGTGCAAATTTCTAAGGACGAGAAAGATGGTAGTGGAATGGAAGAAGGGGAAGCTAAGCTGCTAAAGAGGCACATTGTTTTGCAGCAGTATGCAGAGGTCTTCTTGATGGAGGTTACTTGATTGTAGAGAGATATATTTCTTTATTGAGTTGGTACCCGGGGAAACACCAACATCCAATACATCGTATAGGATGAGCACCCTAGAGTTGTTCAAGCTAAAATTGTATCTAAAAGAAAGCGACTTGACAAAGGATACATAAGGCCAAGTTTTTTTCCATGTGAAGCACCTATACTGTTTGTAAAGAAGAAAAATGGAACCCTTAGGTTATGCATTGATTACATACAATTAAATATATCAATCATCAAGAATAGGTACCCATTTCCAAGGATTGATGATCTCTTTGATCACTTGAGGGGAGCAACAATTTTCTCTAAGATTGACTTGAGGTAAGGATACCATCAAATAAGAATCAAGGAGGAGGACATTCACAAAACTAGTTTTAGGACAAGATATGGGAACTACAAATTCATAGTGGCATTAGAGGAAATTTCAGCTTAAAAGTGGCCTCCTAATAAAAAGTAATAAAATAATAGGAAAATAATAAAATAAGAGTTATGAATTTTGGATGGAAAATAAGAAAACTACTTTTTCCCATTGTACTTTTGGATTATCTCCTTATAGGTTTACTCAAATTTCAAGTGCATACACTCGTTGGATGTGGAATTAAATTTCGCATCCAACAAGTACTCATTATGCATACTTTGGAGAAAACCCACATTGATAAAAAATGAAGACACATTAAAAAATGTGCTTGAACTTGTTATTTTAACGTATCTTCAATTTTGATCGAAGTGGGTCTTCTCCAAAGTATGCATAATGGGTACTAATTGGATGCAAAAGTTAATTCTGCATCCAAACAGTGTTTGCACTTGAAAGTTGAGTAAACCTATAAGGAGATAAGCCAAAAGTACAATTAAAAAAGTAGTTATTTAATTACTTTTTTATTTTCCCTCCAAAATATTTACATGTATCTCTTTTTAAATTTAAAGGACTTTGATTGTTTTACATATTATGTACGTGAAAATTTCATGGGCACTTTTAGGATGGAATTTCCTCTAATGTACCCTTTGGGCTTACTAATGCGCCTACCACGTTTATGTGTTTGATGAAAAATGTGCTTCGTCCATATTTGGACAAGTTTGTCTTTGTGTTTGTTGATGAAATATTAGTGTATTCAAGGAAAAAGGAAGAGCATGAAAAGCATCTGGCTGCAGTGCTACAATTGTTGAGAGAGCACACGCTCTGTGCAAATATTAGTAAGTGTGAATTCTTGCAATCACATATACGATATTTGGGGTATATTGTCTCCAAGGAGGGGATCTCAATTAATATTGATAAGATCAAGGCCATAAGGGAGTGGCCAAATCCCAAGAATGTAGATGAGGTTAGGTATTTCATGGGATTGACAGGGTATTATTGAATATTTAACAAGAATTTTTGTAATATAGGCCATCCCATCACAAATTTGTAGAGAAAAGGAAAAAAATTGAGTGGATTGCACAATGTGCAGAAATATTTGCGTAGTTAACGAAATTTCTCACCAGTGCACCAATATTGAGAATTGCAGATCCTTACAAGGATTTCGTGGTATGCACATATGCCTGGAAGGAAGTGCTCAGTGGAGTCTTGATGCAAGAAGGGTAGGTAGTATGTTATGAGTCCAAGAAGTTAAATGAACATGATGTGAATTATGTAACATGTTATGTAGAGCTGGTTGCCATCATTCACACCTTGAAAATGTGAAGGTATTACCTCCTTGGTAGGAAATTTACGCTCATGACATACCATAGTGTGCTCAAGTATTTGTTTGGGAAACCCAAGATGAATGCTAGGGAAGCAATATGGCTAGATAAGCTTAGTGAATTTGACTTTGAAATTATATAAAAGGTAAATAGAACAAAGTGGTTGATGCTCTGAACATAAGATTGCAGCTAAATCACTTGGCAACTATAAGCTATTATAAAACATACACGGTATAAAGGGTCAAAAGTGTTGGGTAGCAAGACAAAAAATATTAGCAAGTGAGAGAAAAAATGTTGCAAGGCGATGAGGTGAAGAATATCACCTCACTGAGGACTACCTAGTCAGGTTTAAAAATAGGATTGATGTGCCAAATAGTGATACAAAAGGAGTTCCATGTTAAGCCTTATTCAGGCTATCCAAGATATCAAAAGAGCTTTACATCCATTAATAAGTACTATTATCGGCAGAAATCGAAAAAGGAAGTGATTGATTTCGTGGCAAAGTGAATAGAATGCCAACAAGTAAATGCTGAGTGTAAGAATTCAACAATATTGTTTCAACCTATCCCCATTCTAGAATGAAAGTGGGAGGTAATTTATATGTATTTATTAATGTATTACCTAGAACCAAAAAACAGCATGATGCAATCATGGTGGACTGGTTGATAGGTTGAGAAAGGTAACTCATTTTGTAGCAGTTAAGTCCACTAAATCTGCAAGTGATAAAATACAAATATTCATAAAGAATATTGTGAGGCTACATGGTATCCCTAAGAAAATTATGACATACAAAGATGTTAGGTTCACTTCCAGGTTATGGAGGGAATTGTTTATAGGATTGGGAATAGAATTGGAATTTAGTACCACATACCATCGACAAAAAAATGGGAAAACAAAGAGGACTAACAAAACCCTTGAGGACATGTTAAGTATGTATGTAATGAAACAGACCAAGAAGTGGGAAGAATATCTTCCACTTGTGGAATTAACATAGTATAATGGATACCAAGAATCCATAAATATGAGCCCATTTGAGGCATTGTATGGTAGGAGTTGCAACACTCCTATCGACTGGAGTGATGCGGTGAATAGGGTCCTTGTTGGACCTGATATGCTCAAGGAAATGGAGCAGCAAGTTCATATCATAAAACATAATTTGAAAGTGGCACAAGATAGGTAGAAGATATATGCATACCAACATAGGGCGAACAAAGAGTTCCAAGTTGGGAACATGTGTACTTGAGAATCAAACCCAAGAAAAGTTCCCTAAAGATTGGGACATGTGCCAAGCTGGTACCATGGTATTGTGGGCCCTTTGAGATCCTTGAAAGGATTGGATAGTTTGCGTATGGGTTGGATTTAGGTCCGTCAGATAGAGTTCATGACATTTTCCATGTCTCTTTTCTTAATATATATATATATATATATATATATATATATATATATATATATATATATATATATATATATATATATAGGATTGTAATCATATGATTGATTGGTATGTGCTATAGATGGAACTAAAGGGAGAGTTTTGAAAAGAGCCAACATGCATTTTATACTAGAGGAGTCTGGTGTTATAGAATCTATCCATAGAGAATGTCAAGGTGCAATGGAAGCACTCTGGTCCAGAAGAGGCCACGTGGGAAATGGTTGATGCCATGAAAACTAATTATCCCTTCTTGTTTGATGGTTAAAGAAGATGTGTATATAATTATAGATACTGTATATATTTATGTGTATAGAGCTCCATAAAAAAATATGTGTTGTTTTTTATTCTTGGTGTTACATATGGGCGAAAGAACATCGAGGGAGATGTTCCCCTAAGGGGGAGGGGCTTATGACAACCTCACCCATGGTTCTCTCATAAAAATGTATTGTAAAATTATTATTTTTAAATATTTGAAATTTAGAAAAGGGATTGAGTCAAAGGGACACATATTCCAAGTCCGAGGAGGAGGATTTCTTTCTTGGGATGTTGAGGTTTCTTGTGCGAAAAATATAAATTGTTTGGAAAACCGTTAAAGGCTGGTTGGTGCATGAATTTAAGGGACTAGTTATTAAAATTGAATGATCTGCAAAGGAAGGTACACAAGCCTGTGCACTTTGGAACATTCACAAGGAAAAGGGACAATTAAATAAGAGGGGATCTACACAATGCAAGAAAAAGAGGACATGGCAGTAAATTCCATCTCAAAGAAAAGAGGTTAGGATAGGAAATGAAGGCACATTCGAGTCCATGCGAAAAGAAGGAGATAAGACATCAATTAAAACACCAGAAAAACAAAGAGAGAAATATGGTTTGATTAATAGGCAATGAAGAAGAGAGGAGAAGAGAAGAGATGAGAAGGGGATTGGTTCTCTAGGTCCCTGGAGGTTGTGTATTGAGACAAAGTCTCTGGATCCCTATAACAATTTGGATCCTTGGAAGATGTGGGTTTGGATAAAATATTTGGAGCCCTATAAAAAATTGGGTCCCATAAAGGCTATGGGTTGAGATCATAGTCTCTAGATTCCTGGACAAATTGGGAAGAGACCAATCCTGGAGCAACAACAAAGGTAGACCAGATTGAATACCTCTAGTTACTACATTAATGTTACAATTGATTTTGGACTCCTTGGAAGGGAGTGAATCACTATGTCTGCCTTGGGGTGAGGTAGAGAGCCTATGGAATCCCTGTGCTAAAGAATATGGTCGTAGTCAGCTAGTGAGATTGAGGAAGAGATCCTTTGGAATTCCCTATTTTAGTTGGCAGCTGGTGTTTGCTTTGCTTAAGCAAGCACTCCCCTTAGACTATGGAATCTGGCTCGATGGTGCCAACTACAAGTAAGTGTAGCTATAATTTTCTATGGTTGGGTGGGTAGTACTTGTCCTAGACTCAGTTACACTATATATTTAAAATATAAGTAATATTATGTACCTATTTACATGTTGATAATTTATGATGCATTCTAGTTGAAATGGATTTGATTTTGGGGTTGTAACAAGATTCTTAATGTGATGAGAATGTGCATACCTCCCTACGTAGAGATATTCCTTATGGTTATGATAAATAAAAATATACATAAATGCATGTGTCACACCTTTGAAATGAAAAATGTTGTTAAATAAGTTGAACTAGTGTGTACCTCTGCATTGAAATTAATATGTTGTGTTAAATGCATAGTCGTGTTGTTTACAACATATAATAAGCATTGAAATATGTATTATCTGTACATGATAACAAGGACCATTCTATGGAAACGGGATGAAAAATAATCTGTATGAAATGTTCCCTAACATTGTTAACAACACATGAAAAATGATACAAGTATGTTAAGAAATGTGATAGGTAAAAGATCCGTAAGGGTCTAGATTTAAAACCCACAAACCCTGAGCTTAAAAACCCTTTCTATTAAGCTAAAAATATTACATGAGAGACTACCTCTTTAAGCAAGGTCTTAGCATACATATGAATGTTTATTCTCTTAGACATAAGCTTGTGAATTTGTATAGGAGTTGTTGCTACAACGTTGAATGATTTATTCACTCTTTTAAGGGAAACTAAAGCTTGAAACCACAACATCAAGGCTTATCTAGACATGCATTATGTGCAGGTTAGAAGCCTCCCATTAGCTTCCTAGAATTTCTATTTAGGTGCTCGAGGGTTTTTCATAGCGCCATATAGTCGACTACAGGCTAACTTTGGAGTTGGGAACCCTTAACGTGAGACAAGAGAGGTGAAGACCTTCAAAAGGTCGACACATGCCTATAACAGGGTGTGGCTGTATGAGCTCCTACGTCGACACGCTGTGAAATCCGCAACTTCAATAAGAGGAACATTAGATGGCCAGGAACTCATTGGAGAGGCGTTCACCCAAGATCAGGAGGGTTAGCACTATGGGGTGCATTATAAATACACTTCCAACTTGTCACTGAGTAGAAATTCCATTTGTAATGGTTACTGAACACTTGTAGCAGATATTTATCCATATTAACCAGTGAGGAGCGTGTTAATTTGGCATCTAAGTGAAAAATTCCAACCACAAGACTAGATTTCTCTTTTAGAGAGGACCAATTTTTACTATTGAAGCGCTCAATTTAGACAAGGGAAAGTGCATTTATGAAGAAAATCCCACATATGCACATTTGTATAGGTTGATGTTAACAGGGGTTGGTCACCTTTGGAAACCTATAAATACAAGTGACCTCAAGCTCATTGTGATATCATCAAGAATCTTATTCTTCTCTTATTCATTGATTGGTTCGCACAAGTTTGAGACAGGTTGAGGAAAGTTGTTCGCATAGGTTCAAAAATATAGAGTCAGAAGCTTGCATGTGTTATAGGGTTTTGGGTCTTAGAAATAGGCTCGTCAAAGGTAATTTTCAGCTATAACCACAGGATAGGAGGCTCAAGGTTGTGGTTGGAAGGTCTCATGTGCATTCAAAACACTCCCTCCATTGGGCTCTAGGGATAAATTTGACATATAACTGTAGTTTACTGAAGACAAGAAAAGTTGTCTTTGATATATATTGATGTTGGGAACATATTTTTGATTTTTGTTCAGTTAATTTTGCTAGATGATTTTGTATTGGGATCATTGTACTATCTGCTAAACATTTTATGATAATCTAATAAAATAATAATTTTCAAAGGGCTTTCCCCCTTGTGGGGTTTTTCCCTGGTCTTTGACCAAAATTGGTGTCTCTTATTGATGTGTTTATTGTTTCCTTTATCGTTTCATTTACCATTCTATCTTCAATTACTGCTATTTATTGGAAATATTAATTATTATTGAAAAGATTGCTAATTGAAGAATTGAATTGGGCTAAAAGTAATTGAAACAACATAGAGCAATGTGAAATTTAACATGGTTTCAGAGCCAAGTGAAGGTCAAGCCAAAAGGAGACAAGGGAAGCAATCATCCTTGGAAAGTTAAAGGAGCCTATCTAATCAAGTCAATATGTCTTCCTCTTTCTTCAAGGAACATGAGAAGTTGGGCGACTCATCTAACTTTTTTGCATGGAAGATCATGTTGGATATTATAACTGACAACAATGATGTTTTGGAATACATTCAATAAAAAGTACCCAAACCTCCGGAGAATGCTTCTGCTGATGCCAAGAACAAGCACAAGAAGGGTGAGTTAAAAGAAAATAAAATCATAGTTGATGGTTTAAAATATAGTCTACTTGCATATGTTGGAAATTTGAGAAATTCCAAGGACATGTATGATAAGATAACTAACATGTATGAAGTCAACAATTTGAATGAAATCATCTCCTTGAAAGATCAACTCAAAGACATGAATATGGACAAAGGGGAGTTTGTGAAATCCTACATTATGAGGATATATTGTCTTTGAGATCAATTGAAAAGAGTTGGAGAAATTGTTCCTAACAAGGAATTGATGATAGTAACTCACATAGGTCTCCCTCCCATTTTGGAAACCTTCATTGCTACTATAAGCAAAAACAAAGCCTTCCCGTCATTTGATGAGATTGTTGGAAATATCACTCAAGAAGAATCAAGCATGATATCTAGAGGAAGGATTCAAAAGCATGAAGAGAGAGAGCCTGTTGCATTCATCACTCAAAACAAGAAGGAACTACAAGGAAAATACCTTCTAGTGGAGGTTTTTGCAGAAGCCCCTATAAAAATAGCCCAAAAATATGTTTTTAGCGGAGGTCACTAGTGAAGGTGGGTGAGCGAATGCTTTAGTAGCTATTTTTTAAAATTTGCATCCAAATTCTGTAAACACACTTGTGATTTACTATCCATACAAGCACTGGTGCTACAAGTAACATGGTGCATTGTCAGAAATTAAAAAAAAAAAAAAAAAACACAACACAATGCGCTAAATAGGATAAAGCACTGGTGCTTGAATAGTTGATAGCACAGGTTCCCTTCACATAGTAAAAATGTCTCGGTACATACCTGTAAGGAGCACTGCTATAGTTTTAAATTTTAGAGAAATGTGGTGCTATTTTCCAACGAAGCCCCGATGCAGTAAGCTTAACAAAATGCCTCAGGGTGTTGAAAATGGCAACAAGAAATCTTGAAAATAGCACCAAGAAAGATTCTAGTTTAATTTTCCCTTGAATTAAATTAGAAGAAAATTGTAATTCCACATCACAAGACAACTTGTACAAGATAACTAAGTTAGTTTGACTTAGTTGGTTCAGTTAAATCGAGTTGAGGGTCTAACTTGAGTCATGTAAAGTGTCTCCTACATTATAGGAGCCTTGGTTGAGTTTATTTCAAGTTGCAATTAATAAAATCAGTTTAACTAGTTCCAATTATTGGAGGAACTAGTGACAAGTCAAAGTGTGGAACTTGAACTTGAACCATATGTAGTGATCAATCAGATAATTGATGATTCACTCATAAATAACTCATGCAAGTCAATTCTAAGAAAGACCCAGTTGAGATAAGAGTTCAAGGGTAGTGTACTATCAGTTGTATAATCATCCAAATTGTACAGGTGGCGCATGCAGCCAGAGGAAGGCCCCATATGTATCGTGCAATTCATATTGGGAATTTCCCAAATTAATAGTGGCTAATTACCCAAGGAAACAACACAAGGAAATAGGGATCCTAGAGGGCAGGAAATTGGTTAAGTATTGGCCAAGGCTAGTCTAGAAAGTAGTGAGACATAGTGAAAAGGTTTCTCTGATTGGATAAAAGAATTATAATCTTCTCATATTATATCACTAATGCAATATTAATATATCTGGGTTTTTAGCTGAGGATTTCCCTAAGAAATCATTGTGTAATGTGTGATTGAAATTCTTTCTCTTGTATGCTTTGTGATTTTGAGATTTTTTATTGGTTTCCATAATTGTTAGAGTAGATTCAAGTCTATTATTTTAGAATATTACAATTATAAATTTGAATATACATGGTATAAGATCTAAAATCACTATAGAAGACAAGAATACGAGTTTATACTTGCAGGAGGAACAAGTTTTACAGATATCTTCTCCAGAGCTAGTAACAGGATTGGGATGGCATTCTATGGTCTTAGGCTCAAGTATGCCCTTAAGGGTAGCTCAAATTACATTTCTCGGAGAGATCATATGGAAGAAGTCTTGGAGGAAAATATATTTAAGGATTTCATTGACAAGGACATCCCAAAACCAGCTCCCGCTGATGCATAGGCTCTAAAAGAGTGGAAGAAGTGCATTGCAAAGGCCGGAGGGATTCTACTAGAAGGAGTTAGAGATCATATCGTATCAAACCTACAGGGAAAGGAAACTCCATATGAAATGTGGAAGGCCTTAATTTTTTAGTTTTTAGAACAACAACAACCATAGTAAGCTCACACTAAAGGAAAAGCTCAGGAAAATCAAGATGGAGAAGGGAGACAAAATAAAAATTTACTTGAATAAGTTTACCCAATGTGGGGATGAGCTTGGAAGTGTTGGTGTTACAGTTGGTGAAGATGATTTGGTGAAACTAACACTTCTAGGACTTCCCAAGAGCTGGCAAAACTACCAGGATTTGGTAAATGGGAGGGAGAAGCTACCAGAGTGGGAACGTTTGTGGTCCTACTTGGTGCAAGAAGAGATTCGACGGAACACCAGAGATGGGACCTCATCCAAAGAAGTGGAAGAGGATTTTTCACTAGTCAACAAAGAAAATAAATCCAAGGGAAAGAACTCCCAAGGAAAAGCGGGAAATAAGAAAGACTTGTCCAAAATCAAATGTTTTCACTGTCACGAGTTCGGGAAATATGCCACGAAATGTCCACAGAAGAAGGAAGGCAAGGAGCCTGCAATAGTAGCAACAAGTGACGATCTATCCACACAATTAGAGCTTGATTTCACTCTCATTGCATGCATGGAAATCACTGTAATGGGAATCATGTGGTATCTTGATAGTGGTGCCTAGTTCTATATGATGGGGAATAGCGATATCTTAAGTGAATTGGAGGAGAAAGACCTCATGCAAAACATAGAGTTTAGAGATGATGGGAGGTATAGCATGACCGATATTGGTATAATTAATTTTCATAGGGAGTTTGGCTCCCCTCTCAGTCTCATAAATGTTTTGTTTGTTCTAGGACTAAAGAAGAATATTGTTTTCCTCGCGGTATTGGAAGGTCATGGCTAAGGTGTGATATTTAGCAAAGGGAAGGTTTTCCTTAGACACATTTCCACAGGAGAGGTGAAGAAGATCGGTGTGAGAGTCAAAAACCTATATTTACTTGAGGTACAAGATACATGCAAAGCCTTGAGGAGCAAGGAAAAGGTTATAGACTTGGTGGTTGAGAGGGAGAATGAACTACCTCCCAACATGCAACCTCAAAAGAAGCCTCAACAAGTTGTGGAGTAGCCACAATTGGAGAAGAAGAGAGGAGGTTGAGTGGAGACATCCACTCAAGTAGAGACCTCTAGTAAGGGGAAATTTTGAGCCAAGTGGTAAGAGGGAGCACATGTGGCCATACCTCCAAGAGAGAGGTGGGGTGATGTGAAGCAATAGTCTTGAGAGTGATCAAATTTGGGCAAGGTACATTGGGGCATTTTTTTCCTCATGGATAATTACCTTGATTCAAGGGCACACAATATATATTAACAGGATGTGTCAGTGACAGTTGATGCAGTTAGATGCCAGAGTGATAGATGCAGAGAGTGGAAAAAATCATATACTAGGGATCGCAGTGCAAAGTTGACAAAAATGCATATGGCATAGTGCAGAGTCAGCAACAACGTGAATTTTTCAGTATATAGTGCAGTAGCTAGTAGCTTTCATAGATTCAGGTGACATATGCATCATACTGAACACATTTGATTCAACTTATTTTTTGGGTTCTTTTCAGTTTCTATGTTGTAGTCGCAAAAACAAAAGAGAGAAGTGTTGCATGCAAAACATCCCAAAGGTACCAGATCGACATAGAGTCAAATTACTTTCTTGTTGAGAGGGAGTGTTGAAAATGGCAACAATAAATCTTGAAAATGGCACCAAGAAATATTATATTTTAATTTTCCCTTGAATTAAATTAGAAGAAAATTGTAATTCCACATCACAAGAAAACTTCTAGGAGTTAACTAAGTTGGTTTGACTTAGTTGGTTCGGTTAATTCGAGTTGAGGGTCTAACTTGATTCATGTAGAGTGTCTCCTACATTATAGGAGCCTTGATTGCGTTTTTTTTTAGTTGTAATTAATTAACTCAGTTTATCCGAGTTAAAGTCAATTTAACTAGTTCCAAATGTTGGAGGAACTAGTGAGAGGTCAAAGTGTGGAACTTGAACTGGAACCAAATATAGTGATCAATCAGATAACTGATGAATTACTCATAAATAACTCATACAGGTTAGTTCTGAGAAAGACCCAGTTGATATTGGAGTTCAAGGGCAGCGTATTATTAGTTGTATAGTCATCCAAATTGTAAAGGCGGTACATGTAGTCAAAGGAAGGCCCTAGATGTATTTTACAATTCATATTAGGAATATCCCAAATTAATAGGGGCTAATTAATTAAAGAAACAACACAAGGAAATAGGGATCCTGGAGGGAGGAAAATTGGTTAAGTATTGGCCAAGGTTGTTCTAGGGAGTAGTGAGACATATAGAGATAGTGCAGATTTTTTTATGCTTGGAGAAAAGCGTTGTAATCTTCTCATATTTTCTGAATAATGAAATATACAAATAGTGGGGTTTTGAGATGAGGCTTTCCCCAGAAAATCATTGTGTAATGTGTGATTGAAATTTTTTCTCTGGTATGATTTGTGATTTCACGATCATTTATTGGTTTCCGCAATTTGTAGAGTACATCCAAGTATATTGTTTTAGCATATTACAATTAGCATTTGAATCTACATGAATTTTCTACATGGTATTAGAGCAGAAATCACTATAGAAGAGAAGAATACGAGTTTGTACTTGTAGGAGGAACAAGTTTTGTAGATATATTCTCCAGAGCTAGCAATAGGATCAGGATGGAATTCTATGGTCTGAGGCTCAAGTACGCCCTTGAGGGTAAATCAAATTACATTTCATGGAGATATCGGATGGAAGCAGTCTTGGAGGACAACAGATTGAAGGATTTCATTGACAATGACATCCCTAAACCAACTCCAATCGATGCACAAGATCTAGCAGAGTGGAAGAAGTGTGTTGCAAAGTAAATGGGAGGGAGAAGCTACTAGAGTGGAAGGATTTGTGGTCCAACGTGGTGCAAGAAGAGATTCGACGGGACACAAGAGATGGGTCCTCATCCATAGAAGTGGAAGAGGATTTGTACTATTCAAAAAAGAAAATAAGTCCAAGGGAAATATGTCCAAAGGGAAAGATAGCAAGAAGATATACTTTTCCAACATCAAATGTTTTCATTGTCACGAGTTCGAGCACTATGTCACGAAATGTCCACAGAAGAAGGAAAGCAAGAAGGAGCCTGCAGTAACAAAAATAGGTGAAGTTCTAGACTCATAATTTCAAGCTTGATTTCACTCTCATTGCATGCATGGCAAGCACTGTAATGGGAAGCATGTGGTATATCGACAACGGTGCCTTGTTCCATATGAAGGGCAATAGAGATATCTTCAGTGACATGGAGGATAAAGACCTCAAGAAGAACATAGAGTTTTGAGATGATGGGAGGTATAGCGTGACTGGTATCGGTATAGTTAATTTTCAGAGGGAGTCTGTCTCCCCTCTTAGACTCACATATTTGTTGTTTGTTCCAGGACTAAAGAAGAATATTGGTTCTGTCACGGTATTGGAAGACCGTGGATACGATGTGATATTTATAAAAGGGAAGGTTTTCCTTAGACACATCACCACAGGACAGGTGAAGAAAATCAGTGTGCGAGTCAAGAACTTGTATGTACTTGAGGTACAAGAAGAATGCAAAGCATTGAGAAGCAAGGAAAAGGTTAGAGACTTGGTGGTTTAGAGGGAGCATTAATTACATCTCAACATGCAGCCTTAGAAGAATCCTCAAAAAGTTGTGGAGCAGCCATAATTGAAGAAGTGGAGAGGAGGTCGAGTGGAGACATCCACTCAAGTAGAGACCTCTAATAGTGGAAAATTACAAGACAAGTGGGAAGAGGGAGCACATGCAAGCATACCTCTAGGAGAGAGGTGGGGCAATGTCAAGAAATAGTCCCAAGAGTGCAGAAATTCGGGCAGGGTCCATTGGGGTGTTTTTTGTCTCATGGATCATTACCTTGCTATAGGGTCCTACAAGATACATTAGTAAGATGGATCAATGGCAGTTGATGTAGTCAGATGCCAGAATTACGGATGCAGAGACTATCAGCAATCAAATACTGGGGAGCACAATGTAGAGTTTGAAACAATGCAGATGGCACAATGCATGGTCAACAACACCATGAAGTTTTTAGTATACAATGAAATAGCTATAACAGTTAGAGATTCAGGTGACATATGCATCATACTGAACACATTGATTTAGTTTATTTTTTGGGTGATTTTTAGTTGTAGATGTTGTAGTCGCAAAAATAACAAAGAGAAGTGTTGTATGCAAAACATTCCAAAGGTACAATATCGAGATAGAGTTGAATTACTTTCTTGTTGAGAGGGAGTGTTGAAAATGCCAACAAGAAATCTTGAAAATGACACCAAGAAAGATTCTAGTCTAATTTTCCCTTGAATTAAATTAGAAGAAAATTTTGATTCCACATCATAAGACAACTTGTACGAGTTAAGTAAGTTAGTTTGACTTATTTATTTCAGTTAATTCGATTTGAGGGTCTAGCTTGAGTCATGTAGAGTGTATCTTACGTTATAGGAGCCCTAGTTGAGTTTATTTTTAGTTGTAATTAATGAACTTAGTTTATTTGAGTTAAATTCAGTTTAAATAGTTCCAATTGTTGGAGGAACTAGTAAGAGGTCAAAGTGTGGAACTTGAACTTCAACCACATGCAGTGATCAATTGGATATATGATCATTCACTCATAAATAACTCACGCATGTTAGTTCTGAGAAAGACCCAGTCGGGGTTAGAGTTCAAGGGAAGTGTACTATCAGTCATATAATCATCCAAATTGTACAGGTGGTTCATGCAGTCAGAGGAAGGTCCTATATGTATTACACAATTAATATTGGGAATTTCCTTAATTAATAGGGGCTAATTACCTAAGGAAACAATGCAAGGAAATAGGGATCTTGGAGGGCATAAAATTGGTGAAGTATTGGCCAAGGCTGGTCTATGAAGTAGTGAGATAGATAAATATAATGCAAAGGTTTCTCTCATTGGAGAAAAGAATTGTAATCTTCTCATATTTTCTGACTAATGCAATATACATATAGTGGTGTTTTTAGTTGAGGCTTTCCCCAGGAAATCATTGTGTAATGTGTGATTGAAATTCTTTCTCTTGTATTCTTTGTGATTTTGTGACTGTTTATTGGTTTTTGCAATTCGTAGAGTACATTCAATTCTATTGTTTTAGCATATTACAATTAGCAGTTTGAATCTACATGGATTTTCTACACAGGGCATCTTCTAAAGAGCACTTCTAGGCAGTTTTTAAATTCTAAAAAAAAATAGTTGTGCTATAATAAAAACATAGCGCTAGTGTGGTACCTATAGAGAAACGCCTCGGGGCATCTCAAGAAATGAACCACAATATTTATTAATTTAAAAAAAAAATGTGTTGATTTTGGATATATCCTGCACTGGTGCATTTAGAGAAACACAACAGAGGAGGGTTAAATAAAAAAAACCCTCTCGGGCGTAATTTTCATTTTTATAATCTACAGGGCGGGAGATATATTAAGCACAAATGCCACTCTTTCCACATGCAAGAGCCCTGATGTCAGTGCTTCTCTTGCTTACCATCCTTCCGTATTGTGCTCATTGTTTGAGTTTTCATTTTTTTTGAAAATATCCTAAAATTTGTTTTTCTCAATTAGGTGTCCACAATGCCTCTCTAACAAAAATGTTGGGTGTGTGTTATATTCTTTCCATGACTAGTCACAGGCGGGGGGGGTTACGATAGTACGCCATGTATGTTGTACCAAGCATAGCAGGGGGGTTAAGAAAATTTTTTTGGTCCTTATTTTCCGGTGGGCGGACCCGCCCATGGTTTTGTGCATGGGTTTGCACATGGTTTTGGGGCATGACGGTTTGAAGCCCCTGGTATTTTGTAGATCTGGTAAAGGGAATTACGGTTATGTTCTAATCCAGGGTTATTGGATTGAGTTTTACGTATGCTTTGGCATGTATATATATGTGTTGTAACACTAACAAGAATATAATGAAAAATCAAGTTGGTCGTCCCGATTTGAGATCCAAGGGAAAATCTCTGTGTATATATGTTTTATGTTTTATGCTCTCGCTATTGTTTATTTTCTGTTTTTAAGATTTGTTTGTAAATAATTTCTGTACAGGGTTAAAACCTACAAAAATCATGTCCAGGTAATGTCTTTGTTTCTTTGTAATTTAATTTTTTAGAAGATTAGAATTGTAAAGTAGGTTAAAATTGCCTTTGTTTTTCAATGTTGTTTTCACTGCGTTGTTTTCACAACGATAGTGGTGCACCCTGTAAATTTTGAGGGTGCATTGCAATTCAATGCGTGAACATAACATATCGTTGTTGTTGCGGTGTGTTTTTTAAACTAAAACACACTGGGAATGATGCGGAAAATTATATGTTGGTGCATCATGCCTAGTGCATTTATAATTACTAAACACACTGCAAACTTAATATTTAAAAATATAGCCATATCTCGGTGTGTTCAATAATATGAATGTTATGTACCAGTGCTAAAAGGTTATCCATGCACACTGGTGCAAATTTTTTTCGCACCGTTATCAAAAGTTAAAATTGTGAACTAATAGCGGTGCGCCATACTTATGTGTGCACCAATATCGGTGCGGTTATAGTTTAAAGTGAAACAAAGCCAGTGCATGAATGTATTTTGAGAAGACCGGTGTATTTTTTTTTAATTGAAAGCTATGCTTCCATATTTATAAATACATGTTTCATTTAATAAAAAAAAATGTATTTTATATATGAGGTTGATTTATTTTCAAATGTAAATCATGTAGTAGAGACGTATGTAGAGGGAGCACCAACAAGAGCAAGAGCAATAGGTGGAGCCATACAATATGGTCTGAACATGGCAGCCCATAGAGAAGGAGAGGGATTAATATCCTAACCCTATTATTGCAGTGACTTGAGCACTCTTAAGGAATGTAGGCCTCCTCAAGTACTATGAGGAGGATACATCCTTGAAGGCACAATTTTTCTTTTTGGCATATCTAATCCAATGATGGAGTGTCTAGGAGAAGGATTTCAGTGTTGGTCCTAGGCCATGGTATAGGCCCATTAAGGAGGATATATACTTTATCATTGGCCTATCCATGAGAGGGGAGGATTTTAACTAGTTCCCTGATGTGCCCCATGGGGTTGTAGCTGAGAATTAGTTTGCGTAAACTCAAAGATATGTCGGGCCTCATGCCATCCATCCATAAGATTTTTAGGTCTGTGGTGGACAAATATGGGTTTATTATTTTGTTGCAGAGGAGGTTAGGTGCCTCTCATTATTAATCACCACCATTTCACACTTTAGCGGTGATGGGAAGCACACTAGTTTCTCTCTTTTGTATTATGTTGATTCTTTGATTCAGGTGCCATGTTGCATCAGATGGTTTGACATTTGTTTGAGGTAGTTTTGCATGGCCTTAGATAGATGTCGTGCATTGAGACATGGGAGGGATACCTTACCTTTCATTTCCGAGCTTTTTAATTTATTTTTTGAGAGGTTCTAGAGAAGAGGCCTACATTTTTTGTCACTATCCTAGGTCGATCACTGAGGTCCAAATGCGCATGTGGGGGCATATTATTCCTAAGAGGGGCATGTCAGAGTTTCCGACCATGATTTCTTGCTAGTCACTGGTGCTACTGGCCAGTGAAGATGACCATGCATTTGTCACATTGGAATTTCCTTACTCAGGGATTGATTGGAGAGGGTGTAGAAAAATCTTCTTCATAGTAGTTGAACCTCGAGATGATAGAGGTAATATTAGTGTCTTCTTTAAATTAACCAGATAGTTTCATTTTCTTGTTTTAATGAGTTAAAATAAAATTTATTTTAGCACATTATTTAACTTGTTTTATTAAATTGTTTAATGCAATTGTTTAATTATTTATCTGTACTATATATTTTTTAGATATTGGCACATTCGATGGGGACATGACTCCTCCCCCACTAGATGTCAGAAGATATGAGGAGATGGGCAAGGCCCAAGAGGGTGAGGCACATCCTTAGGGAGGCATGGGCATCTGGGGCCGTAGGGCTAGTCTGCGAGTTTGAATGGAATGATGCAATAAAGTGGCCAAAGTTTTATTTGATGCGGGAGTCCACCCTACGAGGGCTCGAGATATCATTGTGGATCCTAGTTTTGTGGGTCTGTACAGCGACTATCTATTTAAGATGATGTATCTAATGCGGAATATCATCGAAGATAGTAGGGTACTGACAACGATGAGGGGTGTAGGTCAACATCATGCAACAATGTATACATCAGATGAGGGTGGTGATGATGATGATTGGGGTGATGAACATGATCATGATGATGAGGGTGGTGATCATGATGCTTCTGGTAGTACCACACCATCAGATCATGGTCATTAGGGTGTCGGTGATCCTTCTAGTAGTACACCTCCTCTTCAGTTGCTTGATGATGAGATGCCAGTGCTAGAGGATGTGCCTCATGTTTCTCCCAACATAGCAGACCAACCACCTCCTCCTCCACCTCAGAGTTCCCTAGAATGTGTTCAGGGCGTAGACGTAGTTGAACATCCACCGTCTTCTACTCATGCAGACCAACCACCTACTTCTCCACCTCAGCTGAGTTCGATAGACATTGATCATGGAGTAGTTGACCATCCATCGTCTTTTACTGCAAACCAGCCTAGCACTACGTTTGTTTATGGTGAATTTTTTTTTTGCTCATGTTTTTGTACTTAATTTATATGTTGGTGTTGATGTGTATATTGTTAGGTCATGTTATACATGTTCATTTAATATGTTTGCAGATAGATGTGTATGTGATAGCAATTATTTGACATGTGATTTATATTAATTTGAGGATGTGTGTGATGATGATGTTAGATTAGAATGTTTGCATTTTATTAGATGTAATCATGATGATGATGCCTAGTTATACTATAGATTTGTGTGCTAGACAATGACATTTCTATGAGCTAGATGTGTATATAATTAGATGATGGTGGTGAATTCGAATGTATCTTGGATGATGCTTATGATTGTTACATGGTTATCATCATCATTTTAATTTTTATGAAATAATATTTATTATCGATTATGTATTGGTGAAATTATATCAACCTTTTATATATAAAATTTCATACAAAATGGCTTACTTTTAAAAAAATGCAAAGATATTTTTACAAATTACAAAGTTTAGTATAGTTGAAACTATGATTGTAAAATTAGGCTGATATAATAGGTTGATATGGATTTAGGCTGGTATAATATATATGTAGTTAACGTTGAAATATTTTTTTTATAATTCACGCTATCTAATTTAAAATGTTAAAACATGCCCCCTCATAATATTTCTATGCATAAATACATTTATTTATTTTTATTATTAATATTTTGTAAAATATTACGTAGTAAATCCATATTAAACATTGAAAAAATTACAAATATCCTTCATGCATTGAATTAAAAAGAAACTATTAATGGAATAAGAATTCTCTCATTCTTTCTCACTAAAGTGAAAATATAAGAAAATTTTCAATTTAAATTACTTTACTTTTCTCTATATAAAATATCTATAAAATTGTGTTATTTAATATGGACATTGAAATATTTTACTATGGTTATGACTAAAATATTTTTTGTTATAAATATATTGTTGTTTTAAATATCACATGTAAATGGAACGAACAATGAATTACACTTAATGTAATATCAATAATACTATTTCTTGTCATGTGAAAAAATTGCATTTCTTCCTTGTGGTAAAAAGTAAATTATATTTTTTACTCATTACATTTATTCCTCATAATAAAAGTTTTTGTTTTTGTTTTGTTTTTGTTTTTTACATTCTATTACTTTATATCTCTATATAAAGTTATATAAGATTAAGGTATAAATTGAGGTATTGTAATTATGACAGATATCAATTTCTTTTGTTATTACTATTTTTAATTTGTTAATTTAAATTATTATCTTAAACTATTTCTAAATGTAACGTTACGTGACAACATCTCTCCAATGTTGAGTTGTAGAGCACCTCTAGACGCAATTAATTTAGATTTAATTCTATTTAAAACAAATTAATTTATTGCTAAAGTTATGAGATTTTCAAACAATTAAATTTAATATTTATTGCAACTCTTACCAATTTAAATTAGAAATTTTTCTCTCTAAAGATGAGGATAAAGAAATGTAACAAGATAAAGGCTTAAGTTACTTGTACTTGGATATTTCTTATATTGGAAGTTCTCCCTTAAAGAGACAAGTGAATTTTTTTCTAGTAATAAAGATATAACAATTTGATGATATTTTGGTTCTTTATTTGCCACTGTAGTGGTTTAAATTTAACTCTTCTTAATAATAAATATGAGTTAAATAATACAAAAAATGATAATAAATTAGATTTAAACCTTTGAAAAATAATATATTTGATTATTTTTTAACAAACAACTTGGAAATTATTATTATTTCTGCATACTTATCACAAGATAGTCACTAAAATTCATGTTTTTCTCATTTATCCTAGCTAATTTTAAATTCATGTTTTTCTCATTTCTCCTAGCTAATTTTACATCATGTTCACAATGATAGAGACATGTTTATTTTAAATAATTTAGTTATAAATACAAAAAAATAGATATTTATTTCACATAATCTAAATAGGAGATAAAAACGCATCACCACTTCCATTTAAAAGTCAAACAAATGTCTCTTAATCACCATCAAAAATTTAGTGCGCTAGATATGTTCCTATTTGAGAAGAGTTGTGACCTTGAATCATTAGTATCATAGATGATGTACACATTTGGAAATACTTAGTTTTAAGTACTGTAAAAATGTTTCCACTACAAAAAAATGTCTAAAAACGTTTGTAAATGTTACTAATTATATTATAAAATGTCAACAAGGAAAATAAAAAAATATATAATTAGCGAAATAATGACAACAAAAACATACAACAATAGTATAAATGATGAAATAACACAAGTACATATCACTCTCCATCGTCATCACCCTGATTATCTCCCTCGCTTGGCATGATAACATTGTTGTTCTCAAAAATATGTTTTGATCTCGGGTCATGTCTTAATACAACCACCAATCCCTATCCAACATGTAGGGATAAAAAAACACTTGATTGCGGTGTTTTTGGAAAACATAAGGATCCCTAGCTTCACGCCACATATTTCTAAATTTGATAGATATCAACCCACTATCATGATATTCCTTTACATTATTACGATCAAAGGTGTCCCACCGCTTGCACCTAAAAATAACACATTGGAACGAAGATAAGTCCACTTGAATGATCTCTTATATCTTTCCAACATAACCTAATGTCCCTTGCATTAGGTTTTTGTCACGGTGGCTAGCATGACTAGATTTGTTGAACTCGACTTCCACTCCATAGTCTTGTGCCATGCATCCATCATCGACATCATTTGTGTGAAAATGATGTCCATATTCCCACATAGATGGGAACAAATGCACCTATAAACAAGTGAAAAAATCACTGCGTCATTTTTCTAATAACCTAAACATGATTAAAATAATACACACAGACACACACACATATATAATTTTGAATTCTTGTAAGAGTGCAATGTGATAGGGGTGAAATCTTGCTTGCAATAATTCCAAAGTGTTAGGATTTTCTATGGGAAGAAATGGAAGTCTGAACCCTAACCATGGAGGTGGGAGTCAGAAACTTGTGTACAGGGCCACGACATAGGTGACAGTATGAGGGATATAAGGACATGACAGCCATCCCTGGCCATCAGAATACGACAGCTACCTGGATTCCCTGTAGTTGTCCACACCGTGCATTGGAGGTGGAGCCAAGGAAAGAGCAGCAGAGGGTTTAAGATGTAAGAAGTTGTCGTTTAAAACCCTAAACCTACGGCCCTACGGTGGTGTAAGCACGCGATCATGAGATTGAAGGGTTTTCTGCGCTATCAGAGGGGTTTTTTTTCATTTGACTATTACAATAACCATGGTTAATGAACGAGACTCAGTTGACCTAGATTCTACTCTAGAAGATATGCTAGCGGTCTGGGTTATGAAGTGTTGGAGAAGAACTTAGAGAGGTATATTTTGGTGAGCTGTGGAGCAGGGTTGAAGTTCAAAGGCTCGGGCGAGGCCTGGGGCATTGTGAACGGTGCTAAGTTTTTAGAGGAAAGTTTGTAGATCACATACAATTATGAATGGAAGGAAGCGATAGTTCCAGACTCTCACCAACAGCCGACAATCCCAGGGTCAGCGAAAAAAGCGGATGCTACAACATTCCATGTAAGTACCTCATTGCCAAGAGATTTACATAATTCATTTTTCTCAGGGGGGTTAGAAGATATTGTAGCAAGCTGTGGCATTCAGGGTAATGTAGGACTCAATATTTTCTTGGAAGAGAGCCACAGAATTTAGGACCCAGTCAGAGGTGTCCATCTGGACGCTCATATCACCCAAAAAAGTCCCTTTTAGAGGAAAGGGACTAAGTTTTTCAAGAATTTGCATTTTACCCAGAGGAGTGAAGCGACGAGATCTTGGCCGGGGGTGGGTAAATGTTTCTTTCAAAACCCTAATTTTCGGCGGCTTCCAGTGTTGGGATCTGCGGGTGTGATGAAAAATATGTCTCAAGCCGAGGAGTAGGAGAAGTGATCCGGAATTCAAAAAGGAAAGGAGTTGCAGGCAGACGTCGGGATCAATAGATTTCAAGAAGAAGGGGGTACCTCTCGGGAGAAACCCCATCAACAATTGGAAGGGTGACCTAGGTCATTCGAATATGAAGGACTAGATGCTAAGGAAATTACGTTGGAGGGAAAGGAAGGAAGTAGGAGTGGGGTTGCAGGAAATAAGATAAAGAAAAATAAGTTGATCAGAAAGAAGGAGAGCCTATGTTGTGTCTTTGGGGTTGATATTCTTATAGACGAAGTTATGGAAGATGCATAAACTATCCTAGTAGGCAGGGTAAGAGGGAGGAAATATTCAGCTAATTACATCTCAGAATGGACAAAAAATGCATGGTCATAAACACCGAGGAAACCTACTGAAGTTAAAACCCTAGCTCGGGGTTGGTTCATGATAAAATTTGGAAAAAAGGAACATATGGAATGGGTGATGCATCAGAACTAGAATTTCAGGAAAAGATATATTTTATTCAGGAAGTGGACTCCTTTGTTTGATGCAAAAAGGGAGAAAATAGAAGATACACCGGTATGGATAAAACTCTTGGGGTTTCCGGTTCCCTTCTAGATGGAATCGTACTTCAGATTGAAAGGGAACACACTAGGGCAGTTCCTGGAAGCAGATCAGTCATACCTTCAGACTATGGACCTGAGTGCTGCAAGAATTGTGGCTAGCCTAAATCCTAAAGAAGGCCCAATAGAAGAGATGCTCCTAAAATACAAGGACTTATTGTTTTCACAGATGCTTGATTATGAACACATGCCTTTTCGCTACGACCATTTCCACAAATATGGCCACCTGGAAAAGGGTTGTCCACTTGGCCATCATAGGAAAAGGAAGCAGAAGAGGGCATCCTGAAGGCCGGAAAGGCCTCTAGTAATAGAGGATCTCAGATATGTTGAGGGAGACCTGAAGGAATGAGTTGAAGGAACATGCAGACAATAGATAGAAGAGGGCCCTCAATCCATGCAGATTGAGCCAATTAGTCCTATAGCTTTAGTCCAAGAGCAGAAGAAACCCCTAGTTCCCTCCCCCACTCATGAAGTTGAGGCCTTGACACCTCAACAAGAGGGTACAATCCTGGACCTTTCCTCCTCTCCTTGTACCTATTTGTTTACTTCAATTTTTTCTATTTCAAGGCCTGGTCCTTCCAGGCCGGTTCATATGGAATATTTGGAAATGAAATTAGTGTTGAAGACTTTGGACAACATCATAACCTCTATTCCCAATCTCCCCTCTAATACTCCTATCATCCAGGACCATGGGCCTCCTCCCCCCTGCCCTGTCCTCCTGAAAACCCCCCTTATAATTTAAGGTCCAAAGAAAATAAGCCTATGCTGGAGGAGGATAATTGGAGGTATGGGACCTCAGTCTATAGTAGTCGACCCTAGGAAATTGAGGGGTTGGAAGTCCAACCTTGCAAAATCCCAAGTTAGGGCCAAAACTGACATAGCAGATGGGACATAGCTTTCCTTTCCACGAATTCTTAGAGTAGTTCAGACCCCCTCCCTGGGTTATCGATGATCATTCTCTCATTCAATTGTAGGGGTTTTGCTACTCAACCCAAAAAACTAGCACTTAGGACTTTGGTGAAGTCCTACGAGCCGTATGTTCTTATGCTTCAGGAGACTTTGGGGGTGGTGGAGGAAGTGGTTGGATATTTTTCCAAGGTGTTTCCAGGTTGGTACTTTCAGGCACTAGATTCCCTTGGAAGGTCAGGGGGTATGGTGATGGGAATAAAGTCAGGAATATTGAAGGAGATCTCCACCTGGGGATTTGAAAATGCATTATCAATGGAGGTCTATTCAAATGAGCCCTGTCACCCTCTCCTACTCCTTAATGTGTATGGCCCTTGCGTGGATAGGGTCCTATTCTAGAACAAGTTATTTGCTAAGCCTTTTTTGAAAAACCCTAATCTCATTCTGGGAGGGGACCTGAATTTTTCTCTGGGAGTATCTGAAGCCTGGGGCCCCTCTTCTTGAGCAGATCACCTTACTAATTTTTTCCTCAACAATATTGTTTCCACATGTCTGGTGGATGATTACCTAATCAAACCCAAGCCTACTTGGAGGAATAGAAGAACATGAGAGGATAGGGCGGAAAAGAAACTGGACCGGTTCCTTATTAATGAAGAGCTGGCAGGCCAATCCTCTATTTTCCAGCATTGGGTAGGGGAAGGGGGTATATATGACCATCTTCCCATCCTTCTGGAAATAAAGGGTGCAAACAAGAAACCTGGGTCGCCTTTCAAGTTCAACTCATCGTGGCTCAAAGATGAGTCATACAACGAATTGTTCCATGTCACCTGGAGGAAGGGAGAGGATGATAGTCAGGGAAGCAAGAGCTTGCTATTCATGGAAAACCTAAAGAGGATGAAAAAATCTACATTGGAATGGGAAAAAGCAATAAAACTTAGGGATGAGGAAGCCTTGTGGTTGATAAATGAAGAATTAGACTTCCTAGAGCTGCCGGAGGGTGCAAGATATGATTCAATTGATATGAGGGACAATGTAAAGAGCCTTGAATCAGCAAGAAAGAAAATATTACTGGAAAATGAAGAAATTTGGCGTCTTAAAAGTAGGGCAATCTGGTTGTCAGCAGGGGACAAAAACACGAGGTTCTTCCAGAACTATGCTAAAGGTAGGAAAAATATAAATACCATATGGGGGATGCAAATGGAAGAAGGAAGTACTGCTAGAACCTTCAAGGATCTTTCAAATTTGGGATGCAAACATTTCAAATCCTTATTTAAAGCCCCAACGAAGCCCTCAATAGTTGAACTGATCAGAGTGGCTCAATTCTTCCCCAAATATATTGAAGAATAAGGGAATGATAGTATTATGGATCTCGTGTCTAAAGAGGAGGTGGAAGGGATTCTTAAGGCAATGAAGAAGGATATGAGCCTTGGGCCAATTGGATGGATGGTGGAATTCTTTAAACATTTTTTTGATTCCTTGGGAGAGGATCTGCTCGCGGTGGTTGAAGATTCAAGGATCACGGGTTCCATACATCAGCCTTTCAATTCCACTTTCCTCGCCCTCATCCCCAAAAAGGAGGACCCTAAATCGTTCGAGGACTTCAGACCAATTTCTCTTTGTACCTGCATTTACAAAATCATTGCAAAGGTGATTGCAACTTGTCTAAAGCCTTTTCTTTCAAAAAATGTTTCGATCGAAAATTTTGGCTTTCTGGATGGAAGGAAAATTCATGAGGCGGTGGGGGTGGCTCAGGAAACACTACATAGCCTGAAGAGAAGCAAGAAAAAAGGAGCCATTGTAAAAATTGACCTATCCAAGGCATATGAAAAAACAATTTGGATGTATCTCCACCTGCTCCTGACCCATCTGAGCTTCAGGAATGATTTTATCAACTGGGTGATGGGATGCATTACCACCATCGGTATTGTCATCCTAATCAATGGGGCTGCAACTCCATTTTTCCAAGTTCAAAGGGGCCTTCACCGGGGATGCCCTTTATCTCCCCTTCTCTTCCTCCTTATTGTTGAAGGCCTCATTCACATGATTCATGATGAAAAAAGAAAAGGTGAATTGAAAGGAATCAAAGTAGGAGTCAACCTTTTTATTACAGATATGCTCTTTGTAGACGATATCCTTCTTTTTAGTAATGGAAGAAATGAAGACATCAAAAGGATTAAATATGTGCTTGATATCTTCCTAAAGGCTACAGGGTTAAGTATCAACAGTGAAAAATCCTCCATAACCATGGAAGGGTTTACTCGAGTCGAAGTGGATAGAATCTCTGAAGTGATACCCTTTGAAGTAAAATCCCTCCATGATAGTTTCAAGTACCTGGGTTTCCACCTAAAGCTGGGCCCTTATAGAATCAAGGACTGGCACTGGCTTGTGGAAAAAATTGAAACTAGAATGAAGCACTAGAGTTTCAAATGGCTGTCTCGGGCAGGGAGGCTTGTGTTGATCAAATTAGTCGCTAAGGCTATCCCGGTGTACTGGGCTGCCCTAACCTGGGTTTCGAAAATTATTCTTTCTAAAATAAATAAACTTTGTATCATGTTCCTATGGGCAGGCTCAAAGACTGAACCTGTAATGCAGTGGGTGGCATGGGAGAAAGTGGCAAAACCTAAGGCTTGGGGAGGTTGGGGAATAAGGGAGCTCATGTCTTTCACCCTCTCTCTGGTAGCAAAATTAGGATCGAGACTTATCACCCTGTAAAATTTATGGACATCAGTGAAAAAAAGGAAATACATTGACCCTGTGCCAATGGATGAATGGTTACGCGTCCTTGCAAAGAAAGTGCAAAATGCTTCGATCGTTTGGAAAGCCAGATGGCCTCGATTAAGACCATTGAACAAGGGTTGGCATGGTACGTAGGGAATGGTGAATAGGTCAAGATTGGAAGAGACCCATGGGTGGGTGCAGCAGTGGATATGCACTCTCCAGAGAATTTCTTGACCATCTTGAAAACAGAGGCATCCGCACCCTAAGTCATGTTGTGCAGTTTGGCCAGTCAACCATTTGGAAACAAGCATGGATGTCTGGAGAGGCTTTGCAACTTGAAGATCGGTGGAGAGAAGAATGGAAAGGATTTATCAACGAGTTTCATAGAACAAATCTTTGTATACATGAAAGGTCAGACGAGCTTTGTTGGGTACATTCCCCCACGGGTCAGTACTCATTGAAATTCAGATACAAATGGTTGATGGCACAGAAAGGATGGGCAGAGCCGAAGTGGTGGTAAAAGTCTCTGTGGGAGCTCAAAGGACCAAAAAAATCGAGACTTTTATTTTGGTGCATTTTACAGAACAAAGTCCCCTCCTAGGAAAATCTGCAAAGAAGGGGCAAGATAGGTCCAGGTTGGTGCACTCTGTGCAAATAAAACTTGGAGTCCTCGCACCACCTCTTTCTATCGTGTGCTTTTAACAACAGTTTATGGGCGGAAACCTTGAGGCTTCTAAACCTCTCCTAGAGATGGGAAGGTCCAACCATCTCGGAGGCTTAGCAAAGGTGGTGGAATGAAGCCCCTAATGACCGGGTGAGGAACATCCCACTTATTGTTGCATGGGGTACTTGGATATCAAGGAACCAGGTCATATTTAAAGATATCTTGTTTCTCATTACTCTCCTAGCCTCGGAAGGGGCATATATCTATGAGCACATCCCTATCCCAAAGGAATCTCAGCATGCCAGAATCATAAAAAAGGAAGAGATTAGGGGATACATCCAGTGGGCCTACTTTGATGGGGCTTCTAACCCACAAAACAGGTGTGGGGTAGGGCTCACTATACACCTCCCTTTTGGAAAGATCTACAAAGCTTCGGTCGGTCTTGGCACTGGAACAAATAACTTTGTAGAACTCAAATCCCTTCATATACTTCTGTGCTGGCTCTCTCATCTTGAGCTGAGAGCAGCTTAGATCTTTGGCACTCAATGAATATCATTAAATGGTTTAATGGAACTCAAAGATGCCTCAACTATATTTTGATTGCTTTATTAGAATAGGTTACAGTCTTAAAATCACTATTTAATCAAATCTATGTTTGTCGCATTTACAGGGAACGTAAAAATGACATAGACCTCCTTTCTAAGGAGGGCCTTCAACAAGCTATGGGGAATTGGGTAGCAAAAGAGGTTGACGGAGATATGGTCCGGAACCTGGATTAGCCTGCTTTTTCTCACTAAAATGATCTTTATCCAATATTTATTTTTATTTATGGTTTTGTTTTCAAACTCATGATACAAATTTATATGTTAATTGATAAAACAATCCTACATTATACTTTTAACCCCACCAATCTTTGTTTCGGATTGTTTTCCTCTTAAGAGGAGATCCGGGAGATAATGTGGGGGATTTTTGTCTACCACTTAAACTCTGTACATCTAGAAGAGTGTTTACCACCCAGATGTTCTTTTTGTAAGAAGCTCAACGACAAGCCGACTTTTGACTCCTGTTTAGGGTGGTTTTTCCCTATAAAGGGAAGCCCAGGGGCTGAAACAGGCGCATACTCTTTGGAAATTTTTGAAAAGGCTTGGGGAAATGGTAAATAATGTTTTCTTACAAAACAACTACAACTCCATGTTTCTTCCTTTCCTCCCCTACTGAGAAAAGGAAACATGCACCTCATTGAATGCCAAGTGCATATACTATGTAACCTTCTATAACTTAATAGAAAGTTTGATTTTTTATTTTGGAAAAAAAATATATATATATAACATTCATAAAATTGACCATTTTTAAATTTGATTATGTGAAGAAATATAAGGAACTTGATCGATCATGCAAGTCAATTACCTAAATATTTCCGAGAAACATGCATTCAATATGCCAAAATTTTCTTTCACTTTGTGCAATAACATCATTGTCTTCAGATGAGTAGAATTTGACATGCTGCTAGGTCCAAAGAGAGGTGCGATGGAAGCATATTTCAGGATTTTGAATAAGGTATCAGTGATATGAGCATCACCCCTTATTTCATCATTTTGGAATGCATCTAAAACATTTCCTCCATGGCATGTGTATCCCATAAGTAATCATCCATACCGACCTGCATTTGATTTCCTCCATTGCCAAATTGTGACGAAGAACTAATTGGTGAATCTGGACGTAGTGGGAATTGAATAGGTGGTTGGTTCAACCATTCTTTTTATTCTCTCTCTTTGATTCTTGCTCTTAATGCAACCTTCTCTTGAGTTGACATTGTAGAGGGGTGCTCCGGAAGATGATAGGTGGGTTGCTAATCATCACTATAATCCTAATTTCAAAAAATATTGAATG
Organism: Pinus albicaulis; assembly: GCA_034641835.2. Lineage (NCBI taxonomy): Eukaryota > Viridiplantae > Streptophyta > Pinopsida > Pinales > Pinaceae > Pinus > Pinus albicaulis. The sequence continues at coordinate 1,051,539,757 of CM076581.1, forward strand.
TGATTAGTACAATATCAATAATATTAGTAAGCACGCCAATGTAATTGGTTTGTTGAAATTACATTATACCAAACAATTATTACCATCGTTGATCTAGGTTTGCGATTAGAAGATGTCATGTTCCAATTAACAGGGTGAAAAGGCTATCCATTTTCATCTACTAACTGCTTGCGATGTGCTGCTCCTAATAATAACTTCTGAAATTTTTGAAAATATGGAGTAATATATTTGCATCTAAACTTGATTCTGAATTAGGTTCCTGCAAATTTGGATACATTTTTATCAAATTGGAATGTATAAAAAAAAATCCAATTAGATAATAGAAATATAAATAAAATTTAAACTTATTGGAGATGGAAAGCGAGAACTCTGTGAAGGAATTTGATCAGTAATATGGAACAAGCTAGAATTTAACGAATTGGCCATTTGATATAACTGAGATTTTATCCCTGCAATTGAGAAAAATCAGAAGTAAAAAATTGCGTGCACATCCAAAATCAATCTCGACAACTATATAACCACAGTTTGAATTTCAATATAGTTTCAAACCATTTTTCAAGAATAAGATGACTTTAAGAAGAAAATGTATACTATGAACTATTGTAATTCATGTGGACACATTTTAAAGGATAATTTGAGATTAATATGCCATTTTATGTGAAATTAAAATTTCCGATAGCTTTTAAACCAAACCGACGTGCTTATCAGAACACAGCTTACTGATGTGTTTAAAACATTAAAAACATAAGGGCGTTCAAATAATACCCGCACCGGTTTCTGGCATTATGAGAAAATATGTTATCATATCGGTGCTCTTATACAAAAACACATCGATGCATTTAAAAAAAAATAGCACCTCTATGCACATGTTTCCCGATTTAAAAAAAAAAAAAATGAATTCAACCAACTCGGTGCTCTTATAACAATTAGAGCACTGATGCTTTTAAATAGAAACTATATCGTTGCGTTAAAAAAATAATCACATTGTTTCGATATTTCGGAATCTATATATATATATATATATATATATATATATATATATATATATATATATATATATATATATATAGTATCATGTTGGTGTGTTGAAAACCTATGTCGCCCCATAAATGTCGGTGCACTTTTTTTATAAATGCACAAGTGTGCTTGACTATCGAACTCATCGACATGCAAAGAAATTGAAAAAAAAACGATTTTTTTCTTTTTCTTTTTTAAAATTAAAAAACATTAGGGGAATTTTGAGGTCTAAAAAGGGCCTCCTAAGGAAATAATAAAATAATAACTAAATCAATAAAATAATATTTATGAATTTGCAATTCACTTTTTGCACCACAATCAATGTAACCATGGTTAAATTCAATTCAAAAGTTGTACCAAAATAAAATTAATAAATTTTTTTAGTGATGTGACTATAAATAAGAATGAGTTTTTCCAGAAAAAGTCATTGTCATTGAACAACTAATGCATTTGTCCTTTGTACTTAAATAACTTAAAATAAAATATAAAAATAAATTCATTCATTATTAATTATATAATATGTTATTAAATAAAATTTATATTATTTAAATTGTATAATAACATGTAATTAATGTACTATATAAAAAAAATATAATAAATGTAATATATTATTTTATGTATGAATTTCATTCAAAAAATGTGAAATGGCATTTATTATGGGTATTTTACTTTGACTTTAAAAGTACTTAGAGCACTAACATGGTTAGCCATGAAAATAATATAATAAATGTAATATATTATTTTATGTATGAATTTTATTCAAAAAATGTGAAATGACATTTATTATGAGTACTTTACTTCACTTTAAAAGTACTTAGAGAACTACCATGGTTAACTGTTATCACCAAAATAGGACCCTGATATGCTGCTGATCAGACTACCTTAGTGTAACTATTTCAAACCAATCTTTTAGCTGAGGCTTAGCCTCCTCAGCCTGAGAGGGCTCTCTCAAGGGTTAATGATTTTGTATAAAGATAGATGGCTAACTTTATGGTTTGTGGTTTTTTATGTTTGCAAGTTGAAAGATGAAGACAAGCTACCATTGGGTTATGGAGTCGGTGATAGGGATAGGATAACAAAATAGCTCTTCTTATAAAATTGAGGCTTGTATATACTTCAATGAAAGGATGACACATTCAGGAAAGTCTCAATATCTTGAGGTTCAAAGGAAATCAGAGCATGTGTGCATGAATTCTGAGTCATGATACATCAAGGTATTGAAAGGAGAGTATTTAACAGAGATTTATCCAAGCTTAACACTTAAAGGAAGTCATAGCATGAATGACCATGAATTCTGAGTAATAAGCATCAAACATTGAATAAAACCATTCACAGATAGGACCTAAGAACTCATTTCACCATAAATTAACACTTAAAGGAAGTTAGAGCATGTTCCCATGAATTCTGAGTAATAAGCATAAAAAATATGGAAGTAAAACACATGATAGAAGATAAAGCTCACTGAAGTACACTTAGAATCTCAGCTTCAGAAATGTTAAACTGCTTCTGTATATATCAGCTCCTCCAAAGTATTTATAAAAGTATCCAGTTCTGATAACATTTTCCAACCATATGCAATTCGATTTCTTCCCTCTTATAGAGTTGTCATTAAATCCTTGAATTCCTTCCAAACATTTGAGAAGAAATTCGAATTTGATACCTATCAACTTCTAAACAAACTTCATTTACAAACTGATAGTTAAACTGGCTGTCTTAAAGTCCTAATACAACTAGGACTAAAACACTATTGATTATATCTTAACAACCTTTAACAACCTTATCTAATCATTAAAAACTATGCTTGATAGCTATTTCTTCTAGACTTCAACCATGATGTTGTTTATCTTCTTGCTGTTAGACCCCATCAACCTGCTTCTTATCCATTCATGCAAAATAGGAGCATGTTCCCTGTATAATAGTTGAATGCCTCATTTCTGTCCATTCGAACCAACTGCTGAAGAACTAGTGCTCAAAACATGTGGAAAATTTCTTATAAACTTCATTTGAATTCGACCTTCCAATCTGTGCAAATCTCGAACCTCCAAAATGGTGCAAAAACTATAAATACTGCTGCGTTACGAAACTGCTAAGTCTGCTGTTTTCGTAGCGCAAACTTTTCCTTTTAAAATCATGCTTCAAACCTCCATTTTTATGTGCCAAACCTCCTGGATCTTCATTTATATTCTACATATACCTCCCACCAGCATCAAAGCTCAAAAACAAACCCTTTTCACCTTTGAAAATTGCAAAAATTCTTCAAACTGCATCCTACAGCAGTTTCGTAGCGCGCTACGAAACCGCTGTATGTCACCTTTAGCAATTTTGTGGCGCGCTACAAAACTGCTAAGTCTTCACTTTTCACAGCTTCCTTCCAAAATTTTAGTTTTCAACCCTTTAATACTATATTTCCAGGTGTATATCAACTTTCATAACCCATAAAAATCAACTTTAAACAGCTCCAAAAATGAGATATTACCACATAACCTCAAAAATTTGTTAAAGGATGACACTTACTGTTTGCACTTATTTTAGCTATGGCTGATCTTCAAACTGTGCTAGCTATATTTCCAGGTCTTCTACTCTCCTCTTAAGCCTTCTTTCTTCAGCCATTTTCTTTTTGAAAACCTTGTATCTTCAGAAATCCATGATAATTCCTCTGAAAACCCTGTGTCTTCAGCAAATTAGCAAATTAGCAATCAGAGCTTCCTGTTGAATGAATTGGATTGCTTGGTAAATGAGTTCAGCCTCGCTTGATAACAATTTTTCTTCCACCAACAATGAATTTCAAACTCACTTGATAGCAAGTTTTGAAAATACTGATATAACCTGAATTTGAATGAGCAGCCTCGTTTGAATTTGTTTAAGTTCTGCCTCTCTTTAAATAGAGTTTCACAGCCTCGCTTGAAAACTTTACAGCCTCGCTTGAATTTGTTTTAGTAAACTCATGTCTTTCACCACTAATTTATTCTTCAAAACATAATCATGCATGCACTATTACTTGCATGAGACAAATGAAGTCGAAAATGGCCAATTGTTTTCAAATTTGAAAGGACCAATGACAACTGACCCCTAATCGATGACAAATGATCCCTAATAATTACAATGAATGGTTGCATGCATGAAGGAGAACTCTAGATGACACCTAATGATGAGGAATTTAACTGTATTTGACATATGTGACAACTCAAACGCAAAACTGAGAATCCCCGATTTCATAGAGCATGATTTTCAAATTCGGGTTTTTGCGCTACGAAATCACTAGCGTTTTCGTAGCGCAAAATCAACTTTTTACACTGAGCGCACTACGAAAACGTGGTTTCGTGGCCTATTCATCAAATTTTCGAAAAAAAATTTAAAAATGGGTTTCAAAACGTGGCATAAGATCTTTGAAGAATGAAAAAAGGTTAATGAAAATTGTTTGGTGATGGAATGAGACTTTTAACCCATGATCTAGACCTTTAAAAATATAAAAATGACTCTAACCCTATCTAGCACTATGAATTAGGAACAAGTGTAACTGACCAAGTTTCAGTATTTTTTTATAATGATAACAGTGGCTCCACTTGGAATAGTGTGCCCCTGTGGTACACTAAGAACCGGTAGCTCCAGTGCTGCTATCCATCCTTTAGAATAAAACTCTGAAATTCTGTCCAGTCTACTTCAAACTGTACCTACTAAAAATGCTCAGTCAACCTTGAGCTTATTTGCATCTTCCTACCTACCCTATTAGCTGCAATATCCATTAGTAGCTCAAGGAACATGAAACATCCAATGAAGCCAATCAATTGTCTTTTCTGATATTTGAGGCTCTGAACTGCATTCGACCTCAAAATAACCATGACAGTGAGATGACCAAAATAGCTTATAATGTATCTGATCTTCATCATGCAAATGAAAATGAAATACTGGTGTGTAAAGCTTTGCCATGTATTCAGCTATAGGGTCAAAGAAGGCATGGTTAGTTTGATGATCATCATGGCATTATATATATTCAGACAGCTGATTCTCAGCCACACAAGATTCCTTTGATATGTTATCCAAATGATTTTCTGAATGACTCCCACAGACAATGTAATTTTCCTCATTATTATGATCATTCTTTGAAGTAGGCTACTGCAAAGTATGACATAAATAATCAACCTTTTCCTTTGCCTGAGGGTTATAAAAGCTATCTTCCAGTATTTCTTCTTGATTTATGAAATGATTTTCATTCTACTGATGATCAAAAGATTGACAAACCTACTGCAAAATTTCTTCAAACTCAGAGGATGTGTCATAATTTTCATAAGTAAAGCCCTGTTGGGTTTCATTTTCATCTAAGGGAGATATTATCTTTCCTTCTTGATGTTCTTCTTGTTGATGAAAGGTATTGTCATGAAGGGCTTCTAAAATTTCCTCATCCATAAACTCATCATCTTCATAACCATTCTCCAAATATTCAATAAAACTCTCAGAGTGTTTACAACAGTCTTTAACCATCAATAAATAGGGATGACACTCTTTATACATCTCATAGAATCCATAATGAAAGTTAGCAAGAGAATATAATGAACCATTTTCTAAACCTTTATACCAAGACCATGCTTTTCCTTCTAGAGTGGTCATAAACATCTTCATAAGATAGTCTTCAGGGATATGAACCTTAAGACTATGTACATGTAGATGAAACCTAACCAAATGAAGAGCAGCATTGTCTTTCTTTTCATCTTTGAATATTGGAAGATCATCTAACCAATAAACCTTTGGCATAGGATTTGGAAAACCAGGGATACAAGATCAATTCATAGGAGCATACTTGGCATTCATTCTTGCAATGGAACTCATATTGAAACTTCATCAAGATACTGATATTCTAGCAGTGGAGTCACCTTCCAATTTTTTATTTGATGTGTGGAGTCGCCAAGGTAGTTTTGTAGCCTCGAACAGATTATGAGCTCCTACTACCTTCATAATTTTATCTTCTTGATTACTAGAATGAATAATCTTTAGGCTCCCGGCAGATGCACCAAAATGTTATCACCAAAATAGGACCCTGATAGGCTGTTGGTCAAACTACCTCAGTGTAACTATTTCAAACCAATATTTTCGCTGATAATTAGCCTCCTCAGCCTGAGAGGGCTCTCTCAAGGGTTAATTATTTTGTATAAAGATAGATGGCTAACTCTATGGTTTGTGGTTTTGTATGTTTTCAGGTTGAAAGATGAAGACAAGCTACCATTGGGCTATGGAGTCGGTGATAGGGATAAGATAAAAAAATAGATCTTCTTATAAAACTGAGGCTTGTATATACTTGAATGAAAGGATGACACATTTAGGAAAGTCTCAATATCTTGAGGTTCAAAGGAAATCAGAGCATGTGTGCATGAATTTTGAGTCATGATACATCAAGGTATTGAAAGGAGAGTATTTAACAGAGATTTATCCAAGCTTAACACTTAAAGGAAGTTAGAGCATGAATGACCATGAATTCTGAGTAATAAGCATCAAACATTGAATAAAACCATTCACAGATAGGACCTAAGAACTCATTTCACCATAAATTAACACTTAAAGGAAGTTAGAGCATGTTCCCATGAATTCTGAGTAATAAGCATCAAAACTATGGAAGTAAAACACATGATAGAAGATAAAGCTCACTGAAGTACACTTAGAATCTCAGCTTTAAGATAGTGTATATGTTCAAAACAGCCTGCTGATCAAAATTTGCCAAAGTTCCTTTGGGGAGAAGCAACAAATGTTGTCGTATATGTTCAAAACAACATGCCTCATCAAGCATTGGAAAAAAAGACCCCCAAAGAAGTGTTCACAAGTTTCAAGCTCAATGTTAGCCATATTTTTATCTTTGGTTATCCTGTATATTTCCATGTGTCAAAGGAAAAAATAAATAAGTTGGATTCCATGGGAAGAAAAGCTAAATTTATTGGTTATTGTGAAAATTATAAAGCTTTTAGAATATATATTCCTAGTTAAAGGAAGGTTGAGATTAGTAGGGATGTAACATTTGATAAAGATGTTTCCATTGGGACAGAAAGGGACCTTCCTTTGCCTCCTCCTCTTGAGAAGATGAATTATGATATGGATATTTTAGATGGTCTTTCCATGCCTGAATCTGAGACCAACGTTGTCGATAATCCCATGGAACCTATGGATCCCTGATATCCTCCTCCAAGTAATCCTCTTGTCGGGAATTAAAACATGTTCCCATGAATTCTGAGTAATAAGCATCAAAACTATGGAAGTAAAACACATGATAGAAGATAAATCTCACTGAAGTACACTTAGAATCTCAGCTTTAGAAAATTTAAACTGCTTCTGTATATATCAGCTCCTCCAATGTATTTACAAAAGTAGCCAGTTCTGATAACATTTTCCAACCATATGCAATTCAATTTCTTCCCTCTTATAGAGTTGTCATTACATCCTTGGATTCCTTCCAAATATTTGAGAAGAAATTCAAATTTGACACCTATCAACTTCTAAACAAACTTCATTTACAAATTGACAGTTAAACTATCTATCTTATAGTCCTAATACAACTAGGACTAAAACACTATTTATTATATCTTAACAACCTTTAACAACCTTATCTAATCATTAAAAACTATGCTTGACAGCTATTTCTTCTAGACTTTGACCATGATGTTGTTTATCTTCTTGCTGTTAGACCCCATCAACCTGCTTCTTATCCATTCATGCAAAATAGGAGCATGTTCCCTATATAATAGCTGAATGCCTCATTTCTGTCCATTCAAACCAACTGCTGAAGAACTGGTGCTCAAAACATGTGGCAAATGTCTTATAACCTTCATTTGAATTCGACCTTCTAGTCTGTGCAAATCCCGAACCTCCAAAATGGTGTAAAAACTGTCAATACTGCTGCGCTACGAAATTGCTGAGTCTGTTGTTTTCGTAGCACAAACTTTTCCTTTTAAAATTATGCTTCAAACCTCCATTTTTATGTGCCAAAACTCCTAGATCTTCATTGATATTCTACATATACCTCCCACCAGCATCAAAGCTCAAAACTAAACCCTTTTCACCTTTGAAAATTGCAAAAATTCTTCAAACTACATCCTACAGTAGTTTCGTAGCGCACTACGAAACTGCTGTGTGTCACCTTGAGCAGTTTTGTAGCGCGCTAAGAAACTACTGAGTCTTCACTTTTCACAGCTTCCTTCCAAAATTTTAGTTTTCAACCCTTTAATACTATATTTCCAGGTGTATATCAGCTTTCACAACCCATAAACATCAACTTTAAACAGCTCCAAAAATGAGATATTACCACATAAACTCAAAAATTTGTTAAAGGATGACACTTACTGTTTGCACTTATTTTAGCTGTGGCTGATCTTCAAACTGTGCTAGCTGTATTTCCAGGTCTTCTACTCTCCTCTTAAGCCTTCTTTCTTCAGCCATTTTCTTTTTGAAAACCTTGTATCTTCAGAAATCTGTCATAATCCCTCTGAAAACCCCGTGTCTTTAGCAAATTAGCAAATTAGCAATCAGAGCTTCCTTGAATGAACTGGCTCACCTTGTAAATGACTTCAGCCTTGCTTGATAACAATTCTTCCTCACTTGATAACAATTCTTCTTCCACCAGCAATGAATTTCAAACTCACTTGATAGCAAGTTTGGAAAATACTGATATAACCTGAATTTGAGTGAGCATCCTTACTTGAATTTGTTTCAGTTCTGACTCGCTTGAAATATAGTTTCACAACCTCGCTTGAAAAATTTACAGCCTCGCTTGAATTTTTTTCAGTAAACTCAGGTCTTTCACCATGTAATGTTCCAAATTGGGAACTTCTCATGAATCCGGCAAATCATATTCCCTTTTTTCAAAAACATTAACAATCAACAACTGAACTATTCTAGAGATTGACTGTAGGGGAATTTACCGGAGATGTCACATTTACAAGAAGGGATGAGATCCATAGGCTATCTGGCCCACTAGCATACTTTTTCTATAGAACTATGTCGAGAGCTAATATTTCCAAGAGGGGATGCTCAGCGAGTCAAGCCTGAAAAATGCATTTTTCAGAGATGGGTGCTTCAAAAAATAATATAAACTCTTGGATCCCTTATATATGATAATATAAAACCTAATTCCAAGAGGATATCAGAAACAAATCAGACGAGGTGGGTTAAACAGTTCTCCCACACCTAGCTTGCCTTAAAAACTGCCCAAATGGGGGACTGCAACAATATGGAAACTGTATAACGGTCTTGAACTAATGAATAAGCTTTAAAATAGATGAAATAGATAGAAATACATGTCTTGAACTACAGAAATAATTTATACAACGTTTTATGAACCAAGGGGTGGGGAAAATTGAAGATTTAGGCCCTAAAACGAGTATAATAAGATATATGCATAAAAATAAGGTGGGAAAGAGGTTGGATATGATATATATGGTTATGAGGGACTCCCATGTCAATTTTCAGAAAGAAAAAAATAATTTTTTCTATGTTAAACAATTCCTTCTTCCCGACTAGTCAAGAAAAACACCCAATCCCCATGACTTTGAATATGCAGAATTTACTGAAGCTCAGGCAGTGTGATTTTCTGAATATATTGGTTGATATATGACACAATAATCAGAAAATCATATTTTTTTCATATCTTAAGAAAAATATGTAAGAAAAACGGAGATTCACATGAAATAACCCTCAAGATTGAGGTGCTGCAACATAGGAAATTACCCAGAAAAATCTTCAGCGTAAATTTCGGGAGGCTGAAGCTTAATTTTATTATAAATAAGATCTAAAACATATCCTTGCATGAAAATAGAGATCTCTTACATATCTTGAAGCCAAAGAGGATCTTTATTGCACTCCCCTTGGGGATCTCAGCAAATGATGAACCATAGTGAGTAGATCTGAGATCTAAGACATAGTTCTACAGCAGTATTCAAAAATTATGTAGTAAATACATCAGAAAATAAATAATATCCGAAGGGTACATAGATTGGTTGGCCAATCCATGGATCACCACAGTGAAAGGAGGTATCCTTTCCACTAGAGATCTCTCCTCCAGAAGAACTTCAAACACCTGCAACACTGCTCCTCAATAATTACGCAGCTCAGGGAAGAAAAAATGCATAGTCCACTAAAATTACACTTTGGCCTGATGCCAAGATATGGATCTGAAGCCCAATGAGTCTAAAACCAACTTATCAATGGGATATATGAGTTTCCCATTGACAAGGGGTGCTAGAAATTCATAGATCTACAAAGATATATTTTCCACTTGTTGTTGCTTACAAAAGCAATCAAAACCTCAATAGGATCTACATTGCAGTTGGAAGTAGAAGCTTGGCCAAATGCTGGATAGTGGACAAAGCTGAACATCCTCCTCCAAAGATCTACTCCATGGAAGGAGAGAGGGTTCCTAAACAGGAAACCCTCTTCCCTTTGGCTAAACAGCCAAGAGAACTCGAGTTTCCCAAGCAACCTCAAATTTGAAATATCCTCAACAACCCTTGCTTGTGGCTCTCCTCCTTCTTTTATAACATTGGAGCCTTGGCAAAACCCTAAACCACTTCATTGGTTTAGCCCCTTTCACATTTAGAAGCTCGTTATAGAACTGCATAGATCACTTAGGAGGTTCAATGCACCTGGACTGTCTTGTGATTTGGTCCTGTTGACCCAGTCAAATAGCTTAGCCTGGTTCATACACAAGTGGTTTTTATGCAACCGGCTCATATTTAATCCTATTCACATTGAGCATGTATTTATTTTTAGATCTAAGGAGTGTTGCATGTCCTCCATTAGTCTATTATTCATAAACATGAAAAATAAAAAAAAATTCTAATGTTCCAATTAGCTTAGCTAATTTAGGAACATTATAGTCCTCCCCTCCAAAATGTTGCTTGTCCTCAAGCAACTGTAAGGATAGAACTGAAATATGTCTTCTCCTCCTACTGTATCATCCCCATATGATGAACTCCTCCAAATAATGAGATGTTGTGTCAAAAATGAATCTCCATATTGCCCCTCCCAAACATGCAAGTTAACTGCATAGCTATCAACATGAAACAATCAAATACTCAAGAAGGCAATAAGGTGCTGCCTAGAGGCTCCCTTGAGGCATGGAATCTAAAGTGTATTGGGAAATAACATTCCCCATGTGAGTTCTCCACCCTAAAGCAATAATCCACCAAAAATGAGTCACCTCATGACATGGAAACTCCATGAAAATGTTCCTCCACCTTGAGTTCCTGCAAAATATGTGGGCTGAAAATCTGCACATGGTAGACAAGATGGCCTACCCCACACCGTTCTCCTCTCCACTTGAGATAAGTGTAGAGTAAAACTGATCTTGGGCTGTAAGCATATTGCCCTCAAGTGGCATCATGGAGATTAGATCTGCAAATATCCTTCCTCCAAAGCTGCAAAACCAGATGGCTCAAGACACTCCATATGTGAGGGATATGAGATAGTCATCACATGGCATTCCATCACATACATGGCCCACCTCCAAGAGAAACAAGTGTTTGGCTATGGTGGCCACAACTTTTCCCATGTTCCCATTAGAACATGTGCTACAAAAAATGAGGGGATCTCCTTCCCCAAAGGACACACTCATCTCATGTGTCTCCTCCTCAATCATGCTCCCAATAGACATAATGAAAATATTAGCAAAAAGGGAAACATGATCATCATCATAATGAGGGAAATACTGAAGGTTCTATATGATGCAAGAGATTACCAATAGTCCCCCAAATCCTCACAGCACAGTCTTCTCAACTACTGCTTAAGAAGAGTATATGGAAAATTTCCTCCTGTGACATGGTTAATCATATGAATAAAGAATCCACATGTAAGGAAAACATCTTTGCCCAAGGCCACATAATAGATGGTTGTCTCCATCATGGAATTTGGCCCAATGAAGTTCATGGAGCTCAATAAATAGCTTGCCCTCTTGTGGAGCAATGCACTGCCAAGAGATGGTAAGAGAATGCAAGAAAAATTCCTCACCATATGTAGGGAGCAAGAAGATACTTGGATTCATGAGTGAACCCCCAAGTGTAGTTTGGCACACTTCCATGAAGAGAAATGAACCAAGCTCTACATGCAAATCGTCTCCTCCATACTTGGAAACCCAAGACAAGAAGAATACATCATCTTCCTCACCTCCTCTTGCTCACCAAGTGCATTGAATGAGAAGTGATCCTGGGAATACTCCATCAATAAATCCCAGCTCCACAGTGACATCGCTGTTGGCCTATGAAAATAGGCTCCCATCAACAAACAACTCCAATCTTTGACATGCAGAATGTCAAAGGCATTTTCCATAATGCTGCTACAAATGAGATGTCCTTCCCATGAAGAAATTCCTTCTTGGACATCTAAGGCCAAGGAGTGACCCATTTGCACTATGATAGTTCCATTTTCTATTCCTGCAACATCATGAAAACTATGAGAGAAATTCTACCCTTTCTCTCTCAAGAACATCCCAAGCAACAAAATCCTTTGCTGCTTTCTCATACTTCCATCATCCCATCCATGTAGTGACAACATGGTGCTTGACATGAAAAATGTTATGCCAACACAATGTGCCCATACTCTTTGTTGCTCCATGATGAAAGTATCCTGCCACATACCCTTAGAAAGAGTGTGATGATCAAACTCTTCTAAGAGCAGCCAGTGCAGCCAAGCCTCCTACTGCTTAGTATCAAAAATCTGCAAGTGGCTTTCTAGCCTCTTGCTCTCCATCCTCCATTTTGGTACACCTCCCTGAGGGATACCATCATCCCAAATCAGATTCTTGCACTCCATGGGATCTTGAAATGCAAGCTTCTCTTCATCACCACCTTTGTACAACATAATACAACTCTGTTGCTCTAAATAAGCAACATGCAAAGATGTAGTTCTCCTCATCTAATGTGCTGAAATGAGCATAAATGAATCTTTAATCATACCTTGGTGAATAGAAGCAAAAATTATTCTACAGATGTGTGGAATTCCTCCATTTCTGAACATGAAGGCTGCTCCTCCAAGGTTTTGACAGCGCTGGTACAAGTCTCCACCTTTTCAATCTCCTTGAGATCTTCTTCAATGCCCTTCATGATCTGAAAAGGGAGCAGGGAGATCTTCTCACCCATCATTCTTTCAAGTGGTGGAGCCATGCTCTGGTTTTTCTCTGTATAGGTCTCCTTCTCTGTGAGGATAGGAAGTGCATGGATCTTCCTCTCCTTCTTGAAACCTTCTACAGGTCTTATTGCAACTTTCTGCTTCTTGAAACCCTCTAGGAGTTTCATTTTCTTTCTCCTTCTTCTTCTGTCTAACCTCTTTGAAGAGGCTCTTCCTAGATCTGAAATATGATGAGGTAAAAATCATCTCCTTCAGCTTCTGCTCTCTGGTTTTCTTATTGCTTCTTCTGATAGCTTGATCTCACAGGCTGTGCCAAAGATCATGCTTTGATACCACTGTAATGTTCCAAATTGGGAATTTCTCATGAATCTGACAAATCATATTCCCTTTTTTAAAAAACATTAACAATCAACAACTGAACTATTCCAGAGATTGACTGTAGGGAAATTTACCAGGTATGTCACCTTTAAAAAAAGGGATGAGACCCAGAGGCTAGATGGCTCACTAGCAGACTCTATCTATAGAACTATGTCGAGAGCTAATATTTCCTAGAGGGGATGCTCAGCAAGCCAAGCCTGAAAAACAAAATTTTCAGAGATGGGTGCTTCAGAAACTAATATAAACTCTTGTATCCCTTAGATATAATAATCTAAAACCAAATTCCAAGAGGATATCAGAAACAAATCAGACTAGGTGGGTTAAACAGTTCTCCCACACCTAGCTTGCCTTAAAAACTGCCCAAATGAGGGGCTGCAGCAATCTGGAAACTGTATGACGGTATTTCACTGATGAATAATATTTAAAATAGATTAAATAGACAAAAATACATGTCTGGAACTACAAAAATAATTTATACAGCGTTTTATGAACCAAGGGGTGGGGAAAAGTGAATATTTAGGCCCTAAAACGTGTATAATAAGAGATATGCATAAAAATAAGGTGGGAAAGTTGTTTTATATGATATCTAGGGTTATGAGGGACTCCCATGTCAAATTTCAGCAAAATAAATTAATTTTTTCTATCTTAAACAGTTCCTACTTCCCGACTAGTCAAGAAAATCACCTAATCCCCATGACTTTGAATATGCAGAATTTACTGAAGCTCAGGAAACATGATTTTCTGAAGATATTGGTTGAGATATGATGTAATCATCAGAAAATCAGATTGGGTTCATAGCTTAAGAAAAAAATGTAATAAAAACAGAGATTTACATGAAATAACCCTCAAGATTGAGGTGCTGCAGCATAGGAAATTACCCAAAAAAATATTCAGCGTAAATTTCAGGAGGCTGAAGCTTCATTTTATTATAAATCAGATATAAAACATATCCTTGCATGAAAACAGAGATCTCTTACAGATATGGAAGCCAAAGAGGCTCTTTATTACACTCCCCTTGGGGATCTCAGCAAATGATGAACCATAGTGAGTAGATATGAGATCTAAGACACAATTCTATAGCACTATTTAGAAATTCTACAGTAAATACATCAGCAAATAAATAATATCTGAAGGGTACATGGATTGGTTGGCCAATCCATGGATCACCACAGTGAAAGGAGGGATCCTTTTCACTAGATATCTCTCCTCCAGGGGAACTCCAAACACCTGCAACACTGCTCCTCAAGAATTACGCAGCTCAGGGAAGAGAAGTTGTGCATTCCATTGAAAGTACACTTTGGCCTGATGCTAAGATACGGATCTGAAGCCCAATGAGTCTAAAACCAGCTTATCAATGGGATAGATGAGTTTCCCATTAACAAGGGGTGCTATAACTGCATAGATATGAAAATATCTATTCTCCACTTGCTGCAGTTTAAAAAATCAATCAAACCCTCAATAATATCTGCATTGCAGTTGGAAGTAGAAGCCTGGCCAAATGCCGGATAGTGGACAAAGCTGAACATCCTCCTCCAAAGAGCTACTCCATGGAAGGAGAGAGGGTTCCTAAACATGAAACCCTCTTCCCTTTGGCTAAACAACCAAGAGAACTTGAGTTTCCCAAGCAACCTCAAATTCGAAATATCCTCAACAACCCTTGCTTGTGGCTCTCCTCCTTCTTTTATAACATTGGAGCCTTGGCAAAACCCTAAACCACTTCATTGGTTTAGCCCCTTTCACATTTAGAAGCTCGTTCTAGAACTGCGCAGATCACTTAGGAGGTTTAATGCACCTGGACTGTCTTGTGATTTGGTCCTGTTGAACCAGTCAAATAGCTTAGCCCTATTCATACACAAGTGGTTTTTATGCAACCAGCTCATATTTAATCCTGTTCACATTGAGCATGTATTTATTTTTAGATCTAAGGAGTGTTGCATGTCCTCCATTAGTCTATTATTCATAAGCATGAAAAATAAAAAAAACTTCTAATGTTCCAATTAGCTTAGCTAATTTAGGAACATTACACACCACTAATTTCTTCTTCAAAACATAAGCATGCATGCACTATTGTCTTGCGTGAGACAAATGAAGTTGAAAACGGCCAACTATTTTCAAATTTGAAAGGACCAATGACAACTGACCCCTAATCGATGACAAATGACCCCTAATAATTACAATGGATGGTTGCATGCATGAAGGAGAACTCGTGGATGACACCTAATGATGAGGAATTTAACTGTATTTGACAGATGTGACAACTCAAACGCAAAACTGAGAATCCCCGATTTTGTAGCGCATGATTTGCAAATTTGGGTTTTTGCGCTACGAAATCACCAGCGTTTTCGTAGCGCAAAATAAACTTTTTACACTGAGCGCACTACGAAAACGTGGTTTCATGGCTTATTCATCAAATTTTCGAAAAAAAAACTTTAAAAATGGGTTTCAAAACGTGGCATAAGATCTTTGAAGAATGAAACAAGGTTAATGAACATTGTTTGGTGATGGAATGAGACTTTTAACCCATGATCTAGAACTTTAAAAATATAAAAATGACTCTAACCCTATCTAGCACTATGGCTTAGGAACAAGTGTAACTGACCAAGTTTCAGAATTTTTTTATAATGATAACAGTTAACCATGAGTTTTTATCCACCATTGAGAATGTGACAAGTAAGTGCATTTAACTCAAGCAATGCCACCTCAACCATTAGGGATGATGTCATCCCCTAAAATGTGATTGGTTCTCATAAAGTGAATTTTGATTGTACATTTTCCTTAGGAGGCCCATTTTATACCTCAAAATTCCCCTAATGATTAGCGACAATTGATTTTTCAAAATCTAATTTCATAAAGCCTTTTAAATAGTAAAAATTTATTCACCATTTCATTATTTTACCCAAAATTTAAAGTGATTAATTTGCAAGAGAGACATACTAGGAGCACTGTGCAACAACAAAACTATTTAGAAGATCAAAAGTTGAAAGGTATAGTGATTCAGTCAAAACTTGCATATTAAATTTTTTATTGTTTATTTTACTAATAAAAATATTTACAATTTCTGTTAGGGTTTAATTAAAAGAGAGATTATTTGCAAGAGAGACATAATGAGAGTAATGTGGAGTTGCACAATATTTTGGATCCGCCGAAAGATCAGAAGTTGAAAGGTATGGTGATTCACTCAAAACCCTAGATAACAAAATTCTTAAATTTTGCTATTAAAATATTTTTCAATTTCTGTTAGATTTATTCACGGTTCAGGAATATATATATATATATATATATATATATATATATTAAAAACCATGTATAATAAAAAAAAATTCTATAGATTTTACCAGTAATTTTTTTGACGATCCACTTTCCTATCTAAATTTAATTAAAATTCAGACAAAAAAGAAAAAAAAAATTAATACTTACCTTAAACCCTTGCTTCTTCCTACAAAATTTCACATTAGGGTTTAACTTCCTCTACCACTTCACAATTAGGGTTTTTCAATTTAGGGATTTTAGATTTAATGGGTTTTTGTACTTACTATATATAGGGTGTTTAATATGTAAAGTAGGGGAATCAATTATTGAATTAGATCTAAACCCTATCGGTCGGCTCTGTTTTTTTCTAAAAATGGCTATATGTTCTGTGGTGCACCCTCTGTAATATAATGCATTGGTTCTCCCTTTGTAATAAAATGCACTGACATATTAGAACACTCTCTATTTTGTCTAGTTTGTTAATCATTACTCCCAATGTAATATAACACACCTACGCGCCTCTTTGAAATAGCACCGTTAAATCATTACGGTGCATTTATCCTTACAAATTGCACTGTAATAATTTCAAATTATTTTTAAAAATTATTTTTGATGACATTGCTAAACAATTAAATGCTTGGTACGTTTAATGTTAAAAACACACACGTGCTTTTATGTAGATATACACATTGGTTACTAGAGTTTTTTTCGCTGAAAATATTATTTGATTTATTTGTAAAATATATTTTATGACTTCTATATTGAATGCTACAGGTTTTATATTGATAAAAAATGTCTTAGAAGGTATCAAGTAACAAAAACATTGATCGACACAATGATAATACATTAAAAAAAAACAGAGAATGCAAGTTATTTGTAAATTCTTTACAAAATTAATAATTTTTAACTATATGTAAGTTTAACTAATATGTATTGGCTGGTGTGTGTCATGCAAAGCCGAAAAATGAACAAGGTCAATAATATTATTTCTAATCTAAGTGCATAAGTGTTTGAAGGCCCGATAGAAAAATTGTAGAATGATAAATGAGGTGAATGAAAAAATACTATTCAATAGGAGTTTTTTATTTTTATTTTTCATTAATAATATACTTAAGAATATTAGATAACATGTTTCAAACAATCTATTAATTCATATATCTTTAATTTTCTACATGGAGCAACAACGAAGGGAAATATCAATGTCCTTCTAAGAAGATCAAAATTATAGAACATGTAATGACAATGAATTGATCCTTAGGTTATCTGGAGTGGTGTTGGAGGTTAATGAAAGGGGGAATTATTTTTACAGAACTATGAGGGATATAGTGGAACAAAAGTATAGAGATACTTTCCACTTACAATGCAAAAAACAATCCAATTATTCTAAGAACCAAGTTATATCTAAACTACAGGAAGCGTTTCTAGAGCAATGGTCAATGAGACATGTCATACTTGCAATAGAAAAAACATACAACAACAAAAAAGAATCATTCAAAAGGTAATATTCATACTTGTATAAAATGTTTTTTCTAGAATTATATGTATATATTACTATAAACCATTAATTTACTAATATAATTTTTGTTATATTCAGTTTTCATATATCATTATAAAATAGTTTATTAATTTTTTTAGGAATATTATTAAAATCCCAAATGATCAATGCGCTAATATGTGAAACATGTCAGTAGGAATGTCCAAAAAGGTGTATAAGGAGATCAAAGAAATGGAAATAATTGCGTCACAAGAGGATCCATCTCAACAACAATGTGCTTCAAATGTATGTAGTCATGATTTAATTTGTACATATAACCAAATAATTTGTCATCAACACATAAAACAGGACAACATGAAAGAAAAGGGTTGATTTCAAAGTTTGTGAGTAATTGTTAATATTTCTTTATGACAACTCAAGTTTTAATTATTGTATATATATATTTTTTTTTACAACAACCATGCTTTAATGTCTTCAAATAGGTGCTAACATACAAAGAAGAACCATCAGAAGAATTGACTAACATTGGCTTAAATAAGGGTTGTGAGTATATGTTGGCATATAAAAAATTAATTGTGGAATTTGTAAGTATCTATGTTGTTTTACTTCTCTGAGTTTATAATTAATAGAACAAAAAAAATATTTATATTAAATATATGATTTATAATGGGGTTTAAAACATGTAGGAAACAAAGTATGGAACTACGCCAGAAGAAGGCTTGTTGCAACAAGGCATGATACTTGGTTTTGAAACCATGTGCATAGTTTATGAGTTACTTCTTGCTATGGTACATTGATGTATATTATTTATTTCAATTTTCATTATTCTCGCCAATGTAGATACACTCATTACACTTTATTTTTATTTTTGCAGATGGAATTGTAAGATCAAGAAGACAAAAATAATCGATGCAATCAACAAGACATTCACCCAAATGACCCAAGTCATGGAAGTAGTTTGAGCAATGACAGCAGTTCCAACGAAGAATAATCATCGAATTGGATATCAATGCAACCTGTTGTATTTTTTGAAATAGTTGTCTATGAAAATCAAACATTGTGTTTAATGTAATGGTCATAGTTTCCCAATTGAAGGGCAAGGAGTTACCAATAACAGTCCCATTTTACATGACAAAGAGCCTCTTATTGATATACAATAAAATATTTTTTAATTTATTCTATTATGTTATCCAATGTCATTGTGAAATGTTACACTAGTGATTAAATATTATAATGAAGAGATGTGAAATTTGATAATATAACAAATTAATCCAAACATCATATAAAAATGCACTAATCGAATTTTAATTTATATGAATATTGTTATAAGATATATGTCGATTTTTTGATGAATAACGGATTCAAAAAATTACAATAATTGCACTGTCACAAGTCAATGTTTCCAAAAAAGAGAAAATCTCATTCAAAAAATTGGTGTATCTATAACATAAAAAAGCATCGATGTGTTTTGTTATATAAAAGCACCGTGAAAACATATTTTTTCATGTTTGATTCCTTTTAAGAAAATGAGAGCAACGATTCTTTTATCACTTCAAGCACCGATCTTGTTTGAGATTAATGCCCCGATGCATTGTCACTCTTAATGCACCAATGCTTTCATATAACTAACTCCTCGGTCCTACAAAATAATATGTCCAGCCTAATACTTCATGAAAAATAAAAACATTGGTACTTTTGTATAACTAATTCATTGGGGCCTTTGTACTAATGATACACATCGACATTGCAAGTTTTAAAAAAAGAACTAGCACAATAATTATATTTTGTGTGGCCCAGTGTCATTCCTTAGAAGCACACCTCAGGGATTTTTTTTTATCTTTTAGCACTAGTGTGGTATATATTACGCACTAATATTATTTGCATTAAATGCCTCAATGCTTTCAATTATGTATGTGGCCTGGTTCTTTTATGTATGTAGTGCACTGATGCTACCTATTCCATTAAGTGCACTGAACAAAAAAAAAAAAGTTCCCATATTTTTTTCAGTTGTGATGAAGTTCCATAAAAACGTTCTCTATCCTAAAAGAATATTTTAGTGGATGTTTTTTTTTGACAAATTTTCAAATTTTATAACACCAAAAACCTCTGCTAGAATGTATTTTCCTTGTAGTGAGAAGAAACGAAAATTCAGTCCATTAAATTGAAGAAAACCTCCTCCTCGAAATGCAAAGGGAAGGAATGATAGAAACCATCTCGCATTGAATGCTACAATTGTCACAAAAAAGGTCATTATGATATTTCCTCGAGAATAATAATGGTCCATACTATAAGAATAGAAGCAACAACAAAATGTTTAATGATCAAAGAAGAAGAGATGACTGGAGGAATGATCACAATGGAAGATATGAGAGAAGAAGAAGAGATGCTCCAAGTCATCATGAAGTAGATAGTCATCCTTAAAATAAGTCAAGATACTTTAGTTATTAAAGTAATGTTGGAAATTAATATGAATATATTCTTATTTCTACCCTTACTAGTTCCTCTCCTTCGAATTCATGGGATAGTTAGTTAATTCATAGTGGGGCCACTCATAATTTATCTGGGTATAAATAAGTTCTCTCTAATTTTGTAGAGATGGAGTCAAATTTGAAAAGTATTATTGCATACAATTCCACTCATCCTGTGAAAGGCTTTGGGTCTGTCAAATTTCATTTGGAGTCTGGGGAATCTGTTGTGCTCAACGATGTGATGTATGTGCCATGATTAAAGAAGAAGTTGGTATCAATATCTACTTTGGAAGACAAAGGCATGAGGGTTTCCTTCATTAGAGGAAATTTTCTTACTTGGCTTGTTGGATCAGTTATGAGAGATGCATTTACATTGGGATCAATATTTTAAGGACTCTACAGGGTTAATGGAAGACCTCTTCTAGCATTGGTCCATGATACAATCATCTAAGCAAGATATGGCACTGAATATTGGACCATTTACATTATGATGCTCTTCTAAAATTGAAGAAATTGGTTTCTATTATTCTCTATGTCTGGCAATCCCAACATGATGGAGTATGTCTAGGTTATGCCAGCAGAAACAAGACAAGGGGACCATTCCCCTCTAGAGAGAAGAATAAAAATTGCATTCTCCATATCATTCATTCTAACTTATGTGGTTTGATTCCCGTACATTCTATTGGCCATCTCTAATACATCACCTTCACTGAAGACTTCTCAAGAAACACGTGGATATATTATTTGAAGCACAAGGATGAAGCCTTAAAAATGTTCAAGGAGTTCAAAGATTTTGTCTAAAACAAAACATGGAAGAAAATCAAGATATTCAGGTCTGAAAATGGTGGATAATACTTTTGAATGAGTTCATCGATTATTGCAAGAAGGAAGGTATCAATAAAGAGACAATTGCGCCCTATAATCCTGAACAAAATGGAATAGATGAAAGAAAGAAAAATTTTGTTGTAGAATTTTACCGTGCCATGCTACATGATCAAAATTTGCCAAAGTTCCTTTGGGGAGAAGCAACAAATGTTGTCGTATATGTTCAAAACAGCATGCCTCATCAAGCATTGGAAAAAAAGACCCCCAAAGAAGTGTTCACAAGTTTCAAGCTCAATGTTAGCCATATTTTTATCTTTGGTTATCCTGTATATTTCCATGTGTCAAAAGAAAAAATAAATAAGTTGGATTCCATGGGAAGAAAAGCTAAATTTATTGGTTATTGTGAAAATTATAAAGCTTTTAGAATATATATTCCTAGTTAAAGGAAGGTTGAGATTAGTAGGGATGTAACGTTTGATAAAGATGTTTCCATTGGGACAGAAAGGGACCTTCCTCTGCCTCCTCCTCTTGAGAAGATGAATTATGATATGGATATTTTAGATGGTCTTTCCATGCCTGAATCTGAGACCAACGTTGTCGATAATCCCATGGAACCTATGGATCCCTGATATCCTCCTCCAAGTAATCCTCCTGTCAGGAAGATTCCAATTTGGCTCCGTGACACATTGCAGGATGATGAGAGACATGTTCCCATTTGAATATAATTTAGAGAAAGAATGAATCCATGCAGGTAGCAGGGATATGTTGCAGCCATGAGCACTATAATTCAAGCTGAACCTCCCACCTTTGAAGAAGTCGTGAAAGAACAAGTTTGGAAGGATGTTATGGTCAAAGAATATGAATAAATTATGAAGAATGATGTATGGGATGTTGTGTCGATACCAAAGGGGAAATATGTGGTGAATTAATAATAGTTATTCAAGATTAACCATGGAGTTGATGGTGGCATTGAGAAATATAAAGCAAGGTTCGTGGATCGAGGATTCTCCCAAAAAGAGGGAGAATATTTGACAACATATTTTCACCTATGGCTCAATATACAACCATTCATTTGATAATTTCTCTTGCCACAACTCATGGATGGAATCTACATTAGATGGAGGTGAAGATAACATTCCTCCATGGCATGTTATAGGAATAAGTGTACGTTGATATCGATAGGGATTTGAAATAGAGGATTGAAAGACACATGTTTGCAGGTTGAAGAAGGAATTGTATGGTTTCAACCAAGCCCCTAGAGCATGGTACACCCACATAAATAGTTATTTGGTGAAGCTGGAATTCACAAGAAGCAATGTCGATCCCAACCTATATCTAAGGTAGTCCAATGTATGCCATTGATTTTGGTTTTATATGTTGATGATATTCTTGACAGGTAGTAAGGCCCTGATAATCGAGTGTAAGAGGGAGATAGCCTCTGAATTTGAGATGAAGGATCATGGACTCATGCACTACTTTATAGGCCTTGAGGTGTCGCAAAAGCCTGATGATATTTTCCTTTCTTAAGGAAAATATGTCATGAAGCTGTTGGAGAGATTTGGAAAGGTAGAATGTAAGTCCTTTCCCACACCGATGGAAATGAATTTAAATAAGTTATGTGGAGAATTTGCAGGACTCGATTTGGAAAATCTATCCAAGTATAGAAAATTGGTTGGGGATCTATTATTCTTAGTGAACACTCATTTGTACATATGCTATGCAGTGAACACATTGATTAAATTCATGACCAAGCCTCTCCATGCACATTGGATCACTGCCAAACGCATTTTGAGATAGTTACATGGGGCGATCACACTTGGTTTGAGATATTTTTTTGGAGATGTTCAACTTCATGGATATACCAATTTTGACTCGATAGGAAATGTTGTCAAGAGGAAGATTACATTTGGATTTTATTTTAGTCTTGGATCTAGCATTATATCTTTTATGAGAAAGAAGTAGAATTTTGTAGCATTAAGTACTGTTGAGGCAGAGTACATTGCCACTAGCATGGATAATTGTGAAGAAGTTTGGTTGAGGAATCTCTTTGGAGAGATATTTGAGAATGTCCTAGACACTACAGTGATATCTTATGACAACACTGAGTTGGATTTGTATAGTAGATAATCCTGTATTTAATGACAATTCCAAGCACATTGATATTCGATATCATTACATTCGAGACATGGTGTAGAGAGGAGTCGTTATACTCTATTATATATCGATAGATGATCAGATTGAAATAATATCACCAAGGATTTTCCGAAAGGGAATTTCTTGGTATTCAGAGAGAAGCTTGGAATTATGGAGGTGACCCTTCCTAATAAGGGGTATCACTGGTTGAGAACATTGAGATGACTCTTCCCCTCTGTCTAGGCTCCTAGGGTGAGGAATTAAGATGGAGGGATCCTAGGGTTGAGGGATGTCTGGAAAATAGGGTTGTAGATGTTGCTCCCATATCCTGTTACCCATATGGTTTGAGACGTTTCTCCCCTATCTTGGTCTTTTCATATCATACCCTAATTGGCATCATAACCACAAGCTAGGCTTATATGGATTACTGCTCCCCGTTTGGCCAATAGGTTGAGAGTATACTTGGGGGTGTATAGCCCAAGCTGATTATGATGCAGGTGTTCTACCACATTAATATTAAGGGTAATTTTTGGGAATATCATTGGGAAATAGGATGGTTGATATGTGCTCCCTTATATCGCCTATTTCTCGATATGGGGTTGTAGATGTTTTTCTCCTCCATGAGATTCTGGGTTGAGATGTGCTCCCTAATGTAGTTTCAGGTTGAGATGTTCTCCCTGATATTATTTTGAAATTGAGATGTTCTCTCTGATCTTATAGAGGGTGGTAGATAATTCTCCATGATTCTTCTTCTTTATATTCAATAATGTTTCAACAGATAGAGTTGAGCAGAGATGGGACATCATATGATGGCATGATACACATAACATGATGAAGTTGGAATTTCACCCTAACTGAGAGGGAGTGTTAATTTCATAGCTCAATGACAAATTAAAACCATGGGATTAGTTTCCTCTTTTTGAGAGGACCAAATTTGACAATTGAAGCGCTCAATTTGGACAAGGGAAAGTGTACTTATAAAGAAAATCCCACATATGCACATTTGGACAGGTCAACCCTAACAGAAAATTGGTCACCCTTGGAAGCCTATAAATAAAAGTGAACTCAAGCTCATTTGGATATCACTAAGCATATTCTTCTTTTCTTCTTCATGATTGGTTCACACAGGTCTAAGGCAGGTCAAGGAAAGTGGTTCACACCAGTTCGAAAATACAGGGTCTAAATTTCAAAAGTGTTCTAGGGTTTTGGGTCTCAGTCGCAGGCTCCTCAAAGTTAATTTTCGGCTATAACCACAAGATAGTAGGCTCAAGGGTGCAGTTGGAAGGTATTAACTTTATTCACAACACTTCCTCCATCCATTTGGGATCTAGGGCCGAATTTGACATTTGACTATAGTTAACCGCAGACAAGAAAAGTTGTCTTTGATATATATTGATTTTGGGGGCATATTTTTGAATGTTGTTGGGTCAATTTTGTTGGATGATTTTTTATTGGCTCATTCTAATATTTGCTGAACATTTTATGACAATCTAATAGAAGAATATTTTTCAAAGGGTTTCCCCCTTTTGCGGTTTTTTCGTGGTTTTTGACCAAACCTGATGTATCTTGTTGATGTGTTGATTGTCTCCTTTATCGTTTCATTTAATGTTATATCCTCAATTATTTTTGATGATTGGAAAGATAAATTTTTATTGAAAATATTTTTAATTGAAGAATTGAATTGGGCTAAAAGTAATAGAAACAACATAGAGTAGTGTGAACTTTAATAGAGTGATCGGTGAAGAGTTGAGGTGAGCTCTCGCAATGTCGCGTAGAATCCAAATCAAACTCATGGCTCAGAGGTTGATATGGTTTTCTTGGTCGAGCCATGTAAATGCCCATGTGTAAGCTTGATTTGGTGAAAGGAGACATGGCCTTAAACTTATAATGTGATCTCACTATCCATATCCTTGTTATGATCAAAACCCAATTCACAAAGGAATTTTATTGGCAGGGCTTGAATTTTCCCTGATATGATTGGTTTTGAATGTGCCAACATGGCCTGGATGTGGAACCTAGAAGATTCGCCCCAGAAAATTGTGTTGAGTAGTGGAGGGACGAGGTGTCGGGATGATGCAGTAAGATGACGTGTGCCAAACAGTTATGCCAATTACTGGAAAGGTGGCCCAATACCCACATAAGCTTGAAATAATTGGCTTGGAAGGAAGGAAGGGGGAATACAAGGAAGCATTGGGCAAGGCCTTGTGGAATGATATAAGGTAAAAGTGTGCAGGGCCCAAAAAATTATGGCGATGTTATTAGTCAGGCACTAGTCCACCTGAACAGTTAACCTGACAAGTTCATCCTAGAATTTTAAAGGGAGGAGTCAATTGTAAGAATCGGGACACCAAAGAGAGGGGTGAAATCTCCCCAAGGGACCCACCTGACAGATTAAGAGGGACATAAGGAGTCAAGGACGTGAGCATCGGGAAAAAACATCAGGATAACATGGTTTCATAGCCACATGGGTTGATTGGAAGAGATTGCAAGTGAGAAGGGGGAGGCCCATGGGGTTGGGTATGTTACACTATGACTCCAAGTGAAAACCTTGGCCTTCAGTTCTTGTATAGTTTCTCTAATATTTATTGATTTCTCCTCTATCGGTGTGTCCACATCCATGGCTACCTAGGGGAGATAGTTGTAGATCTCCCTCATGGCCTTCTTGATTATTTGTTCTCTTTGTTCCATTTTCTCCTGCTTGGAGATCAAATTAAAATTTTCTATATTTAGGGTGTTATATGCGGTAGTCAATTATGTCATCTCCATCATCACCGCCATGATGTATAGCTATATTTTTGTGGCAATTCTAGATTGTGTTTTTTGTAGAATCTCTTGCATCAACTATGACAGAATCAATTCTGATGTAGGAGCATCGGGAGCCTAGCCAGCAATGTGACATTTTGGTCACATGTTGTGGCTAATTCAAATAAAATAGACATTAGAAGTAGTATAATTAATTGTTTTATTTATTTGGTTATTTATTTATGGAGCATTGTTAGTTTGTTTTGTATTTAAATAAATTTGGAATAAATTTAGCAACTGGTTTCTTTCCCTACGTGGAATAAAGCCAATATAGGAGTAGGTGCTTAAAAATAGGGAGGCATTGGTTTGTTGGAAAAATTCTAGAAGAACTCTATTTTGAGAAGAATAGCTTCACATATTTTGTATAAATAAGGGGAAGCTGGAGAGGAAAACCGGTGTGAGAGAGAGAGGAAAATATTAGTAATGAGTTTGTAAAGATAAGGGGCAATCAAAGAAATATTCAGCTCTTGAAATGCAATTTGATTATGTTCTAAGTTTAGAGATTTTCTTTTGAATTCTGAAAGTTTATATATGCATAGAACATGTATGTAGGTTGCGTATGCAGGAACAACGTGCACCAGAGAAGGGCGAAGAGACACCTCTCTGCATTAGCCATAGAGTAGCCAAATCAAGTTTTATCACATCGAAAAGAATGGTGTAAGTGTATAAGGGAGAATGCCCTCCACAGCAAATGAAACCTACTTCAGATTTGGAAAGGCGATGAGTTCAACAACAAAGGAGTTCGCATGAATTTGATGGTCAAGTCTACACCCTGAGATTGAGTTGCGGCCAACATTAAAACCCGATGGAAAAACTGCGAATGGCAACATTTCCATTGTTGTGAATTAGTAAATTTTGTGTTTGGTTGTGATCAGACCTCCAGCGTAGGAAGCACTGCCGTGCTCGCACTATCCTATGTCCACTGCTACAGTGGTCATACCGTGTCAAACATACAAGCGTGGAGGATTTACTATTGCGTGGATTATAGCAACAACGTTGAAGTCTTGACAACGTTGAAATATTGACAACAATTATAACGTAGCTTATGCAATGGGTGTGTACATATGAAGGGTTTATTTGGTTTTTCACAGTGAAATCAACACGAAATTTGTGTGCGGAAATGTCCATTTGCAGTGCAAGTGAGGTATGGGTTTAAAATGAAATTATATGATGGTGCATAGTTGTAATGATCCCTTGTGGATCTGATAACCATAGTATTGAGAAAATGTTTGTGTTGAACTTGCAATGTTAAATTGGAAATTCAATCAATTTTATGTTGAAACAAGACTAACCCTGGGCCTTGGTAGAAGAAAACAATTTTAATTGTTTATCCAAAGAATTTTTGGAAGCAGATGTTGTTGTAGATCTACATCATTTTTGGTATCAAATCCTGTTGAGTGGCTTTTTGAGCATTGCAGAGAATGTCGCCCAGGAGAGGAGCTGGAGTAGCCCAAGCTAGGATAGGTCAAGGGAGACCTATAACAAATGCAGTTTTTCTAGATGAAATATGGCACTTGCGCATGAGAATAGCTACAATGGAAACTACTCAGAGGAGAGCGACAGATGGTGGAGTTGCCAGTGCCGATGAAGAAGAGACCACCGATGAAGAAGTGGAGGAAGAAAGTGAGGAAGCTAAAGTCATGAAGATTCTAGTAAAGGCTAGTAGCCAACCAAAGGTAGAAGTACCTTTGTACGATGGAAATCTTAGTGTGGAGGTGCTAATGGACTGGATCAGTTTGTTAGATAAATACTTCAACTATGAAGAAGTCGATGATAAGAAGAAAGTGAAGTTTGCAGCCGCGAGATTGAAAGGCCATGCAACCCTATGGTGGGATGAATTGCAGCTATCCAGGGAGCGAAAAGGGAAACCCAAAATCAAGCAATGGGATAAGATGGTAAGTAATCTGAAAGGTAAGTTTATGCCAAAGGATTATAAATTAAACATGTTTAGGCAATTGCAAAATTTAAAACAGAAAGGGATGACAATCAAGGAATATACTGAAGAATTTTATAAGCTGAGTATTAGATCAGATCATATTGAAGATGACTTAGAGAAGGTAGCTAGATATATAAATGGTTTGAGATATGAAATACAAGATGAGATCAGCTTATTAAATCTCAGGATGATTGAAGATGCCTATCAAGCAGCCTTGAGAGTCGAAGAAAAGATGTTGCACAAAAAAAATCAGAGAAATAAAGGCAAGAGTCCGACAAAAGGAGGGGGAACATTTAAATCTAGATTCCAACACTCTCAAAATGAAGCAGGGAGTTCGTGTAATAGATCACCACAAAGAGGAGATTCTGGTCGCAGAAGGTTTGTGCCCAGAGGTAGAGGCCAAGGAAGAGATGTTCGATGCTTTGCATGTGGTGAATGGGGACATGTGCAATGGGATTTTCCTCACAATAGATCAGCAACCCAGCGCAGTGTGAATGTTGTTGAAACAAAGGAAGAGATTCCTCAGAATGCAGCCAAAGAGGAACCACCTGAAGCCAGAGAATCCTTGTTTTTGAAAAGGATATTTCTTAAAGAAGCTAAGGAAGCCAGAGAACCAGCTCAAAGAAGGAATCTGTTCAAAACTGTATGTAAGTCCAAGGGTAAGTGTTGCAATTGGTAATTGATAGCAGTAGTACTGATAACCTTGTTTCTACAGAAATGGTGGACAAATTGAAGTTGGAGAGGACAATACACCCCACTCCTTATAAAGTATCGTGGCTTCATAAAGGCTATCAAATTATTGTAACTGAACAATTTAAAGTTGAATTTCAGATCGGTACTTATAAGGATGTTATTTTATGTGATATAATACCGATGGATGTATGTCACATATTGCAAGGGAGTGGCAGTTTGACCGAAAATCCACACAAGATGGCATAAGAAACACTTATACTTTTGAAAAAGATGGGAACAAGCATACACTGCTGCCATTGAAAGCTGAAGCTGACAAGGAAGTACCGGGAAACAACATTATGCTGATGAGCGGGAAAACCCTATTGCGGGAAGTTGAGAAGGGTAAGGAGATGAATTTTGCTATTATTGAAACACCCAAGGTAATTTTAACTTCTAAAAATTTAGAAGATTTACCTGAAGAAATTTGGAATCTATTGAATGATTTTGCTGATATTACTGTGGATGAGTTTCTGAATAAGTTACCACCCATCAGGAGTACTAGTCACCACATTGATCTAATCCTTGGAGCCCGTTTTTCGAATAAAGCAACCTACAGGTTAACACCGTAGGAAAATGTTGAAGTTGGAAGACAAGTGCAAGAGTTGATGGATAAAGGGTTAATCAGAGGAAGCCTCAATCCATGTGTTGTACCAACAATACTCAGTTCAAAGAAAGGAGGTGAATGGCGCATGTGCACAGATTCTCGAGCCGTAAATGAAATCAACATCAGGTTGATGAATGAAGTTTTGAAGGAATATGTGGTCTCTAAAGAAGGGTTGGAAATGGATCCGGAGAAAATCCAAGCAGTTGTGAATTGGCCAACTCCTAGAAGCATATTTTAGGTAAGAAGCTTCCATGGTATTGCAAGTTTCTACCGAAAATTTATTCGAAGTTTTAGTCAGATTTGTGCACCCAGTATTGAAATAATTAGAGAACTAATCAGCCACTCAAATGGATAGAAGCAGCAGATCGAAACTTTAAATTTCTAGATACTTTGAGTAGGGTGAACTTAATTATGCAGAAACTACAGGAAGATTTCAAAAGCAGATGGCAAGAATGCAGTAGCAAAGACAAGTAGAGAGCAGATATGAGGAGGCGAAAAAAGGAATTCCAAGTGGGTGACTTAGTCATGTATTGCAGATTTGTACCTATACCAAGAACCAGAAGAAGAACCACAAGGAGACACCACAGTAGAAGAAATCCCAATAGTGAATTGGGAAGAGCAAATTCCCAAAGTAGGAAAAAGGGAAGTGGAAGCCATTTTTGAGAAGAGAGTGTCAAAGAAAACCAGGAGCCAAACTTATTATTAGTATTTGGTCAAGTGGAAATAACAACCAGTGGAAGACGCCAGTTGGATGACTGCAACAGAACTACAGAAATTGGGAATCGATTCCAAAATACTTCAAGATCAGTTTTCTTCCCCGGGTGTCTGATACAGGAGCATTGGGAGCCTAGCCAGCAATGTGAAATTTTGGTCACATATTGTGGCTAATTCAAATAAAATATACATTAGAAGTAGTATAACTAATTATTTTATTTATTTGGTTATTTATTTATGGAGCATTGTTAGTTTGTTTTTTATTTAAATAAATTTGGAATAAATTTAGCAATTGGTTTCTTTCCCTACGTGGAATAGAGCCAATATAGGAGTAGGTGCTTAAAAATAGGGAGGTATGGTTTGTTGGAAAAATTCTAGAATAACTCTATTCTGAGAAGAATAGCTTCACATATTTTGTATAAATAAAGGGAAGATGGAGAGGAAAACCAGTTTGAGAGAGAGAGGAAAATATTAGCAATGAGTTTGTAAAGATAAGGGGCAATCAAAGAAATATTTAGCCCGTGCAATGCAATTTGATTATGTTCTAAGTTTAAAGATTTCCTTCTAAAATTTTCAAGTTTATATATGCATAGAACATTTATGCAGGTTGCGTATGCAGGAACAACGTGCACTAGAGAAGGGCGAAGAGACACCTCTCTGTGTTAGCCGTAGAGTATCCAAATCAATTTTTATCATAGTGAAAAGAATGGTGTAAGTGTAGAAGTGAGAATGCCCTCCACAACAAATGAAACCTACTTCGGATTTGGAAAGGTGATGACTTCAATAGAAAAGGAGTTCACATGAATTCGATGGTCAAGTCTACACCCTGAGATTGAGTTGCGGCCAGCATTAAAACACGATGGAAAAATTGCAAATGGAAACATTTCCATTTTTGTGAATTAGTAAATGTTGCGTTTGGTTGTGATTAGACCTCCAGCATAGGAAGCACTGTCATGCTCGCACTATCCTATGTTCACTGCTACGATGGTCATACCGTGTCAAACATACCAGCGTGGAGGCGTTACTATTGTGTGGAGTATAACAACAACGTTGAAGTCTTGACAACGTTGAAATCTTGACAACGATTATAACGCAGCTTATGCAACAGGTGTGTACATATGAAGGGTTTAATTGGTTTGTCACAGTGAAATCAACATGAAATTTGTGTGCGGAAATGTCCATTTGCAATGCAAGTGAGGTATGGGTTTAAAATGAAATTATATGCTGGTGCATAATTGTAACGATCCCTTGTGGATCTGATAACCATAGTATTGAGAAAATTTTTGTGTTGAACTTGCAATGTTAAATTGGCAATTCAATCAATTTTATGTTGAAACAGGATTAAGCCTGGGCCTTGGTAGAATCAAACAATTGTAATTGTTTATCCAAATAATTTTTGGAAGCAGAAGTTGTTGTAGATATACATCAAATTCTATACGGATGGGGTCCTATTCTTACTTTTACATCAGTTATGTTAGAAATTTCTTCACCCTTGGGGATATTTTAAGGACGCAGTGTTGCTCTTATGTTATGGGTGTTTCTAGCTATGTGTCATTTATGCTCAGGGCATACCTCAGTGTTGAATATCTTGTCCCATTGAAATACACTAGGGCCAAGTTGTTGGTCTTCAGTAGTTGTTGTATATGATCCAACTATGCTTGTGTGAAATCTTTTTAATTTTTTTCCTTTATCAGTTCCTCAATTATTTCTACATTCATCCTATATGTTTTCATTTTTAGTAGCCTTATGTTTTGGATGCATGTGAGAGGTGCCTTCTTCTCTTGAAAAAATTTGATTCCAATTTTATCCAACCTTCAAAATATCCTCCTATTGTGCTTTGAATTCACCATTCCATTATTGAGTTAGCACTGTGACATTTTGAGGTTCCTCTGTTTTGAGGATTTTCCACTCTTTGTCCCATTCATTGAAAATATCTCTAAGATCTTCCTCTGTCAATCAACAGTGACTTATAAACCACCATTGTGCTGGATTCCTCTTTTGATGTACCCACATGTAGTATGAAGTCACTTTAAAATGTTCTATTGGTTAAGCTTCTACAATAAGGGGAGGTTGTTGGGCCTCGAATATGCTCATGTTTTCATCATGCAATATCACCATTCATACCCTAAAATCCTAGGTTTTAAACCCGTTTTGTACCCTAATTCCATAATTTTCCGTCAAATACACTCCATAGTTGGTTATCATTAGTTTTCTTAGATTTTCTATGATTAAAGATGATTATGCCATGATTTAATAATGAAAGTTTTGCTAAGTTCATTTGTCACAAGGTTCCATAGTTGAAATTCTTCACAAGTCAATAGAGTATGGAAATGTCTAATTTGGGGCTTTGACACTGTCGGCATGCTTCTGTAGAAAACGAGAGAGGTTATTGTCAAAAATAATGTTCTAATACCTTCCCATGACATGGATTTCACCCAGGTCGCACATATGGGCCTCTAGAAGGAAATCAATAACTTTTCCCAAATCTGCAACAAATTTCAAACTTCCATCTTACTCCTCGATTTCCGTGCAAGTGAAGGAAAATGAAGAAATTATGGAACATGGGTTTTGGTCCTAGTATAGAAATTTTTTTAAAATTCAAATATTTTTCTAAAATTCATTATGGTTTGGGAGATACGCAGAGGTATTTGAGACAGATTTATATAAAGATCAGGAAAATTCATATTTGTAAAAGTATCCCAAACAATCTTGTTTTGAATTTTCGTACTCAACATCTAAGCTTTAGAATTGTACTCAATACTGTGGAGATCTATTACACCCTTCATGACTTCGAGAGGGTCAAACGCAACAACAAAGATCTAGATCGAGCCCGAGCTCGATGATTTCTAGGAGAAACAACCTCCATATTAGTGTGAAGAAAGGATATTCCAATGTTAGTATTTAGTTAGGAATGGTTATGCTATGTAGAGTAAGATCGTTCTTACAATAAAATTGAGAATCTTGGATTAGCCACGGTTTTTTGAGTAAAATGATCCATTTCTATTTTATGTATGAGATTGTTGCCTATAAAGGCCAGTGTTGTAACGAGTTAGGGGGGTGATTAGTAACAAGTTATCAGCTATTGAAATGTGAGCTTAGAGTTGTAAGACATTTATTTTTATTAATTGAAGAACCTATGTTCTTTCATTTAACATGGCATGTGATTAATTCGGATCATTGCAAGTGCCTTCACGTTGAGTTCATAATTCGAATGCATTAGAATACTTATGATACTGTAATATCCTTAGGCTTACCCAGGTGTGGTCGGGCCCACCATCATCTGGGATAATATTCTTTGTCAAATCATAGGTATTTATATGTGTGTTAACTTGTTATGTTTTAATTCTATTTAGTCATTCACAAATCAAATTCAATTTCTTTTTGTGGATGTGTTGTAGATGTTGTCTAATTCTTAGAGTACTCATCACAGTTCTTAGTTTGCGCCCAACAATTGAGGATGAAGGCAGAGAAGTGATGAATGGATGTAGATTAATTGTTTAACCTCATATAATTGTGTGTCGACCCTCTATGCAGAGCTATACTCTGCCTCTCGGAAGAAAACAAGTCTGTTTAATTTCTGAGTTTGAAACAATTACATACACATTAATTTATCATGGCAACCACGAAGTCACTCATCCTTTTATTCATCGAATTGGTAAGATTGCGTTGTGGTTCGATTTAATAGATAGATGGACTGTGTGACAAGCTTGCAAGTTTTGATTGCCTATAGAATCTTAATTTCATACATGCATTTAGACTAGGAAAATGATTGTTGTGTGATCCCATTCTTTCATAGTACTCACAAGTGAATTTCAAATGCAGTAATTAGAGATTGATAGTGTGTTTTTAATTGTGTTTCATTTAATGATCTTATGGTTGTTTCGACACTAATATTCAAGTTTGAATAGGTCTAGTAATTCTTTCGAGAGTAGTGGAATTATTCAAGATTTGGTTTCATTATGTAGAAACATTTTGATTTGAAAAGCATTGGGTAACTAGCTAGTTTTTGTGAATTTTTTTAGCATATAATTCGATAATGAAATGGCTAGATCCTCGCTTGAAGGCATAATTTCCATCCAATGTTTTCATTCTGTTTAAAGGATTGAGATGTGTGATTTATTCTAGGTGAATTAGTCCAGTCAAGTGCTAGAAATATTTTGATTTCCTTTAGAATAGGATTAATTTAATTTAATTGCAGTTAGTAATTAAACTCAGATAATAAGAATAGATTTAATTTAAGTGCAATATTCATATTTCATAAAATCATTTTCCCTTTCCAGCATAGAAGTTCAAAGATTGATAACTTAGCAATATGTGTGTAGACAATTAGGATTGTTAACTTAGAATTGTATTGTCATTTCTTAAGTCAAGTTACTGATTAGTTTAAATGCTACAATAGCTTAGGTGAATTCCATTTTTAATTGATATTAGAGTGGGTAAGATAGATGGAAGTTTGTAATTGTTTTTAGAAATACTTGATTTAATTTTGTCTCTTTTTGGAACAATTTTTTTCTAGTTTAATTGGATTGCAGAAAGATTAGATTAAGCAGGGTAGTGTGATTTGATTCTTTGTTTTCAATTTAAATAGACCTAAAATAACATAAATTGATCATCATTATATATTAAGCAATCATTATCAAGGAAACCTATGGACTTTACATTTCAACACTGAACCAAAAACGCAGTACAACTCGTGTTTACGACTCCCGAATTGACAATTAAATACTAAGAGGTTTAATTTTCTAATTAAAAATCTTAATAGACGTATGCATAGGATGTTTTGTATAATATGCAATATTGTTTCCATATATACATAAAATGTGAAATTTTGATTTATTTATTGTTTCTTATGTGTTTTACCCCACAAGGAGGTATATTGTGCTTCCATGATTGATTGCTTTTATGTAGCAGGGAACTGTGTCCCCTCCAGTTATCCACATTCAACAAGCATGATTAGTATCAGTAGTCAGACATAGTGAAACTTTTCATTGTTGTATCATGCCTCATGAAAAACAAACAAGAATTAGTTTAGAAAAAATGTGGCCTGGCTAATCTAGACCCCTTCCATGCACATGGTTTTTGTTACGATGACTCCTCTTGGAACTTCATCCTTCTGAAATTTATGCAGTAAATTGCATGCCATTAGCCATGTGGAAAATTATTAGGTCCCTATAATACTAGTGTAGCCCCTTATTGCTATTATTAGTGTAGCCCCCTTATTTTATTGTTGTGCCCATGTAGTTCCCATAGTGTTATTATTGTGCCCCATAGAAGCCCACTATTGTTATTGTTGTGCCCTTACATTATTATTGTTATGTATGCTTTGATTATATTGGGTCCCCTTAGACTAATATATATAGAAAGTAGGTTTTTGTAATTTGAATCATCTAAGAATTTTTCATTTATGTAATGTAAAGGAGGTTTCCCCATCAAAGAGGCTAATTTCTAAGTCGTTGATATATCTTTTCTTCTATTTTGTGAGCTGGTTGCATGCCATTTGGTATCATAGCTTGGGAATCTTGGCATTTTCGCTATAACTTTTTTCTACGAGGCTTCATAAGCTTAAAATTTTACCACGTGGAACTGAAATCTCGATGAACTGTGGAAGTTAGAGTTTTTGCACGCTCCATAATTTCATCTCAAATAGGTGGTTGAGTGAATATTGTAATAAATTTCGTTTTAGGAATCATAATGGAATTTTGTAAAAAGTGGTCGAAAGTGAATAGATTTTACTTTATTGTGTATCGATTTTAGATCTGAACATTGAAACAATGACACGTGGCACTCTGTATAAGTTTGTTATATTGAACTAGTCCATAATTAGGTCATTATGGAATATCAAGCATAAATTTATATTAAATAATCCAAATTAGGTCTGACATATGGCATTTGAAAGAAGACTCAAAGGGATACTATAGAGCCAAAGCTCAAATATTGGGTATCTTAAATCACAAAGATACATTAGTTTCAATATCGAGCTCCTCAAAAGAAAGAAAAAAGTGTATTTTTTTTTTAATTGCATAAATTTTGTTTGAAAAATCAGTTTGAAGTGATTCCAAGGGAATATTGAAGCATAGATATCAATATTGGGTTCTAAATGACTCCCAAAAATAATTCCACACCTATTAAGCCCTTATAAATATCTACTATGACGCATGAAAATTTGTGTTAGTATTTTTTGATGATATACTAATCTACAACAAGTCTTGGGAGGATCATGTTCAACATGTTGAAAGGGTGCTCAAACTATTGGAGGAGGAAAAATTATATACAAAAACCTCCAAATGTTTCTTTGGAGTATAGGAGGTGGAATATCTAGGTTATATTGTATCTCACGAGGGTGTTAAGGTAGACCCTAACAAAATTAAATCCATTAAGGAATGGAAAATCCCCACAACCCTAAAGCATCTCTGAGGATTTCTTGGGTTAATAGGGTATTATCGTAAGTTTGTTAAGAATTATGGGATATTAGCAATACCTATAACAACATTATTGAAGAGAGATGTATTTTCTTTGACTCCGGAAGCAACTAAGGCCTTTGAACATCTAAAAGAGGTAATGTGCCAAGCACCGGCATTAGCTATGCCATACTTCACAAAAACCTTTATTGTGGAATGTGATGCCTCACATAATGGAATTGGTGTTGTTTTAATGCAAGAAGGAAGACCCATTTATTTTAAAAGTCATCCAATCAAAGGAAAGTATATACAAAAATCTATTTATGAGAAGGAAATGTTGGAAATACTACACACACTAAATAAATGGCAACCTTACCTAATGGGAAGACACTTCAAAGTGAAAACATATCATGATAGTCTTAAATACTTTTTGGAACAAAGAATATCTTCAGAAGAGCAACAAAAATGGGTAACAAAGACATTGGGTTATGACTTTGAAATCATCTACAAAAAAGGGAAGCTAAATGTTATTGCAGATGAACTCTCAAGAAAGGATGAGGACGTGGAAGCATTGATTTGTGCCATTTCTATTATCCAACCAGATTGGATAACCGAAGCAAGGGAGGAGTGGAAGAATGACGAAGAAGTGTGGACACTCATTCAAAAATTGTAGCAATATCCCAGTACATATGATACATTTAGCTGGAAAAATGATTCAATATGGTACACAGATCACTTATATCTTTGTAATAATTCCCAAATAAAACAAAATATACTTTTGGAATTTCACACCTCTCCCTTAGGAGGACACTCGAGATTTTTAAAAACTTTCCACAGGGTCAAGAAATATTTTTTTTGGGATGGCCTTAAATCTGATATTCAAAATTTTGTGGCGGAATGTTTGGTCTTCCAAAAAAATAACGTTGAGATAATTAAGACCTCGGGTCTGCTACAACCTTTATCCATTCCAAGTCAACGTTGGGAGGAGGTTTTAATGGATTTTATCACAGGTTTACCCAAGTCCTAAGGAAAGAGTGTCATCATGGTGGTAGTTGATAGACTTACCAATTATGCACACTTTTGTGCATTATCTCATCCATTTAAATTCAGTACAGTTGCTACTGCATTTATGGAAACAATTAAAAATCTACATGGAAACCCAAATATTATTGTAAGTGACAGAGATCCCATTTTCACTAGAAATTTTTGGACAAAATTATTTTCTTGTCTAGTTACTCAACTAGCTCATAACTCATATTATCATCCTCAATCTGATGGGAAGACTGAGATAGTGAATAAATTTTTGGAAGGATATCTTTGTTGCTTTGTATCTTATAAACAAACATAATGGGTCAAGTGGTTACTTCTAGCTGAATGGTGGTATAGCACTTCCTTCCACATTGCAGCAAAAATGACCCCATTTATGGCACTTTATGGATATCATCAACCATCCATCACATCATCTTTAAAAGAAAATTCTAAGGTTAAAGCAATAGAATATCACATCAAGCATAAAAAACAAGTTCTCCATCTCTTAAAGGATAACCTAACTTTGGCGCAAAATAAAATGAAACAACAGGAAAATCAACATCAAAACGAAAGAAGTTTTGATGCAGGAAACCGGGTATTTTTGTGGCTACAACCATACAAACAAATCTCACTCAAGGAAGCTAAGAAGGATAATAAATTATTGCCAAAGTAATATGGTCCTTACAAGGTGTTTCAAAATATTGGTACTATGGCATACAAATTAGACCTTCTGGAATCTTCCTGAGTGCACCTAGTTTTCCATGTTTCATGCTTAAAGAAGGTTATAGGTGACAAACTACTAGTTCAAATAATATTTATAGTACTTGACGAGGAAGGAAAAATCATATTGGAACCTGAAGAAGTCATGGAAACAAGAACTCGAGAACTACACAATCGATCAATTTCAGAGTATCTCACCAAGTGGAAGAACTTACTTGCTAAATATTCCACATGGAGGATGATAATTTTATACAGAAGAATCTAGAACTACTCAAGCATTAAGGATGACACGTTTTTGAAGGAGAGGGACATGTTAGGTCCCTATAATACTAGTGTAGCCCCTTATTTTTATTATTAGTGTAGCCCCCTTATTGTTATTGTTGTGCCCATGTAGTCCCCATAGTGTTATTATTGTGCCCCATAGAAGCCCACTATTGTTATTGTTGTGCCCTTACATTATTATTGTTATGTAGGCTCTGATTATATTGGGACCCCTTAGACTCCTATATATATAAAGTAGGTTTTTTTCATTTGAATCATCCAAGAATTTTTCATTTATTTAATGTAAATAAGGTTTCCCCCTTGAAAAGGTTCATTTCTAAGTCATTGATCTATCTTTTCTTCTATTTTGTGAGCTGGTTGCATAACAAAAATCTAATGGATTTATCATTTATATTGGTGATGGTAAATATTTTCTTACCCTTATGGGTTCCAAGTTTATTCTTGACTTATTTAGCAAGTGATTTTTATTTTGTTTTATATGAAAAATACAGTTTTGAATCTTCTATTGATATAGGTAGCCCGATAAATTTCTTAATTACCTCCAGGTCGATGGGCAATAGTCGATCCAACCATAGAAATTCTCCATGCACACAACTCAATAGGTTTTTAACATAGGCATTAATTTCTGCACTTATTCCAAGATGCAGGATATTAAATAGGTTTAAAATACCCAATTTTTGTAGTTTTCATGCCCAAGTTTGTGGTTCTACCATGATAATTATGTCATATAGATCTTGGAAAGTCTTGAGATATTTTTCTTTCACAAGATTTGGGATTTTATTTATGTCTATGATGTCATGATCTGAAAAATTCAGTGCTCAATAACGCCGAGAACGTCCCCCTAAATTATCATCACCTCTGGTATCTGGGACATCTCTAGTGGGTACTTAGCATCCATATACTGACTTGGATGTGTCTTCTCATGGTGGTATATACTCTTGCTGAAATTTCCCTATTACTGGCTCAACGACTTATACTTCTTTTGTTGGCTCCTTAAGGGTTAGAGGCAACACTGGTGTCTTGGTCCTTGCTTTCCGTGTGGGAATATAAGGTCCTCCTCTAACAAACCTCATCAATCTAGACTCTAGAGCTAATGTGTATCTCACAATTTTGGCCTTCTTTTTGTGCTGCAAATGCCTTAGGTAGAATAAGCATCACCCATTAGGTCTCTCCAATTTTATCATTGGTTTTCTTGCTGTGCATTTTTCAAGTTGTAATAACTCCAAATCTAGAAAGTGTGATTCAATATACCTCCATATTTATTTCTCTATGCTACTTTTACCTTGGAACATGGATTCAGGGCCATTGATGTACTACCAATGATGGATTTGGCCAAATTTGTTTATTTTCAAGAATGATGTCTTTATAGTTCACCCAACCTATCATGAATGTAACAATTTCATGGATCCTATAGTTTTTCGACGTCTCTCACCTTTTTCCAATTGTCATGATTTCTCCCCTACTATTTCCTGATAGTTGTTCGATCTTTTGAAAAGTGTGTGCCTATCTATGAAGTCCTCCTTTCCATATCATGTGTGTGGTATGTATTAATTTATACCAATCCCTTATTCCAATTTTAAGTGTTGTCTACAAATATGTTAAGATTTCTTCCAACGCTACCTCCAAGTTCACCATCCTTGTCACCTCACTATCCTTTGAGGGATCACACACTTTTTCCCAATACAAACACATCTCCTGGTGGATATTTCATGTAACATATGTTTCCTATTCTCGAAGGCTACAATTAAGTATGATGCACAATAACTAGCACTTTTCCAACTTATTTATCCATCAACAGTTGATTAACATAGTCTTCTCTGCAGGTTGATATGATGTGTGATAAAGCTCTGCTGCGTTGAACCCATACCTGACTGGTTCCATGTGTCACTTTTCCTCCAATGTGTATAAAAACATTATTACCCTAAAATATCATGACTTGAAGACCATTTCTCATTCTCAAGTTGATTATACTTTATTGTCAAAGGCCTAGTCGATTATGAGCAATGCTAGATAAGGATTAGAGTCAATGACAATCTCAATTACCTTAAAGTTCGATATGCTCTTAATACCATCAGTATTAAATTATACTCCTACCAACCTACCAATAGGGAATATTCTTGATTGATTAGCCATGGCGTAGCTATATTGGAGACCAAATCAACTTTTTTCTACCCATTAGTTCCCATGTCTGCTTCGTAAGGATGTTCACATCTAATCCTAACTCTAGGATAATGTCGTCCATATCGTATTCTCCAATATACACATTGAATATGAATTTCCTACCCATCCTCTTCTTATGCATTATCTTCTTAACTGCGCACCTTGGGTCTTGTGATATAGGCCCTTCTTGCACTTGTGCACATTGGTCGATAATTCTATGTAGCTTATCTAGGGCTAATCTATCTTGTATTAAGTCTAAACAATTGTATATGAAAATTTTGATGAAGCTTACCTCTCCTCCTCGTCCTTTTGGTGCAGAACTCTCATAGATTGGTGGAAAGTCATATATTGGTTTTTCTTGTTACAAATTAGATCCCCACTAACCCCATTTTGTCACAACTATGGTGGTAGTGGAAACGTTGAAAAAGGTAGGTCCCTTCATAGCTATCAAGTACACCCACAAAAGCTATTGATATAACTTATATTTTAATGAAAGAAATATCCATACTACATGGAATACCCAAGAAGATAATTTCATATTAGGAGGCCATGTTTACTACCAATTTTTTGAAAGCATTATTTGTTGCCTTTGGTACCAACTAGATTTTAGCAAAACATATCATCCTTAGACAGATGGTAAAATGGAAAGGGTAGATTAAATTTTAAAGGATATGATAAGGATGTATGTCCTACATCATCCAAAGAGGTGAGAAGAATTCCTACCAATAGTTGAATTTGCATGCAACAATGGGTATCAAGAGTCACTAAAGGTGTAATAAGTGATCAATATCAGGAGAAATTGAAGGCTTCCCAGGATAATAAAAATAGTTATGCATATCAATAGTGAATGCACAAAGAATTTGTTAGGTTCCTATATTACTAGTGTAGTCCCTTATTGTTGTTAGTGTAGCCCCCTTATTATTATTTTTGTACCCCTTTATTCCCCATATTG
The DNA here is from genome assembly GCA_034641835.2 of Pinus albicaulis. Classification (NCBI taxonomy): domain Eukaryota; kingdom Viridiplantae; phylum Streptophyta; class Pinopsida; order Pinales; family Pinaceae; genus Pinus; species Pinus albicaulis. Next base: position 1,051,581,747 of record CM076581.1, read on the forward strand.
TTATTATTGTGCCCCATAAAAGCCCACTATTTTTATTGTTGTGCCATTACATTATTATTTTTAGGTAAGCTAGGATTATATTGTGACCCCATGGATTCCTATATATAGAAAGGATGTTTTTTCATTTGTATCATCCAATAATTATTCATTTATGTAATTTAAAGGAGGTTTACCCCTTGAAGAGGATGATTTATAAGTCATTGATCTCTTTTTTATTCTATTTTGTGAGTAGGTTTCATAACATTTGGTATAACTTTGGATTCTAGGGTTTTTCTGCTTCAAACAGGTCATCGTGGAATTTTCTCTCTAATTTTTTTTTCTACAAAGGTTCAGAAGATTAAAAAAAAACCCATTTGCGAATAAATCCTCAGGAACTTCGTGTAAAAATTTCAGATCTTGGTTTGCAATATTTTCGGAGATATGAGCTGTGGAATGTAGGGTTTTTGCAAGCTCCTGAATTTCATCTCAAAGAGGTGACCTTCGGAAAATCATCATAGCTCTCTCTCTAAGCATCAGATTGGAATTCTGTAAAAAGTGGTTGAAAGTACACAAACTTTAGTTTCATGTATATTGATTTCAGATCCAAAGGAGGAAAAAGTGACACGTGGAACATTGCACAAGTTTGCTCTACTGAACCAGTCCATAATTGGGTCATTATGGGAGATTGGGCATAACTTTTCCTTGAAGACTAAAAATCATGTCAGACCTATGGCATTGGAAAGAAGATTCATATGGATACTAAAGGACCTAAGATAAAATATTAGGGATCTGAAATTACAGAGATACATCAGTTTCAATATCGAGCTCCTCAAAAGCAAGAAAAATGTGTGTATTTTTTTTTAAATTGCATAAGTCTTGTTTGAAAAATTAGTTTTAAGTGATTCCAAGGTCATATTGAAGCACAAATATGAGTATTGGGTTCTAAATTGGCCCCTAAAAACAATTCAAAACCCATTAAGCCCTCAAAATTCTCTACTATGACTCATGAAGAGTAATAAGTGCAACATGATATATCAAAATTACAAGACCAAGTGCAACAAATTTCACTCTCGCAAGGAGTAACAAAAATTGAAATTGAAGCTAAGATGGATGGTTTGAAGAAAGGCGTGGAAGCTAAGATGGATGGGTTGAACAAAGGCATGGAGGCTAATATGGATGGTTTGAATAATGGCATGGAATCTAAGATGGATGGCATGGAAGCTAAGATGGATGGCATGGAAGCTAAGATCGATGAAAAAAAGAAAGGAAACATGGAAGACATGAAGAATGATCTAAAAGAAGACATGGAAGGTTTGAAGGAAGGTTTGAAAAATCTAATACAATAAATGATTCATAATGGTGAAATGGTAGTAGAGGAAACACATGATGAGAACAAAATAACTTTTAATCATGATTTCATAAACTCTAATGTTGGATTAAAGACCCACCATATTCCAAATATCGATATAAGGAAGTTTGATGTTAAGGATACGGTAACATAGATATGACAGATGGAGCAATAATTTGATCTCCGTAATGTGTCAAAAACACAAAAGGTATGCATTGTAACTTTATATTTAGAACAAAATACATTTGTATGGTATCAATGGCTTTGCTCTCGTAAAATTTTTTTCACTTGGTCAATTTTTATGAAGGAAATGATAGCACATTATGAGGATACAAAGAGCAACACCTTATTTATCCAATTGATAAATCTCAAACAAAAGGGTTCAATGGTGGAGCACATTGAGGACTTCTAAAAACTGAATATATGGGTAATTGATATTCCAAAGGAACACAAGACTGATGTCTTCATAAGGACTTTAAAGGATGACATCCAAAGTGAGGTTTGCCTTTGGGAACCTGATTCGTTGGAGAAGGCATTCAGGTTGGCAAGAAAAATTGAAAGTAAAATTATGGTGACAAGGAAGCCTACCACTCACATCTATAAAGATGGAAGTGTTTCTAATCCTAGACTTCCACAACCTACAAGGTTGACACCACAACAATTGGAGGAAAAAATATAAAAAGGGATTTGCTACAGTTGTGATAGAAAATACACTTCAGGTCATAAGTGTGCGAAGAAGAAATTATTTTACATAGATTGTGAAGAGGAGGAAGAAAATGAACAAGAAAATTCAAAAGAAGATGATATACACCAGGAACCAACCCTAGAGAAAGAAGAAATAAGTCCGACCGTATTGTGTAATGCATTGGTAGGAATTACCACTCCTCAAACTCTCAATATAGAAGGACATATAAAGAAGAAAAATGTAATAGTGTTGATTGATTCGGGTAGTACCCATACTTTTATTCATTTTAAGGTAGCCAATGAATTGAATTGCTTCCTATAACTAGCCCCATAGTGTCAAGTGATGGTTGCAAATGGAGGAACTATAAATTGCTTTGCAAAGTGCCATAATATCAAGCTAACCATGGGGTATGATCATGATCACAAAGAAATAACAACGAGTCATAATTGCACAATTATGCTCACTAGAAGTTCCAACATCAAAATCATCTATTTCTGTAGATCTCCAAAAGTCTTGGACAATCATTCCAAGGTTTTTGAAACTCCCAAAGGACTCCCACCTATTCGTGATCATGATCATGCTATTCATTTGATTCCAGGAAGTGTTCCTCCAAACATCAGGCCTTATAGATATCCTTATGTCCAAAAGAGCGAAATTGAAAGTATGATTGCAGAAATGTTAGAGGCGGGTATAATTCAACCTAGTCAATTCTTCACTCAATGTGGTAATTTACAGAAGGATGGATCTCATGAATTACATCATCATCGGGATTATCAGGAAGCTCTAATAAATATAATAAATATATTCCCATTTGATTGATGAATTGGGCAATTTATTTGCAAGTTGAATCTTCATTAGGGATATCATCAAATTAGTTGAAGGCTAAAAGTATTCCGAAAACAATTTCGAACTCATGAGGTCAATATGAATTTTTGGTCATGCCTTTTGGCCTTACCAATGCACCTTCTACATTTCAAGGGTTGATGAATTCCATTTTCAAACCCTTCCTTATAAAATTTGTGTTAGTATATTTTGCTGATATACTAATCTACAGAAGGTCTTGGAAGGATCATGTTCAACATGTTGACAGGGTTCTCAAACTATTGGAGGAGAAAATATTATATGCAAAAACCTCCAAATGTTTTGGAGTACAAGAGGTAGAATATCTGGGTCATATTGTATCTCAGGAGGGTGTTGAGTTAGACCCTAACAAAATTAAATCCATAAAGAATGGAAAGTCCCCACAACCATAAAGCAGTTGCGAGGATTTCACCGGTTAACAAGGTATTATCACAAGTTTGTTAATAATTATGGGAGGATAGAAATACCTCTAACAACATTGTTAAATAAAGATGCATTTTCATGGACTCATGAAGTAACTAAGGCCTTTGAACATATTAAAGAGGAAATGTGCCAAGCATTGGTCTTAGCTATGCCAGACTTCACAAAAACCTTTATTATAGAATGTGATGCCTCAGGAAATGGAATTGGTGTTGTTTTAATGCAAGAAGGAAGAACCATTTCTTTTGAAAGTCGTCCAATTAAAGGAAATTATTTACATAAATATATTTATGAGAAGGAAATGTTGGAAATACTACATGCACTAAATAAATGGCGACCTTACCTAATAGGAAGACACTTCAAGGTAAAAAATGATCATGATAGTCGTAAATACTTTTAGGAACAAAGGCTATCTTCAGAAGAGTAGAAAAAATGGGTCACAAAGATGTTGGGTTATGACTTCGAAATAATATACAAAAAAGGAAGTTAAATATTATTGTAGATGCACTCTCAAGAAAGGATGAGTAGGTGGAAGAATTGTTGTGTCATTTCTATTATCCAACCATATTTAATAACCAAAGCAAGGGAGGAATGGAAGGATGACGAAGAAGTGTGGACACTCATTTAAAATTTGCAACAAGATCCCAGTACATCTGATACATTTAGTTGGAAAAATGACTCCTTATGGTACAAAGAATACTTATATATTTGTAATAATTCCCAACTAAAAAAAAATATTCTTTAGGAATTGCACACCTCTCCATTAGGAGAACACTCGAGATTTTTAAAAACTTATGACAGGGTGAAGAAATATTTTTTTTGGGATGGCATTAAATATGATATTCAAAATTTTGTGGCGGAATGTTGGGTTTGCCAGCAAAATAAAGTTGAGACAATTAAAACCCCTGGTCTGCTACAACCTTTATCTATTCCAAGTCAACGTTGGGAGGAGGTTTCAATGGATTTTATCACAGGTTTACCTAAGTATGAAGGAAAGAGTGTCATCATGGTGTTCATTGATAGACTTACCAAGCATGCACACTTTTGTGCATTATATCATCCATTTAAAGCAAGTATAGTTGCTACTGCATTTATGGAAACAACTGAAAAGCTAGATGGAAACCCAAATATTATTGTAAGCGATAGATATCCCATTTTCACTAGAAATTTTTGGACATAATTATTTTCTTGTTTGGGTACTCAAATATCTCATAGCTCATCTTATCACCCTAAATCTGATGGGAAAAATGAGATAGTGAAATTTTTTTTGGAAGGATATCTTCGTTGTTTTATATTTTATAAACAAACACAATGGGTCAAGTGTTTACCTCTGGCTGAATGGCGGTATAACACTTCCTTCCATATTGCAATAAAAATGACCCCATTTATGGCACTTTATGGATATCATTCACCATCCATCACATCATCTTAAGAGAAAATTCTAAGGTTCAAGCAATGGAATATCACATCGAGCATCAACAACAAATTCTCCAACTCTTAAAGGATAACCTAAATTTTGCACAAAATTGAATGAAACAATAAGCATACCAACATAATAATGAGAGAATTTTTGATGTAGGAGATTGGTTATGTTTATGACTACAACCATACAAACAAATGTCCCTCAAGCAAGATAAGAAGGATAATAAATTATCGCCAAAGTACTATGGTCCTTACAAGGTGTTGTAAAATATTTGTACTATGGCATACAAATTGGAGCTTCCTGCTTCTTCCTGAGTGCACCTAGTTTTCCATGTTTCATGTTCAAACAATATTTCCAGAACTTGATGGGGAAGGGAAAATCATATTGGAACCTAAATAAGTCACTAAAACAATAATTTGATAGCTACAAAATTGATAAATTTCAGAGTATCTCATAAAGTGGAAGAACTTACCCATTGAAGATTACACATGGGAGGATGAGAATTTTATACAAAAGCATCCAAAACTACTCAAGCATTGAGGAAAACACTTTTTTGAGAAGAGGGGCATGTTAGGTCCCTATATTACTAGTGTAGTCCCTTATTGTTGTTAGTGTGGCCCCCTTATTGTTATTGTTGTACCCATATAGGCCCCGTATTGTTATTATTGTGCCCCATAAATGCCCACTATTGTTATTGTTGTGCCCTTACATTATTATTGTTAGGTCGGCTAGTATTATATTGTGACCCCATGGAATCCTATATATAGAAAGGAGGTTTTTTCATTTTTATCATCCAATAATTGTTTATTTTTTTAATGCAAAGGAGGTTTCCCCCTCGAATAGGTTGATTTCTAAGTCGTTGATATCTTTTTTCTTCTTTTTTTGTGAGCTAGCTTCATAACAAAATTCCAAGTGGGAGAGCATGTATATCTCTACATTAGACCAAGGAATAGATCACTAAAAGTGGGGTAGTGTGCCTTGTTAGCACCCATATTTTGTGAATTGTTTCAAATTTGGAAAGAGTAAGACCATCAACTTATAGGTTGGACTTATCACCTAGCGTTAAAAGACACGATGTATTTCACATTTATTTTCTTCAAAACTATGTACACAACACTAATCATGTCATTGATTAGTATTTGATAAAGGGGGAATATAAGGGAGGCTTCGTACTATTACCATTGTGCATCGTAGATTGTAGACAAAACATGCTCCATAATCAAGTAATAGAGTAGGTCAAGGTGCAACATAAGCACTTTGGACCAGATGAAGCAACACGGGAAATGGAAGATCAAATGAGGTTACTCTACCCATTTTTGTTTAATTTATAAGTGAATGTAAGAGAAGTAAAAATAAGTCTCAGTGTTTATTTTTATTTTTTTGTTTATAGAAAATTCAGGATGGTGTTCCCTTAAGGGGTTGGGGTGTGTTATAACTCATTTTCATTTCACCCCATATATGTAAAGATAATTGTGTAAGCGCTAGTGTGGAATCCACGACTAGCCAACACAATTAATTTTGAGTACTTGAATATTAATGTGAATGTGATTGGTGGCTGAATAGAGTGGACACATAGATCCAAATCCTGAGGGAGAGGGTATGTCACAAGTTGTGTGCAAGCCATATTTTATTGCACTAAATTCCTTAATACCCTGCTTGACCATCCCAACCACCTCGTTGATATAATTTATGAGATCATGATTGGATAATATGGGAGGAATACTACACCCATCCTTGTCCCCTCATGGATCAAAGAAAGGAGAACCTATTGATTTTTTAGTAGCTTGGGAGGTACTCCAAGCCCTAGGGTTCGAGGTTTGGAGGGTGAAGCACTAAAAAAGTCATTTTTGGGCCTGGAATCCAAGGTTTGATTTTTGTACCCAAAGGAGTTGGGGAAAAACCATGAGACATATCAGCATGAGAAAATTTGAGGTGATAGAGGATGGCATGGCGAATCCAGCACTTTGAAAATCACTCAATATGGAGCTCTAGAACTTGAGATTTTTTATTTTTTTTGTCACTGTCATGATTTGTGCAAGTCGGCTTGGGTTTAGGAGGACTTGTTGACAATCGGCATGGATCTATTGTAGCCCTCATTTAGTGATGTAAATATGAGGTGTGTGAGGCTCATTTATAGCATCCCATGTACAACAATCCATAGGAAAAAATCACCTGAGGTAGCTGCAATTCAGGAAGGAGGTAGAAGTTGAAGAAAGGAAGGCGTTTGGGTCTGTTTTGGTGCTTCTTCAAGGGCGAAGGAGGAACATAGGTAGGCTGAAGCCTCAAGGAAAAATCTGGGCTGGTTTGGGAAGTATGTGTGGCATAATTCCTTTTTTTTTTAGGGCTTCGTACTGTACAAGTATATGAACAGGGAGACCAATATTAGAACAGAGGATTGTTGGGTAAGTTCAGAGGCTTGAATTTAGCCCAACACCTCAGTGAAGTTCAAAAACAAGGAAAGGAGGTTATGCCACAACTATAGGAGGAAATGTGAAGGTGGAAAAGAGGGTTGACAAGTAGTTATTGGAATCCCTAACCAGTCATCCTCATCAACAACAGTTTACTCAAGTCCAATAGTAGTCAAAGGTATGTTTGATTTTTGAATTAATGTTGAATTTTTTGCTAGGTGGATAGGCGGTCCTAGTGTGGACAATTTGGGTAACCTGTGGAAGCCAAAGAGGAGGGGAAAACTTGATGGTTAGATTCCCTAACTAGTAGGAAGATTCTAGAGCGAAGTTTCAGTGATTATAAAATTTTATACACAACCTATGGGAGCCATGTGTTGTGGTTGACTTAGGTGGTTGGAAACCTCAACAAGGAGTAGATCTTACAGTGGACAGATTCAGAATCACTGATTTTTTTTAGGGAAATGTGTTGATAGCCCAAATTATCCCTTGATTAGCAGTCATAAAGGGAGTTTGAATGCTAAATTTTAGGTGAAGGTTGAAGCCCAATGTGTAGCTCTTTGATGGATTAAAGAAGCTACAAGATTGGAAAACCTAGAAGAGCATATTGGATCAACCCGTGTTCATTTTAGCAGAAGTGACTTGTAGCAGTGATAGGAGGTAGCCCTCCTAGATACTTTGTATGTTGTCCTTTGATGGACTAAGGGGCATCTAGAGAGCAGAAACGGAGCGAAGGACCGATAGGATGAGATACGACATAGAGATTCTGGCGAGATTGTTAGTGTATCTTGTATTCTTGTACTCGTGGATAATTCAGGGCCATTATCCCTTGAATGGGAGCCCTAGATTGTTGTATTATTCAATTGGTTTAATATTATAATGAAAATTGGGTTTTTGTACATTGTTCTACAATATTTTGTAAAAAATTATCTATACTTGTGCGTGTGTGATTTACTACTTTATATTGTTCCGTTATGCAAAGTAGCTTTGTTGAGAATTGGTTTGGTAGCATCAGATACTCTAATATTATATCCTCAACCCAAGATCGTGGAAATTAAACATGGTATCAGAGCGTGTTTGATATAATTTTGAAGAAAGTGCATCATTTGAGTGCACAACTAAGTACGACTTAAGAGGGTGTTGGTCACATTGTAGGTGAAGGACTCACTGCAATGTCAAAGTTGCAGGTTAGTCTCTGGTATGAGAAAAATTTGGAGGGGTTGTCCAAATATAGTCCATGGAAGCAAAGGATCAAGTTGGTCTTACAAGTCAAAAGTATTTGGGAGTTTGCAGAGAAAGACATTAAGAAGCCAACTGACCCAAAGGAGCTGGAAGTGTACAAGGATTTGGATATGAGGGCGAGAATGGTCATCCTTAATTGTCTAAAGGATCCCCTAATACCTCATTTTTCGGGAAGAACACTGCACATGAGATGTGGATGGCTCTTCAGAATTTTTTCCAGAATAAGAACGAGAACCAGGTACTGGTATTGGAGGATAAATTTAAGTCCACCAAGATGTTGCAGGGTGAAGGAGCGACTTCGTATCTGATACGATTGTCTCGGGTCAAAGATGAGCTTGTTGTCATTAATGTGACTATTTCAGAGACTGATATGGTGAGGATAACCTTGAAAATTTTTACTCCATACTGGGAGCCCTTCATCAAAGGGATTGTTTCCAGGGATAATTTTCCAGAATGGAATAGGTTGTGGGATGACTTCTTTCAATAATAATTACAAGATGAGTATCTTCATCCAACGAAGAGGGCAGATGAGTACGTGGAACTTGCATCACAAATGAATAGTAAGAAGAAGAAGGACTTGAGTAAATTCAAGTGTTCAACTATGGTGAGATGGTTCATTTTTCATCAGGATGTCAGATGAAGAAGACGAGATATGTTGAGAAGAGAAAACGGAAGCAGGTTGTTGGTGTTGCCACTTCTGATGAGATAGATTCTCTCACCAAGATATTGGAGGAGGAGGAATTTTCTATGATCTCTCATTTCTCACAGGGTATTATCAATGAGGATGGATGGTACGTGGACAATGGTGTGATGAAAAATATGACAGGGTCACAAGAATTTTTTGAGACTCTAGATGAATGGGACTCAAAGTTTCACATGGTGTTGGACAACAAGAGTGAGAAGGAGATCTAAGGATCAAGAGTTATGTAATTTAGGATGGAAACAAGAAGAGTGATGTGGGTCCAGGATGTACTGTTTGTACCAGGACTTATATATAGTTTGATATTTATCTCTATGATCGAGAATAAGGGATTTTAGGTCTCGTTCTAGGATGGGAAGAAAAGACTTGGGCTCAAAGGTTCCAAATCTAATGGTATTGTGCTTGGATTTAGAGAGAATGGTCTATAGAGGTTGATGAGCAAGATTATGGATCATGGGAAGAAGAAGAAGAAGGAGTAGGTGCAAGTTCTAGAGAATCATGTGCAGGTGCATGCTTTAAAGGAGCAGGTATAGGTTCCAGAGAAGAAGGTCCAGGTTCTAGAGGCTTAGAGGGAGTTGTGTTATAGCAGGAGCTTGCAAATTCAGAGGGAGAATTTGCAGCCTAAGAAGAGCACATGTTCAATTGGGAGAAAGGGTGCTTACACATCTACCAAGAAGGAATCGTGGAGGGATTGGACAGTGATACAGGGGAAGAAGAAGAAGTAGGATGCTTCCATTGATAGCGACACTTCCGAGAGAGGCGTAGTTCATGCTATAGGGATTGTTGCAATTGTGAGCTCCAAGAGTTGGGAGAGTGTTGCGAGTAGTGATGATGATGATGAGATAATTTCTAGGCTTGTAATTACCTCCCTCGCTAAGAGGGAGAGCTAATTTTTGAGTAGCTTGGCAGGTACTTCAAGCCCTAAGGTTCGGGTTTTGGAGGGTGAAGCACCAAAAAAGTAATTTGTGGGATTAGAACCCAAGGTTAGGGTTTTGTACCCAAAAGAGTTGGGAAAAAAACATGAGACATATGGGCATGAGAAAATTTGAGGTGATAGAGGATGGCGTGGTGAATCTAATACTTCAAAAATCACTCAAATTGGAGCTCTAGAACTTGAGATATTACTTGTTGTTTGTCATTGTCATGATTTGTGCAATTCAGCTTGGGTTTAGGAGGACTTGTTGACAATTGGCATGGATATATTGAATCCCTCATTGAGCGATATAAATATGAGGTATGTGAGGCTCATTTATAGTATCCCATGTGCAACAATTTATAGGAAACAATCACCTGAGGTAGCTGTAGTTCAGGATGGAGACTGAAGTTGAAGAAAGGAAGACTTTTGGGTATGTTTTAGTGCTTCTTCAAGGGTAGAGGAGGAATAGAGGTAGGTCAAAGTCTCAAGGAAAAATATGGGCTAGTTTGAGAAGTATGTGTGGCATAATTCCTTGTTGTTTGAGGGCTTCATACTGTACATGTATATGAATAGGGAGACCATGATTAGAACATAGGGTTGTGGGTAAGTTCAAAGGCTTGAATTTATTCCAACACCTGAGTGAAGGTTAGTAGCAAGGAAAGGAGGTTATGCCACAACTGTCGGAGGAAATTTGAAGGTGGAAAAGAGGGCTGATAGGTAGTTGTTGGAATCCATAACTAGGCATCCTCATCAACAAGAATTTACTCCAGTCTAAGAGCAGTTAAAGGTATGTGTGATTATTGAATTGGTGTTGAAATTTTTTCTAGGTGGTTAGGTTTTCCAAGTGTGGAAAACTTGGGTAACCTGTGGAAGACAAAGAGGAGGGGTAGAATTGATGGTTAGATGTCCTAGCAAGTGGGAAGATTCCACAATGAATTTTCAGTGATTGGATAGATTTATATGCAGCTTGTGGGAGCCATGTATTGAGGTTGACTTGGTTGGTTGGAAACCTCAACAATGAGAAGATCATACAGTGGAAAAATTGGGCATCATAGGTTTGTTGGTGGGAAACGTGTTGATAGCCCAAAGGATCCCTTGACTAGCTTCCATAAAGGTAGTTTTACCATAGTTTTACCATTGAATTTTGGGTGAATGTTGAAGCCTAATATGTATCTCTTTGATGGACGAAAGAATCTATTAGATTGGAATATTAAAGCTCATGGATTTTCCAGCCTAGAAGAGAATATTGGATTAGACTGTGTTCATTGTAGCAGAAGTCACTTGCAATAGTGATAGGATTTAGAAACCCTCCTAGAGACTCTATGTGTTGTTCTTTGATGGACTATGGGGAATCTACAAAGAAGAATAGGAACGAAGGACCGACAGGATGAGATACGACATACATACTGCAACAAGATTGTCAGTGTATCTTGCATTCTTGTACTTTTGGATAATTGAGGGACATTATCCCTTATATGGGAGCCCTAGACTGTTGTATTATTCATGTGGTTTAATAAAACAAATATTGGGTTTTTGTACATTGTTGTACAATATTTTGTAAAAAAAATTCTATACTTTTTAATGTGTGATTTACTACTTTATATTGTTTCGTTGTGAAAAGTAGCTTTGTTGGTATTATTGGTTTGGCAGCGCCAGAGATTCTAAGATTCTATCCTAGAACCAAGATCGTGGAAATTCAACATAACCACTGCCTCATGAAGAAAAGAGGGAATATTGAAGAAATCTTCGGATTTTCCACAGTGTTATAAAACATTTGTTGACATTTCGAATCCCAATGGGAATCCATCTTCAGGATGAGAGTTGAATAAGATTTGGAAATAAATGTTGGAGAGACAAGAGAGTGTAATGGGAGGTAGAGAATGTCTAGTGAAATGAATTGACTACTTGAGTGAAACAAATGAGCAATGTGGGAGTTGAGACTAAGCCCTATGTAATGTGAATTTTGGGATTTATTTCATGTGAATATTTTTTAGGGCACTATATTGTTTGTCTAATCTTGTGTGGTTATTGGGAAGCTGAGTGGATGACCATATCATTGTGGTGCTTGTTGCATGGTCACCAAACCACTCAGACAGAGAAACTAGAGCCATTGTGGTGCTTGTTGGAAGAGCTGTTAAACCACCTACATAGTGGACTACATACCCCTGTGACTCTTGCTACAAGAAGAGAATTTTGAAACCACCTAAATAGTGGATTCAATCTCTTGAACTAATAAATATCCCATCTAGACTTTGGGTGAAGCCCTGTGGTTGATCTTAGAGAGTAAGTGAGTCATTGTGGTGTGTACTTCTAGGGAGTAGTTGTTAAACCAGCAAGAGAGTGAACTCCATCTCGTGGGTGTCTACCAAGTTTTGGTGTGAATTTTTCCTGAGAAACCAACCCCTCAGACTTTGGATCCTACTCGAGGTTGGTCAGTTGTAAGAAATTTGCAGTGCATTTGGCCTATGATTGGGTGGAGAGTTGAAGTCCCTCCTTTAGTTTCCTACTAGTTTAAAACATATAGATTAGTATAATATAATTGCATGTGTACAATGCTATGTTTTTGACTGATATGATATCTTATATGTATATGATTTCTAATGAGTTCCAGAATTATGTTTCTCAACATTTTATTTATGATTAATATTGGAACATATATGCTTATACTCAGTTAATTGATAATTTTAGTTCTTTGAGTAAATTTAGCTAGTTTGTAGGAGGTTTGTAATGTTGAATTGACTCGTAACATTTCTCTTTGTGAAGCATCAAAAATAAATTGTATAAATTTGGTGTTTGGGAACTTACTCCTTTTTTCTTTAGAAACATGTATATTTGGTGTTATGGGCACCTGTTCCTGTTACTCGAAATCACACGAAATTTTTGGTTTCATAACCTCATTCCCTTGTTCCATTATAGTCAATTTTTTATGGTTTCAAGCAATTTCCCTTTGTTTTGTAAAATATCGAGTTTCAACATTTCAATTAGTCATTGAAATGGTGAAATAGTGTAATGTTCCCAAATTTTAGCCTCAAGCTAAAATGAACATTATAGTTTGCATATTTTCATTTTATTGAATAAAATGGGTAAGGAGACCCCTTAACCCTTTTAGATGGAGAAATAACACTCCTTGTGTGGAAGGAGGGTGAATAAGCAGCTGAATTAAGCACCTAAGGGTGTGAACATGATCAGGATCACTTTGATTTAGTCATCTTTGACTAAGTCAACAACGTTGTCCAAGAAAAGGAATCTCCATGACAAGGCAGCACAATCTTAGAGGAGGCTCCACTTGCATGAGCTAGGTGGCAAGTGTGAATGGGACCCATGGTGAGAGGAGTTCATTTACTTTATAATGAGGAGATGGCAACCCATTTTTCATGATGCATTAGCTTATCATTTTCGTTGGGTCTGCAAATACTTGCATCCCTGGGCTGTTTAGCAGGGTTGTAGTGTTCTTGAACCAAAGGGTGTTCCTAGTCGGGAATCCCTACCTCATCCTCAAGGAAGGAGAGGGTTTGAGATTCATTTCCTCATTCCAGCATTTGGCCAAGCTTACTCCTTCAGCGACAACATTATTCTCTTGGGCAGAAAATGTTGAGTTGTTGGGTGTAGCAATAGAGGACTCATAGAGTCATTCTTTGGCTTGTTCTTCAGAGGAGATCTTGCATATTATTTGGAGGAGAAGTAGAGGAGAATCTCATGCATCATTTCAGATCTTTGGAACCAGGCCAATCATTCACCATATCTCACAGCACAGTCTAGGGCTGAAACTGCGTTATTTTATGCAGGCAGTTGCTAGGAGGGCCATTTGAGCTTATCAGGAGGAGTGTTTTTGAGTAAAAGGGATCATCCCTTTGCTTGAGAACATTATCAGAGGAGGGAATTAGTATTTCATATCTGCTACAGCCTCATTCTTATTTTTATTTAGTTGCAGTGACAAGTCACTTGTCACATTGTATGTTATTCAACATTTCTAGCAATCCCTCCTGGATTGGCTAGAGATTTTGTATTGGAGCCCATATTTCCATTTTTGGGCATTACTTTGTATCCTTTAGCCACATTACCATTTTTTATGTATTTAGAAGCTGCTACTCTCATAGGGATAGCGCAGTCACTGCTTTCCGACATTCTGTGCAATTGCAACAACTCATGTATTTCATTGCTTGATCATTGGAGATTAGTTCTCATAGCTTGAATGGCTTGTCCCTCATGATTTTCTTGTATATTACTACTGATATAATAATGTAATGTTGGCTTCATAACATTTCCCTCTTATTTTGCATTCATAATTTCATATTTTAATGGTTATGTTCATGTACTGTGGTAAGCTCTCTCATTGAGCATCTTTCTAACTGATCTAGTTTGGGGAGATCTGAATAACCCATCTAGAGACATTTATTTGGGCTCAAATTCTGGAAGAGAAGTTTTTAATGAGTTAACAAGGGGATCTAATTCCCCCTTCAGCTTATTTTTACATTTCCTTCCTTATACAGCGTCCCCTTGGACCATTTTGTAGAAAATCCTGAAAAGGGGATATTACAAATAGGGCGGTACGAAATATATTAGTAATTGCGGAGTTTGGATGTGTAAATGTCTAATATGATGAGCCTGATGCTGAGGGAATAATATTAGCCTTTTTATTTCAACCATCGACCATATATCATGTAAGCATAGTAAGAAATTCAACAGAGATGTGTCGATATCGGTCTTCAAAAATCGATCATTAGCCGTAAAATAATGTATGAACATGAGGAGATATGTTGATCCAATGTTGAAACCCAAATTCAAAAGCTCTTGGTGACATGGCTTGGGGAGATCGATCACTACCCATTGCCATCACCTTCATGCCTTAACACCTTGAACTCAGCCAAGTGATAGAGGAGTAGTCGATCTGATCACGGATTTGATCCTTGAAACCTGAGGCTAAGTCACAACCATCACCAGTGAGCCTTTTTAGATGATTCACCTGGTAACGATATGTTTTGATGAAGCGTGGGTTGATCTGATCATGTTTCTAGAGTGGAACCCTACCACCACCCACCGCTCACTTCCATAACTCTACACTTGATAAACTTTGTGAAAATTAACAGTGATGTGGGAAATAATGTGTTGGAGTGCCACTCTAGTGTGATGTGGAAAGTGACTGTGGGTCTCATAGTGATGGCGTAGCAATGAATTCAAGGCATAATGGAGGTCATGTGGTTCTTAGTGATGATATGTGTTAGGTCTCGGTAATAAGCAAGATTGGCAAAAGTCCGATCACAAAGTTAACATCATTTCAACCAACTTTGGGATTCTAGGATCTAGCCCTCCTGAATCCGGAGAGGGATCTCTTCAATAGGTACAAAGATGGATTTGTCTTTGAAATTTAGGGTAATGATATTAGGCTAGTTATGAAGACCAAGGGTTTGTTTGGTTTTTTGGATGGTTAAACATAGTTGCTATCTACGGCGGAAAGATCTATATGAAAATAGGTTCAAAAGTGAGAAGTTGCAAGAAAAAATAATAAGCTTTGATCAAGAAGAAAGATGATGGCAGGTTTTCAGTCCATTGGGCTATGGAGTCATAAGAGGATTTAATTGAAACAATCAGGTTCAAGAGTGGTCTATGGGGCAAGTCATCTATGCCTAAGGATCTCTTTAAAGTTTGATTTATGGAATGGAGTGATACAATAAGAAATGGAAATGACAGATGCAGAACAAAGAGCAGTCCAGGATCTGGTAAGTACTTTGAAACTATCCAGCCTTTGACCAGGCACTTAAGAAAAACATAGAAGCAAACTAGGATCTGGTAAGTACTTTGAAACTATCCAGCCTTTGATATACTTCTGATAGAAAAACATATAAAAAACAAAAGGGAAACTCAAAGATAACACAGAATGGTCTAAGATATGATAAGTACTTTGAAACTAGTCAGCTTTTAACACATCTTAAGGGAAACAATCAAATAGTTGAGCAAATAAGAAAGGGACTCAGGGCTAACCTTAATTTCCTCAGTTCATCTTCACACAACATATATTGTAAGTAACATTTAAAAATAACATTCAGCTAAGACAACAAGACGAGGGAACGCCAACATCCCTGCACTTAAACTAAATTAAATCATTTTCAAATAACACAGTTGAGAGAAAACATTTAAATAAAGGTTTTTCAGCCAGAGAAGGTTACTGATATACAGTAGGTCCTAACCCTGTTTAAACTGTTCTTTATAGTGGAAAATGAAACAAATTGAAAACAGAAACAAAATACAAGTTACAGTGAGAATAACATCACCATCAGCATAGACCAGGATCCCATAAATCAGCTTGTATTGAGGCTTCAAACCAGTTACAATCTTCAAATCCAGTGTTTTAATCCATCTCTATTCATAACCTAACCTATCTGTTACAAGAAGAGCTCCAAGATCCAGTGAAAACCTATCTACAATCAAGAGTCTTCAGCTCAGTTACAATACAATGCTTCAGCAATTTACATTAACAACCAACCTCTCACTCATCTTTTACTGAAGTAATTATAGAAATATGAGGAGGTGAGATCTGATGAAAATATCTCAAAAACCAATTAATACAGATATTGATGTTTTCTTAGCCATCAAGGGGCTCAATGAAGAACTATACAGGTGTTCCTCTGTATTAAATGATTTACACTCATGAATTTAGCTCGGTGGGAGCTTTTGTTGACATTTGTGGATCTGTGTGATGATAGGGTTACTCTGCCGACATTCTGTCATTAATTTTCTGGCAGAAATAACTCCTTGGCTACTTTTAAGGCAAAATATCTGACTTTGATCAATAAATTCGGTTCTTGATTGAATCCTTTGAGGCACAGGTGGCGTCGTGGTCGCTGGGAGGAATCAATTCACCTCCATTTGTGGCGGTGGAAGGTTTTTCTGATAAAACACTTTAGATTTTCCTTTAATCTGCGTTTTAGATCCAGGGATTAGGCATTTGATAACTGTCTTAGCCTTAATCCCCACAAATTTGTCCACTAATCTGCTGTTCTGGTTCATTTTTGGTCTTCTACTACTGATACTCTTTTTCTGCATTGATTTCTCATGATTTTCTTCTTGTGCAGGGCTGCGCAGGTATGGAAAGGCATCAATGCCTGTGGAAACATTGAAGAGACGTGAAAACTAACTTTGTAAGTGATTTCCTTGGAGAAATTGGAACGTAGAGGATCATCACCCTCCTGGTCTAAAATTTCCTTTTTAAACACAAACAAGAGACCTTAACCCTGCAAAATACAAAAAACATGTAAAAATCCAGTTTTATAGGTCAATCTACTTTGGGGAATGTGCGGAGGAACACGGGCCGTTGGATGACATCCTCCAACGGCCGAGATCAAATCTGGGCGGTCGTCGAAAAGGTTGAAGAAAGATTAAATCAGGACCGTCGATCTGTAGAAATTGACAGTCGAGATCGGCAACGGGAAGTCAGCGGGAAAATGTCTGATCGGGCGATGGAATCAAGAGGACGAATAATAGTCGTCGATCTGTAGAGATCGACGGCAGAGGTTGAATCTTGGACGCGCGATGGATGGGTTAACGGGCGAGCATGTCCGTTAAAGGTCGAGCAAGTGAGGCGATCGACAACCGTCGGATGGGAAGTCCCAGATCGAACGGTGGGGGTGGATTCCGCTGCATGGTTATGGTGTGAAGTTTAACGCGTGAAATGAGGTGATAGCACGGTGGTTTTGAAATAGTGGCGGGGACACGTGTCGGCCAGCGTATGGAATCGCTGGCCGACGGGAGAAAACCACCGTGGCTCAGAAGGTGGTGCGAAAAGGAAACCGGTGGTTTCTTGACAAACGGTGCAGGAGAAGGGGGGGTCCACCTGGTGAGATGTGCTCCGCTCCGTCGGATCTGGGGAGCAGATCGACGGTCCAGGTTGATCGCGAAATAAAACATGTAATTTTAATTATTCCTCGTTAAACTTTATAAAATGGGTTTTTTCGGGTTTTCAAAGGGAAATGAACGGAGGAAAGTGGTATTTTTCGATTTAGCACCTAATGACTGAGCGGTCAGTCCTGGCGCTCGGGTATATGGAGGAAAACGGCCCGGGGGCTTAGCTTGAAAGGGCTAAAATGCCTTAACACATAAAATATGCCATTTATATGATTTCAAATGATTTTTCAGAGGAAAAAGGGTCCGATAAGTTAAAAAGTGAGTTTTTAACCTTGGGAAGTGGAATGTGTGAAGGGTTAAAGGGAGAACATATGTTTTTGTGGGGTTTTTATGAAAAAAAAGAAAAATGGAGAATGAGGTAAGTTGGAAGAAAGGGAGGGGAAAAGGGGAATGCAGCAGTATTTGACTGGATTTTTGTAGGATATCAGAGGCTTGGAGAAGGAAGGAGGTATGAAGATTTAACCAGCAACATGAGTTTTACTAAAAGACTTCAAGCACCAAAAAATTTTGGACTGAATTTTTTTCTTGAAGGCTGCAAATAATATTTAGCCACCAGCTGATATGATAGGAAAAATATGGGTGGCTAACAGCGGCTCCACTTGGGGATGGTGCCTTCCTGAAGGCATCAAGAATTCGGACTTGATTTCTCTGGGATGCTGACTGGTGCCTGATCCATTATTTGCTCTGGCTTTGTTTTGAAAAGTAATATCAGTCATGAAAGAAATATGAACTTCATCAATACAACCTCTACCTACCCAATCCTAATGATCTAACATTTTTTCTTCATCAGAGTGCACTTGGATTGGCAAACTCTTTTCACAACATTTTATTTTTTTGAAAGCATAAACACTAATCTACTTCTACTCCTTATTTCTCCTTGAACTCAGATTAAACAGTTGAGCTCAAATATTTCTCTACCTAATCTATAGTCTATTGGGATTAAACTGTCCAACATATTTTCATTCTCTAAATTCTAAAGCAAAAATTTAAAAATAGCCAAGTCAAGATTAAGCTGTTTGACTTGCTGTGATCTATGGCATAAAAACAGGCTGCACATAGATTATTATTTGCAGAAAAATAAAAACAAAATGGAAGGCTTGAGATCTGAAAGTCTCTTATCATGGCCTTCTCTTTTCTTCACAGCTCTGGTTTTGCTTTTGTTTGAGCTGTCTCTTGTTTGATATCTGATTTAGATTTTGGGTAAATTAGAACTAGTTTTTCTCTTTTATGACTCAGAAAATAAAACAGTTTTGAGTCATCTCTCTTTGGAAACTTTGGTTCAGATTTTGAGTTTGTTTGAACCTTCATTTCTATCCTAATCTATCTACTGATAATCCAAGGTTAAACAGTTTGGCAAATCAAATTCACTATCCTATCAGCAAAAAAAATTCAAAAGCTAATTAGTCAAGATTAGGCTGTTTGACTAACTAGAAGTGTGTTTTTGAGGAGTGGCATTCGAGCTTGCACACTTTCAGATTTGTTTCTCTTTTTGGCATGGGGCTTTGCCTTTCTTGTTTTCAATTCTGCCCTCTTTTCTTTCTTTTCTTTGTTTTTGTATTTTTTTTTATTTTTCATAACTTTGAATGCAATGGTGGATGGACTATTTATAATGGAAAAAGATAAAAAGGCTTCAAACATCAAATGGATCAAGAGAAGTAATGCTTAAGCATCCTGCCATTGACAGGACCCCCAAACAATTCTGTTCCATCCAGTTCCTGCAAGAAAAATGCATTATTACCAGCAACTGAACGAATAGAGTAAGGGCCAATCCATAGGTTGTCAAATTTTCCATGCTTGCCCTTTTCTTCCCTTCTTGAGTCCCACTTTAAAACTTTGTCCCCAATTTTGAAATTTCTAGCCTTTTTTCTTCTATCAAATATCTTCTTGATACTGTCTTGTTTTTGCAATGCTTTGTTATACACTTCCTCCCTGGTTTGCTGAAGATGAATGGTTTGATTTATTCTTCTGATTATGTAATTTTCTTCGGTCTGCAACTCTTGAATTAACTTCATAACTGGTACACCAAGGCTGTTAGAAAAAATTACATCTGTACCATACACAAGCTGGAAGGGTGACATACCAATAGATTTCTTTAAAGTTAATCTGTCAGCCCAAAGTGCATGGATCAGCTTTGTGTGCCAAGACTTTTTATTTTCCTCCAACAGTTTCTTGATTATGTTCACTAAGCTCTTGTTGGAAGATTCTGCAAGTCCATTACCTTGAGGGTAATAGGCTGTGAAGTGTCCCAATGTTATATGATACTTGTGACAGAATTCAACCATTTTATTTGATCCAAATGCTGCTGCATTGTCTGTGATGATCTTGGTAGGACAGCTAAATCTGGAGAGGATGTTAGTCTCCAAGAATTTGATGATAATTGAATCATTGGCTTGTCTACTAGGTATGGCTTCAATCCACTTAGTGAAATAGTCTGTGGCAGTAAGAATCCACCTATGCTGGGCAGAAGATGGTGGATGGATTTCTCCTATGAAGTCAAGTCCCCACTATTGAAAAGGGGCTTCAACAGTGATTGGATGCAGAGGCAGGGGTAGTAATTTTCTCTTGCCTTCAAACAATTGGCATTTATGGCAAGTAGTGGTCATTTTGTGTACATCAGGAAAAAGAGTGGGCCAATAGAAACCAGCCCTCAAAATTTTGTTGGCTGTTGACTTCCAGTACAAATGGCCTCCACACTCTCCTTCATGGAATTCCTGCTTAATCTTTTCTGCATCAAACTCAGGCAAACATTTAAGCAATATACCACTAGCATTTTTCCAATAAAGACATTTATCGATAATGCAATAGTTTACCGCTTTTAATTTTAGGAATCTTGCCTTTGTTTTGGATAAACTAGGAGGTGTGTTTAAATTAAGCAAAACATAAACAATATCAGTATACCAAGGAGAATTCGCAAAATAATCTTCAACAATGGGAGTTGAGAATTCTTCTTGGTCATCAAAAGCATTACTCATATTAATATCAAGAACTTCACAATTTGATTTAGCCATTAACCTAGCTAGACCCTGACCTTTGATAAGCTTAGTGGGTTTAATCTCTAAATCATATTCAAGAATAACAGCAATCCACTTACCTCTCTTACCATCTGGATCCTGGGTTAGAATGTCTTTTACAACTGAATTTGGGACAAAGGCAATGATATGTGAGTGAAGGATGTATACCCTGAAGTCTTTTAAAGCTTTTACCAAAGCAAAAGCCTGTTTTTCCATAATGTTATACTTCAAAGGGACATCCCTCAATGCCTTGCTAAAGAATGCAATGGGCTGCTCTTGTCCTTGTGGATTTTTCTGTAAAAGGACAGCAGCTATAGTATGTTCTGATGCAAATGAGAAGATATAAAAATCTTTTGAGAAATCGGGACTTATGAGAACTGGTGTTTTGGTTAACGCTTGTTTAACCAGTTCAAAAGATGTCTTTGCTTCTGCGGTCCATTTTACCCCCTGCTCCTTTTTTAACATGTTTGTGATATTCCTAAGGAGCTCGGCCAAGTTGGGGATGAACCTTCTCAAAAAGTTTATCTTTCCAATGAAAGACTGCAACTCTTTGATATTTCGAGGATGGGAGATTTGCAATATAGCCTCAATCCTCATGGGATCTATCTTTATGCCCTCTTCTGAAATGATGTGTCCAAGAATTTTACCTTCTTGGAGACCAAATAAAGTCTTCTTAGGGTTCAAAGATATCCCAAACCTTCTGCACTTCTCGAAAAATTTTCTCAAATGTTCTAAGTGTTCTTCATCTGTTTTTGAAAACACAGTTACATCATCGAGATAGATAATGATGAAGAAGCCCAATTCTTCCGAGAATGCTATGTCCATGGCTCTCTGAAAGGTTGCTCCAGCATTCATTAGACCAAAAGGCATTTTCACATACATGAAAGTACCCCATGGTGTAGTAAAATTTGTCTTTAATTGATCATCAAGGTGGACTAAGACTTGATTATACCCTGAATAGCCATCTAGCAAAGAAATTATTTTAGACCCCACCACCCTTTGTAAAATATGATCCATCTTGGGCAAAGGGTAGTTGTCTTTTAGTGAAGCTTTGTTTAAATTTCTAAAGTCTATACAAAGCCTGATCTCTCCAGTATTTTTCCTAACAGACACCAGATTAGATACCCACTCAGAATATCTAATAGGGACAATAATGCCAGCATCGTGCATCTTCATGATTTCCTTCTTGACCAATGGTAACTGGACAAGGTTTATTCTGTGCAGTTTCTGTTTGAATGGTTTTTGGTTTTCTTTAAGAGGGATTTTGTGCTGTATTATTTCAGTGTCATAGGACTTAAGATCTTCGTAAATCCATGCAAAAACATCAGAAAATTCTTTGAACAACTCTATGTATTTGAGTTTAATGTGAGCTGGCAAAGTTTTGGACAGTTTGATCATTTTCGGTTTTTCCTCACTGCCTATATTGCATTCCTCCACTTCAGTTTCTACAGGTTCCAGTTTAGGTTTATTGGCCACATCATTAAAATCAAACAATTCTTCTAGAGGGGCCAAACCCTTGGGCAAACTATCATCCTTAGAATGAAGAGTTTCCAACTCCTCTGTTTCAAATTCTGCACTCAACTCTGTTTGGTTTCTAAGTTTGCTAGTCTGAAGGTTAATATCTACAAGCTCAGGAGACGGTTCTTCTTCACTAAGAAAATTTTCTTCACTGCAGTTTGTATCATAGTTTGAATCTGAGCTATGGAGTTCAAACTCATTTCTGAATTGCATGAAGTATTCTATTTGTTTATCTCCATCAAACACCTTCCAATATTTCTTGTTATCCGGGACAGTTGGTCTGAATTTAATATGAGATGTGTCATCATATAGCATTGGGCAGGTTCTAGCCGCAAAGGCTAAATTGTGGGCTGCAATGTTTCTTTTCCTTGCGACAAAAGTCAGGTTGGTCTCCTCAAATGTTTTCAAAAGATCCATGACATCATTCCTGTAGGCCCTAAGTCTGGGATGATTTGCATTATACTCCCTATTGACTTGCCTAATTATTAACTCAGAATCCCCATACACATTTATTCTCTTGGCTCCTAACTTCTTCAAGAGATGCAAGCCTAAGAGAAGGGATTCATATTCTGCTATGTTGTTGGAACACTGAAAGTTTAATTTACATGAAATTCATTCTGTATGATTTTTTTCAGTGTTAGTAATCCAGACACCTGCACCAGCATTTGTTCTAGTCTAGAGAGGATCATTTTCAGTTTTATCAGTTTGGTGCATGTCCTTTGTATGATTTGACTCCTCAAGTTTTTCATCGGGTTGAGGATTGCTCTATTGACTGTCAAGATTTAAGTTTAATGGATTGATGATTCTTAGTTCAAGACCTGTGTTTGGTTTGCTAGGATTTTCAGATACAGTAAACTGTCTTGACAGTTCAGCGTTGTATTCCTCTTCCTCCGTTTCAGCTATTAACCCTGTTAAAGTGATTTGTTCTATGAGGGTTTCATCATTAAACATGATAAAAGAATCGAGGCTCGTACTTTCAGCATACAGAGGAGAGTTTTGAGGCCTGTCTTGACTTGTAACTGTGTATTGCATGTGGGACTCCCTGTAAAGTCTTCTAGTTTGATTGAAAACAGGGATAGTCGCATAGGTCATGTCCATTTGCATGGTCCCCTGTAACTTAGCCCCCCAAGATCTTGATAAAAGCATTCCATACTTTGGGGGTACATTAGCCACAACAACATCCATGACTAAACACTTGGCTGGAATTTGGGCTAAATTAACACAGAGGTCTTTGATCAATCCTAGACATTTAACTCTGCTTGAGTCAAAGGAGTACAGGTCTTTGTAAGGTCTGGTAATTTCAAGACCCAGGCTTTCCATTACATCTTTCAGCATTAAATTATGAGAATCGCCTGAGTCATGCATAGCATTGTGCAAAATTTTGTCATGAACGTTCAAACTTACATAGAAGGGAGGGACATGTCCCTCTTGAAACTTACCTTCAATCTTTGGACAAAAAATTAGCTCTGGCTGGTCATCATTAAGATTGAGTGTATCCTCATTTTCTTCTATGTTTAAACCCTTCAAAATTTTGGAC
This sequence comes from Pinus albicaulis, assembly GCA_034641835.2. Taxonomy (NCBI): domain Eukaryota; kingdom Viridiplantae; phylum Streptophyta; class Pinopsida; order Pinales; family Pinaceae; genus Pinus; species Pinus albicaulis. The sequence goes on from CM076581.1 coordinate 1,051,605,691, forward strand.
CTATATACATGTTGGGCAGCTAACTCAGTCAAAGGAACAAAAATTTTAATCTTTGAGATTTCCTGTTCCAGACTGAAGGGAATTTGATTCTTTAAGGTGTTGGTTTCAGCCTTGCTTACTGCCCCCTTATCAGCAACAATAGCTTGTTGATTTGTTTTATCTACACTTGATACAATGGTTGTAATAGGAGTACTAGCTGAAGTGTTAGTACTACTGATGTTTGCACTCTGTTTTTCAAGATTTTGAGTGTCTTTCCCTTTACCTTTACCAAAATTATCAGCCACTATTTTATCCTTTTGTTTGACTGTTTTAGGCTTGGTTGCAGTGCTGTTTTGAGAAGGTTTATCGGAGGTTTTGTTGTTGGGGGTTTGTTGATTATATTTACTTCTGAGTTCATATTCCTTTGAAGGCTCTATGACAGCATTTTCCATGTTTTGATAATAATTTTCATTATCATCTCTTTTGTTGTCGTAAGGCGTATAAAGACCTTGTTTCCTATCATAATGAACCTCGAAGTCATCATCATCTACCCCAAATAGGTTCATATCATTATCCTCTGTTATTTCATCTGTTTCCTCAACCTCACTTAAATAGTTTTGATGAAAGGGAGGAGTGATCTGTTGATCATCTTCCCTGGGTCGGTTTGGAGGTTGATTCCTTCTAACATTCTGATTTTGGTTTTGGTTTCTGTTTTGAGGAGCGTTTTGATTTAGACTTGCTTGCGCTCTCTCTAGAATGCTTATTTTCTTCATCATTTCTTCCATAATTATTTCCATTTTTGTGCTTGAGGTGGAAGGTGTGGATTCCTCTCTAAAAGATACTCTCTTTTCAGCTTTCATTCTTGCTCTCTTCTCCATTAAGTTTACTTCCACAGAGAGAGCACCTCTTTGCATATCTTCGAGGGTTGAAAAAACTCTTTCTCTGAGTGAATAGGTCATGTCGGCATCAAACCCTTCAGGAAAATTGTTTAAAGCTGAGCCCTGTGGAGGTTTTAATTCTGGGGAAAGCGCATTATATACACTGTTAAATCTGGTACAATAAACCTGTACACTTTCCCCTGGGTTTCTATGGAGATTGTTATAGTCAACAAGAACCTGGAGAGGGTTCTTCTTTACTTCCCATTTGTTTAAGAATGTTTGATGGAAACCTTGAAGATCATTAATACTATGGGGGGCTAAGCCTTTGAACCATTTTCTTGCTTCTCCCCCCAGACTTTGAGCAAACAATCTAAGTTTGACAGAATCATCATCAATTTCATTTCTGTCAAAGTAGTCATTCATCTTGTCCACATGTTGTGATGCTGCTGTAGTATTGCTAGCATCATACAATGGGATTTTGGACTGATAGTCCTGTGGAAGGTTGGGTAATGGTACAGGAAGGAATAAGGGAGCATACCATGCTGCCATGATAGGCGGTGGGTGTGGAGTGCCAAGGGGTGGGGTGGGCTGAAGTGAAGTAGTTTGAGCAGTGGATGAAAGATGAACAGCAATTGATGGAACAACAGTAGATTGCTGAGCTGATCTTGGATGAGAGACACCTAGATTATGTAGAAAATTTAAATCAGGAGGTGTTGATTCTCTATTCCCAAGGGGTTCACTTGTTTCCGGAGACGAATGCGAAGACTCAGAATCTAGCTGGTCTAAATCACCAAATGATCTAGTCCTAAATGGGTTGACTAAATCAGCTTGTGATTGTTGTAGAGCTGAAAGATTTTTAGGGATTGAATTAGTTCTTAGGGATGATCTGAAAATAGTTGAAGATTCTATCTTAGGAGACTTCCTAAGGATTCTTTCTGGGTTATCAACTATCTCAGGTGGATCAGGGTCAGGATGAGCTCTAGTGTAAATCTTTCTAGGAGCCACTATGTTGTGTTTTTAGACCCTAATAAAACAGAAAAGTTCAACCAGATATGACAATCTTTGAGAGGTTAACTAATCTGCTTTACAATTTTAATCCTACAGCCTTTTAACTGAGTTTGAAGGATATTACAATGATAAGGGTTCTTCCCAATGGAGTCTTAAGGTCTGTTTAGGATTGTGGAGTCGCCAGGTGGAAATTTTAGAGTGTGTTCAAAGAGGTACACTGTCCACCACAGTGCTTGTGAGGCATTCCTTTTCAAGGATATCTCAAAACACAACAAACTCTAACCAGAGATTGACTGGGAGGGCATTCACCAGATATGTCACCTCTTAAAGAGGATGAGATCTGGAGGCTACCTGGCCCTTTCCAGACTCTGTCTAAGAGTATGAAGTAAAACACATCCAATGGCAAGTGAAATTTAAGAGGAAGTGTTTTACTACCAATCTGAAGTTCTTTTTGGTATTTTCTAAATTGTTTTTTATTTGTGGTTTCTAAGAATAAGCTACCTTTGCTTCAAAACTTAGCTATGGTTATGAGACAAAGACAGTCTACTCTTATGGCTAAGCCAGCTAATTTTCCAAGGTTAGATGAAAGCTTAAGAGAATCCTAGAGTCGACCTAGTTTGTCACCGATTCAAACAAGTTTCATCATGATTACCATTTCTTGGTAGTGCTTGAAAAGGCTGCTTTTTACTCTCAAGGTTTATGTGAAAATAAAAAGGAAAAAAGATGAAAACTCAACTCAAGTCCCCAGCGAAGTCACCAGAAATGTTAGGTCTCTGTAATAAGAAAGATTGGAAAAATTCCGATCACAGATTTAACATCATTTCAACCAACTTTGGGATTCCAGGATCTAGCCCTCCTGAATCCAGAGAGGGATCTCTCCAATAAGTACAAATATGGATTTGTCTTTGAAATTTAGGGTAATGATATTAGGCTAGTTATGAAGACCAAGGGTTTGTTTGGTTTTTTGGATGGTTAAACATAGTTGTTGTCTGAGGCGAAAAGATCTATATGCAAATAGGTTCAAAAGTGAGAAGTTGCAAGCAAAAAGAATAAGCTTTGATCAAGAAGAAAGATGATGGCAGGTTTTCAGTCCATTGGGCTATGGAGTCATAAGAGGATTTAATTGAAACAATCAGGTTCAAGAGTGGTCTATGGGGCAAGTCATCTATGCCTAAGGATCTCTTTAAAGTTTGATTTATGGAATGGAGTGAGAGGAACTACCTAAAGCCAGCGGATATTGGAAACAAGCCGATCCGGAGATACGGTAAGTACTTTGAAACTAGCCAGCCTTTGACCAGGCACTTAAGAGAAACATAGAAGCAAACTAGGATCTGGTAAGTACTTTGAAACTATCCAACCTTTGATACACTTCTGATAGAAAAACATATAAAACAAAGAGAAACACAAAGATTACACAGAATGGTCTAAGATCTGATAAGTACTTCGAAACTAGTCAGCTTTTAACACATCCTAAGAGAAACAGTCAAATATTTGAGCAAATAAGAAAGGGACTCAGGGCTAACCTTAATTTCCTCAGTTCATCTTCACACAACATATATTGTAAGTAACATTTAAAAATAACATTCAGCTAAGACAACAAGACGAGGGAACGCCAACATCCCTGCACTTAAACTAAATTAAATCATTTTCAAATAACACAGTTGAGAGAAAAAAATTAAATAAAGGTTTTTCAGCCAGAGAAGGTTACTGATATAGAGTAGGTCCTAACCCTGTTTAAACTGTTCTTTATAGTGGAAAATGAAACAAATTGAAAACAGAAACAAAATACAAGTTACAGTGAGAATAACATCACCATCAGCATAGACCAGGATCCCATAAATCAGCTTGTATTGAGGCTTAAAACCAGTTACAATATTCAAATCCAGTGTTTTAATCCATCTCTCTTCATAACCTAACCTATCTGTTACAAGCAGAGCTCCAAGAGCCAGTGAAAACCTATCTACAATCAAGAGTCTTCAGCTCAGTTACGATACAATGCTTCAGCAATTTACATTAACAACCAACCTCTCACTCATCTTCTATTGAAGTATTTATAGAAAGATGAGGAGGTGAGATCTGATGAAAAGATCTCAAAAACCAATTAATACAGATATTGATTTTTTCTTAGCCATCGAGGGGCTCAACGAAGAACTATACAGGTGTTCCTCTGTATTAAATGATTTACACTCATGAATTTAGCTCGGTGGGAGCTTTTGTTGACATTTGTGGCTCTGTGTGATGATAGGGTTACTCTGCTGACATTCTGTCATTAATTTTCTGGCAGAAATAATTCCTTGGCTACGTTTAAGGCAAAATATCTGACTTTGATCAATAAATTCAGTTCTTGATTGAATCCTTTGAGGCACAAGTGGTGCTGTGGTCGCTGGGAGGAATCAATTCGCCTCCATTTGTGGCGGTGGAAGGTTTTTCTGATAAAACACTTTAGATTTTCCTTTAATCTGCGTTTTAGATCTGGGGATTAGGCGTTTGATAACTGTCTTAGCCTTAATCCCCACAAATCTGTCCACTAATCTGTTGTTCTGGTTCATTTTTGGTCTTCTACTACTGATACTCTTTTTCTACATTGATTTCTCATGATTTTCTTCTTGTGCAGGGCTGCGCAGGTATGGAAAGGCATCAATGCCTATGGAAACATTGAAGAGACGTGAAAACTAACTCTGTAAGTGATTTCCTTGGAGAAATCGGAACGTAGAGGATCGTCACCCTCCTGTTCTGAAATTTCCTTTTAAAACACAAACGATAGACCTTAACCCTGAAATATACAAAAAACACGTAAAAATCCAGTTTTATAGGTCAATCTACTTTAGGGAATGTGCGGAGGAACGCGGGCCGTTGGATGGCATCCTCCAACGGCCGAGATCAAATCTGGGCGGTCGTGGAAAAGGTTTTTAGAAAGATTAAATCAGGACCGTCGATCTGCAGAAATCGACAGTCGAGATCGGGCAACGGGAAGTCAGCGGGAAAATGTCTGACCGGGTGATGGAATCAGGAGGACGAATAATAGCCATCTATCTGCAGAGATCGACGGCAAAGGTTGAATCTTGGACGCGCGATGGATGGGTTAACGGGTGAGCATGTCCGTTAAAGGTCGAGCAAGTGAGGCGATCGGCAACCGTCGGATGGGAAGTCCCAGATCGAACGGTGGGGGTGGATTCCGCTGCATGGTTATGGTGTGAATTTTAATGCGCGAAATGAGGTGATAGCACAGCGGTTTTGAAATAGTGGCGGGGACACGTGTCGGCCAGCGTATGGAATCGCTGGCCGACGGGAGAAAACCACCGTGGCTCAGAAGGTGGTACGAAAAGGAAACCGGTGGTTTCTTGACAAACGGTGCGGGAGAAGGGGGGGTCCACCTGGTGAGATGTGCTCCGCTCCATCGGATCTGGGGAGCAGATCGACGGTCCAGGTTGATCGCGAAATAAAACATGTAATTTTAATTATTCCCCGTTAAACTTTATAAAATGGGTTTTTTCGGGTTTTCAAAGGGAAATGAACGGAGGAAAGTGGTATTTTTCGGTTTAGCGCCTAATGACTGAGCGGTCAGTCCTAGCGCTCGGGTATATGGAGGAAAACGGCCCGGGGGCTTAGCTTGAAAGGGCTAAAACGCCTTAACACATAAAATATGCCATTTATATGATTTCAAATGGTTTTTCAGAGGAAAAAGGGTCCGATAAGTTAAAAAGTGAGTGTTTAACCTTGGGAAGTGGAACGTGTGAAGGGTTAAAGGGAGAACATATGTTTTTGTGGGGTTTTTATGAAAAAAAAGAAAAATGGAGAATGAGGTAAGTTGGAAGAAAGGGAGGGGAAAAGGAGAATGCAACAGTATTTTACTAGATTTTTGTAGGATATCAGAGGCTTGGAGAAGGAAAGAGGTATGAAGATTTAACCAGCAACATGAGTTTTACCAAAAGACTTCAAGCACCAGCAAATTTATGACTGAATTTGTTTCTTGAAGGCTGCAAATAATATTTAGCCACCAACTGATATGATAGAAAAAATATGGGTGGCTAACAATATGTACTCATATAATAGGCCAAAGCTTTAGATAAGAACAAATTTTGATCTAGGACTTAGTTTTAGGCAATTTTATATTTTCAGAAAGCTCTCATGAGATAATTATAGT